>VXBZ01000778.1:1919071-2148197 GCA_013399135.1 Heliornis fulica
TATATACACATGTACACGCAAAGACTGTGCTCCTGTCAGCATTGCTTAGAAAAATCCTGTTAAAAAACTGTAAGATTTATATTCCCAAACTGGAAGGACTAAAAAATATGGAGATTCTAACATAGCAGTCCTCTTTGCACAAGCTTGAACTTTTTAGTTTCTACATCTCTTTTCTTCACCTGTAGACATGGCATGAAACTTAGTGGTGCTGTAGACCATCAAAGATCTGACATTTATGACATGTTTTTGTTCTTGTACTTTCTCCCTTTATCCTAACTTCTCAATGGTTTTGCTTTCCTTTTATCTAATTGGTTTTATCAAACAGAAATTATAGTCTGTAAATGCAACAGAATCTTACTTAATCTAGAAAATCTTTAAATTGTAAGTAAAAATATATCCTGTAGAATGTAGAGGTTTTAAGGTGTGTGATATTGGTACTGGCTTTTTTTCTCTTTTCTACCAACTGTATTTAGAGGCTGTTTTATGTCATCAAGGTCAATTTTGTGTTTCAACTCTTAGGTAATTATGGCAGTGTTTATTTAAATATTGATCAGGCTAGAATTGCAATTTGAAGTATATTTGTTATGAATACACACTGAACAAATCTCTGCATGGTGTAAATGCCCTAACAATACAGCTATTTATATAATTTATTTATAAATGGACCCGTGAAAATGTATCTTTTCTGATGGCAGTTGCAGTCAGAGAAGAATGTCAAAGAATCTGCTGTTATCTGGGATGTTATTCAACCTGAAATGAAGCTTGTTTAGCTAAGGGATTTAAAATTTCCTTTAATCTCTACAAACTACTGTATTCCCCAAAAGCATCATAGATTATCCATCTCTAAAATTGTCTCATTGCATACTTTCTGTTGTGAATGTTGCTCTTTTCCTCTCCCACTTCTTTTTTGTAGATTCATTTAAATATACTTTGATTAGTTTGGTTTTCCTCCCTTTAGAAATAAGGTTTCTATCTGTTTTATCTCTCCTTGGTTTTCCTTTTTACCATAACTTTTGAGCTCAACCGTAAATCCTAGGGTTTCAGTAATCATAGATGATATTTCTTTTAAAACCTTCTTCTTCTGCTAGGAAAGCAGGAAAAAAAAAAGAAAAAAAAGAAAAAACACAACTTTGACTAACACTTGGATATCAAACTCCCAAATCTGGTTGCTTTTGTTTTTTTAAAGCAACCTAAAGCAACTTGTTCAAGAACATCATTTTACCACACTCTAACATGATAAAATACTTGATCTTTCTTTGTGTCTGCTTTGACTACTATTTTCAGCAAGTAATACCCGTCCCAGTGTTACACATGAAACCCCACACTGTCTTAAGACCAATGCTCCTACAAAAGCTTTTTCAAATTCATGAAGAACAGAAGAATGTATAGCAACTTTGCAGAGTTCCTAGTAATATCATTATGGCCAACAGGAATTTTTCCTGGGGTCAATAATAGACCTTCAGTTCTCAAACAATTAATTCTAGTTTCAGTTTTTTGTATTTTATAATGCCAAGCTAAGAAAATTGGTTCAAATTCTTGGCTTGCTCAGATGATGTTTAAATTTTAATCTGCAGTGAATAACAAGTGTGGAATTCTTTTGTTATCTGTCAGCATTTTATATTGTCCAGTGGGAATCTTGTGCAACTTCAGAGACCTGTCTGTTTTACTGTTCTTCTCATTATGCCAATCAAAAAGTCACTTCTAATAAAAAGAGAGCTCTACACACGTGTCCAGTTGAGTCACAGAAGAAAATGAACCTCCCCTCCCACCCTGTCTCGTAGAGCTGGTTTTAGTTCTAGGGATTTGCGTTTTCTTAACAGAAAGCTCATTGAGCTACCTTTTAACTCAGATTTTAATTAGTTGATGTAATAACTATTGACTTTGCTGTAGGGATATGCCAGAATTATTGATATGACAATTAAATATAAAATGATTAGTCTATTAAAGAAGTACTAATTGACTTTTGTCTTACTAAGCTAAACTATTAAAGGCGGATTGGTCAAAATAAAGTGAGATATCTGTAATTATTAAACTCTTGGATTCAATTTTATGCTACATATTTTTTGTTGTGGGTTTTTTTTTTTAATTTGAATAATCCTCTGAATTGATAGATGCATGTTTCCTGATGGTTTTTAGTTCAGTGTGGATAAAAGCTGCAGAAGCAGTTTGTTTTCAGTGTTGATGCATTAATGGAGTGGTTTGTAGATAAAGGAGAAAGCTTTCTAGATCTGGATATTGTTATACTTTAATGGTGCCAATAGGCTTAAGCATGTTTACCAGTAAGATAATTAATCATTGTGTTTAATATTTGGTTTTAATACATTAACTTGGCTTTTCTGTAATGTAGTGTGGCTTGCCTAGCTTGGAAAGTAGATGCAAGTTGTGCCTATTGGTATTTCATTATAGTTGGTCCCTCTTGTCTTTAAAGGAGATTATGGTCATTTGGTGTGGATACAAATGAGTCTACAAGACATGCAGTACTGTGTAGTTTGGTGGGTTTGTGGGTTTTGGGTTTGGATTGTTTTTGAGGGTTTTTTTTTTGTCTGCATAGTCCTTACAAACACCATTGTCTTTGAAGTAAAACCTTGGACAATTTTTTGTCTATAAGCACAAGTGTCATCCTTTTCTGTCTGTGAGAAATCTTGAAATTTTGTAAATATATGAATTCCAAACATTTTATAACAATAAAAGTTTTAAGATACCAGAATGAGTTTAGCACCTTTTCCTCCTATCGTGTAGAAGTAGAAAAATAATATTCCTTGTAGAGTTAAACTTTTGTTGTATTGCTGATAGAAAATTAAATTTTTTATCTATTAAGTTGAAAATAAACTATTTTTGACAGCTCTTATTTATCAACTGTGGTAGTTTCTATATACTAAGTATGCCTCTCCCATCTCAGCCGGTCCCGGTATAAAGGCCTCTGATGTATCTTCACAATCAAGATCAAAGATAAGGTAAGATTTGAAGGACTTAAATTAAAGTTAATTATCTTACTTTGATTTTTTGAATTCAAATATTGCTTTATGTTTCACTGCTTAAAAGATTCTATACTCATCTTGTGAAATTGTATTCTTGTGTTTTTTTCTTTCATAAGACAACATTGTTTCAAATTCTATGGGAAATTTTCCCATTTGCATCAGTGTGGTGCTTCCAGTTTTCACAGTTTGTCTCAGTTTGGAGTAGGACAGTGGATGACTCTGGGCTGCTGAAGTTCCTTCATCACACTAGAGTTTGAGCAGAAATTTATTTAACAAAAACAACCTGCCTTTATAATTTTAAAAAATTCACTTCTAGTTAATTAGTTATACTTGCATGTTGCCATTACTGCCTATTTCTGTGTTAAAATAGCATGTGTTAAAATATTGATAGCAGCCATTGAAAGGAAACAAAGTGAAATTGGAGCACATGTATGAGTGTTACACAGAGTGCCAAGGATTTTGCTTAGTTGTGCTGTGGTGAGTGCTTAGAACTACAGGCCTCGTTTGCTTTGGGGTTCATTAATTATATTTTGGCTGTTAAAATTCAGATGTTGTATTGTTTCAGGACTGTCTGAAATGCTTTGGGGTTGGCTAGTAATAACCATAGTGGTGAGAGAGAATCAATCTGGCGTTGAGGTGAATCGTGTGGAGATGGATAGAAGGAAATGGCTTACAGAGAGCTGTAAAAGTGCCTCCAGTTTCCTCTCTAGTAGCGCTCTGTGTCTTGGTTGATAACGTATCAAAGGAACAAAAAGAACAGCTGTCTGCTTTGTTATAAAGCTGCCTATACATGCTACTCCCCAGGCAGCCCGTCCCCTAGTCCAGGGGATCGCTAGGCTAACAGCACATATCAGACAGCTGCCTGCCTTCGTAAATACGTTGTTCCCCTCCTCTCAGGCCAAGCTCAGTGGATCCATGTAATTGTAGTCTCAGTATGTCAACAGACAGGACTTCTTGAAGCTCTACAGTTAACAACTATTTTTCTGTTTCCGTGGAAAGGACGGAAAAATCCCAACCAACTCCTCAAACAACCAGAAGAGAGTGTGAGATGTCTTAAATTGAACTGAAGGAACTAGCTTTAAATGGCTGGAGTCTAAACTACCCTTTGTGGAAAATGAAAGCGTAGGGGTAGAAGGAAGAACAACTTTGCTGGTGAAGTTCAGAGAGAATTGTGAAAGTGTTGGTTCAGCAGAATATACTTATATCTGAACAGAAATTGAGGGAAGAACAAAAAGATATCTAACCCTATAGCTGACACCCATACTTGATCCAGAAAGTAAGGTAGTTGAACATTTAGAAAAGAAAATCTCATGACATGAAAAGCAGACATGAAGAGCAGTAAGTCCTTGGTCAACTAGATTGAAATTTGTATCAAAATGTATGTTGCATTTTCAAGAACTGAGGGTTGAGTACTGAAGGAATGTTTTAGTTTGAAAAATGCATTGAATTCTTTATCTCCATTGCACTGTAAATGGAGTCAGGGTTCTTGCCAGTTGTGGAGTTCTAATGGCAGTCTGGAAGTAGAAGAAAATAGGTAGAAGTTTAGGATACAGATGCTGATAATTATGCAATTAAGTAATATTATAGAAGGTTCCTGAGGCAGTATTATCTTAACAGGAAGAAGCATATCATCACCATGTTTTTTCAGTCACTGATAAAGAAATCAGTTATTTTGTTAAAAAATAAAAATAAAAATCACTTTAAGGTTTTGATTGTCTTTTTAGCTTAGCATTCTGTTTTGCTGCAAGCAAGTCGCCTGAAAAATTATCTGCTGAAATTGAAGTTTTGTCATGTACAGTCTCAAAAGTTTAGTTTTAAATACAGTTGATTTGGCGACCTAAAGTAAAATCAAATAATTATCACAGAGGTTATATTCCTTAGAATATGCACTCTGCTTTATATTTTTGATTGCAAGGCAATGTTCTCCAACTAACAATTTCAAAAATCTTTAAAAGCATTTAAAAGAGAAAGAAACAAAACCCACAAAATAACTCTGAGGATCTTTTCAAAATTAATTTAAGGAGCTTTCTAAATTTGTATGCAAAACTGCAATAGCTTCTTATTTTCCTTCATTGCATTCACAGAACCTCAGTGAGGATCAACATGACTCATTTAAAGAAAGATATAAATGCAGTAAATCAGGCTATATTTACACAGGACTTTCAAAGAAATCTAGTATTGAGTATTTCAGCTGTAGGTCAATTGTAGTTCTTAAAGCTGAATGCATGGGAAAAATAGTGATTTAAATAGACAATATCATTTAATCTCTTAAGAAAGGAATGGAAGAACTCTGTACCTGGAAGAAAAATAAGAACAGAGAATGGCAGCTATAGAAGATCAACAAACTATAGGTACACCTACATAATTAAAATGTTCTTGGAAAACTTGAAAACTAACAACATTTGGAATGCTTTTGATTAAGATTTTGAGGCAGCTGTTCAGCTGTGAGATGCAGTGCAAATAGGATCTTGCATGATGTCAAAGGTTTGTTTAGACTGGTCCAGTATATATGGAATGACCTCTGAAGTTGGGGGTTTTATATGATTTGGGGGGGATTTTCATGGAGAGTAAAGTAAGCTGCTGCACTGAAGTGTAGTTACTGATTATGGAACAACTGAATATTAAGCCATAAAAAAATCTATTTGAAAAACAGCAAGCCAGCATAGAATCTTATTTATAGATATCTAAGATAAATACTAATCTATTATGTCATCATTAACTAGTATGCAAGGAGGAGTATTGTAGATGAATTTTTTTTTGAGATTTCCTAAAATTTTTGTTAAGGTTTGCTCTTTGTTCTTCCTGATAGTTACAAACAAATTCTCTCATGAAGATGCTGACTGAATGTTCAGGTTTTATAATTCCCATTATGAGGAATGTGAATTTATTCTGAGATGAAAGAAGGGTCAAAGAAATTCACAAATTTCAGGTTTCACATGGGTCACTTGTTACCTCAGATCTTGTCTTCAGAGGTGCTGAACAAATGCAATATTTGTAGAAATCAGTACATTTATGGTCATTACGAAGTTGTAAATTAAATGGTTGTTGCTTGTTATTTGGTACTATTTGATATTCAGTGGTGAAGATCAAAACCCAGAGCTCGCTAGAAATCTTTTTGTGAAAAACTCCTGTGGTGCTGCCCATGGTATGCTCTTCCCAAACAGATTTAAACTCAATCATTAAGTCTTATTAATACTATAATCTATAAGGTTATGCTTTTCTGTTTTGCTATAGAGATTTTACAAAGCCGTGGAGTTCTGAATGTGTGAAAGGCATGTCTGAAACAATAGAGAATACTGTAACAAATATTCATATCTTGTCCTTCCCAATCTCTTTTGGAAAAGAAATGAGAAATCTTATTTCCTGTTGAAGTAGAAGCGGAAATGGCCACCTCACTTCTCTTCTTTGGCTGGGATAAATCACATCTTTTATTCACTGCAGGGATACCACTTGAGACAGGAGAGGGGAAAAAAAAAGGAGGAAACATTGAACTACATTAGATAAGTTTACTCTCCTTGTATGCTGCCTTGAGGAGGATCCTTCCCTTATATCTCTGATCTGAGAGGCCAAGTATAATGCTGCCTCCTACTCGGGATTTCTCTTTTCTTTTTTTTTTCTCTTTTTGCTTCTTTTCTTTTCTTAAAGGTTTTCTGTATGCCTTTTCAACGCAAAGTGGGTCATCTTCAACTGCAAGCTGTTAAGCTTTTGCAATCCAATTTTCAAGAAAATTAACCAGCTCTTTCTTACCCAGATCATATGGGAGCCCATGTAGCCTGAGGATTTCATCTTGGATCTAGTTCTCAAATATTCTGCATTGGTCTGTAAGATTTTATCTCCTTTCATTAGACTTGTGTGGTAAGGCTTTTCCTCAGCTTTCATAAAGCAACATATTTTTTTCTTTCCATTTCTTATTCTTCTTATTTTATGCTTCTCGAGCTCTTGAGGAGCTCAAGCTTTGACACCAGTTTTCCTTAAAATCTACAGGAAAAAAAAGTTTCTTAGGAAATCTTCTAATCACACTCTGCTGCTTATTGGCTTATTCTCATAAGATGAATATTGTCTCTTCAAGTATTCTGATGATGTAGTCTCAAAATGTACATCTGTGTCATATTAATGTTTTAAAATTTATGTTCATATTCAATTAGGTATGCATTATAATAGATTTTTATAAATTTTATTACTGTCCAATGTGAAAAAATAAGTTTCTAGATGTGGCATTCTATGGTGTAATGTAAGCAACCTTCTAGTCTTTCCAGATAAAAATCTTTTAAAATTACCTATTGTGTGAAAAAGCGAAAAAGGTAATTGGTAGCCGAAGTAGAGGGTCAAACTTCAGAGGATGCTATTGGACATGCAATTACTGGTGTTTGCCTAAAGTAGTAATATCTAAAGTTGATACCCAGTCACATACATAAGATGTTTTTACTTTTTAACACTTGCATCTTATGACACCCAGAATGTTTAAGGTTGTCAGTAAGTAAAAAGTCAAACTGGGTTACAGCTGTGCTAATGTTAAGTGTGTTCCAGAAGAAATATGATTATGCTGAGGCAGTCTTACTCACTGAGATAGGAAGGCAACGATGTGGCAGTAGTATGCTCTCACAACAGCACAGAGCAACCATGAGAAGGCTTGTATTTACTCAACACAAGTATTTTATCACATGTACTCTAATAAATGAATACTTAACTCTTAAAATACTCATTCTTCTCTGCGTGGCTCAGGATAGTTTGTGGTTTGAGATGTAACGGTAATGCTGCTAATCAGCACTAATTGGGCATTGCACCAGCCCTTCTTGTCCCTCTACTACAGCATGGTTTTTGATCAAAATCTTAATTGAATCCTTCAGGAATTAATCACATTTTCATTGGAAAGGAAAGAAATGGTAAGATCCAAAAAGCATTTGACAAACACATGAAATGTTGGAGAACTAGTGAACGAAGTGCAAAAATGATCTTCAATTTGGGAACAATTTTACACAGAAGGTTGGAAGTGTATGGAAATAGTCATCAACAGCACATTCAGTTGGATTCAAAAAGTTAACAATACAGGACACTGCTAATTCTGTCTAAAGGAGAGTATTACGTTTACTGTTGGCGAAGAGCAGTATATCAAGTTAAAATGGGGCTTATTTGCATAATTTTTATTTTTAATTTTCTTCTCTCCTGAATTAATTCATACAGTATATATCTAATTTTAAATTATGTTAAAATCTTTTTATCCATTTAATGTGCTCTTGTCTGGATAATTAATCTGAATGGATTTTTCTGAACATCTTAAAAGGGAAAGTCAATCTGGGAAGCTGGACACATTCTTCTCATGGCCGGTACTTGCCACCCTTTGACCACTGCTGATTCTGTGCTAGCAGGTTTTACTGCTCATTAGTTCTAGTTAGTTTAACTTTTTTTCTCAACAGCCTGCTGTGTCAGAACATGATGATCAATAGTAAAACCACTCAAAAACTACTGTCTGGCAAAATAAAAGTGTCTAGAATGAGAATCAGTGAACTTCAAACAAAGGTAAATTTCTACAAAGCCATCTGTTGGTACTGCTGCTCTGTGCAGTTGTAAAATTTTGACAAATATGTAGTTAATGCATCAAGATCACAGCCGTTCCTACATATGCTATCCTTGTATACCTGAATATTTGTGGAAAGAGATTTCAAAAACTGACTTTTGAGGGTGCAGTTAAATAGTATTGTAGAGATACTCAGACAAATCTGTTTGGGTTCAGCGATGGGATGTATCTACTGGAAGGGTGCTAAAAGTTCTCCCCTTTTTGCTTGTTATAAAATTATATTGAATAGCTGAGAGGTCAGTTCACAAGCAAAGCATTTCAAGGACAAGTTTAAGGCACATCTTGATTTGTGTGGTGTCAGCTTCACAGTGTAGAAAGCTACAGCTGAGGGCTGTCTGCTCTGGAGAGAAAATGTACTCACACTGTCAAAGCCCATGAACGAAAAGGGAATGACACTGGGCAGCACAGAAGGTGCCAGACAAAAGGAAATCCAGTGAGTTCAGGAAATTACACAGGTGGTAGCTCTTAGCACTGCTGTAATGAAAATCTGATTAATTTCATAACAGATAAGATGAAAAAGTTGATTTTTCATACTGTGAGTTGGTAGAAAAGCTCTGTCATCTCTCCTCGCTTGGCTTCTTCCACTGTCATATAGGTGAACTTATGCTCTCTGGATATTCATCTTCAAGCTCCTGGTCGTGGGCTTTCCAGCATGGCAGTTTTTCAAAACAAAACAAATCCAAATCCTGCCATGCCTCAGGCATCCTTTTAAAACATCAGTGCATTTAATATACAGAAACTCTTGTCTTTACAGTTGAAGCATATTGCAGCAATGTGACGTTTTAGAGTGACCCTAAGTACTTAGGATGATATTTCAATTGAATTTATCTTTGCTGGTATGTTAATGTTGATGAAAATGAGGCATAAAGATGACTTAGTGGGGACATTGCACAGCTGACTGACTGGCATCTTTATATATACCGTTCAAAAGTAGATGTTTTCTGACTAGAAGGATGGTATCAGAAGAATCAAGAGATTTTCTTGATCTCTCAAAATACTTTAATGGATGATTTTTATGATAGAAACAACCAGTGCAGTCCTCCAGTCTTTGGAACTGAGATATCAGTTGGAAATACTACCGTTTGTATTGTGTCTCCGTCAACTCACAGCATAGCAATTCCTTTACTATGTAGTGCAATAGAAGGGAGACTGGGTTTGGTTGTATATTTCATAACAGTGCAGCTCTTTTATTTCCCTCTATCTGACTCTGATATATGCAGTTCTTAATAGAGTTGCCTGGCAGTAGTTTTTCACCTCCTCAGCAATATCATCTTCATATCTGTCTTTATCTTTAGTTCTTTCTCTAGTAACACAGAGTGGAGATGATCCTGTAGGTAATACAGGGCTACAGTGGTAACCTTTGAGTGGTTTTGGATGCACACAGGACAGTGAAGTTAGTAGAACTACTACTGTTCAAAGCCACACCAGAGTCCTGAGAGGAGAAAACAGTTTGACTTAACAGAAAGGGATTAAGAGAAATTCCAATATAAGCCCCAGTAGCACTTAAAGTAATAAGGTTAATGAAAATGTGAATACAAAAACTTCACACTGTCTTTTTCTCGAATAAACGTGAGGAGCATACCCAATGCAGTCTACTAAACAGAAATCAGACCTTCTCCATGAAGGAAAATCTGTAACAATTTAACATTGAAAACCACAAACTTGCCATAAGATGAACAGGAAAAGGCAAAGGAACGTTTTCATTCTATTGACGTAAGATGGTGTTGACCTGTTACAGAGAAGTTTGTCTTTCAGTTGAAACATCAGAAAGCTTTACTAGATAAGAACAATAAAGTAATCCAGTTATTATAGCCCTCAAGGGCAGTTAAGAAAAGCAGATAACAAAATTGAATTGCTGATTTAGAAGAAAAAAGTCTGCAAGAGAGCCAGAACTTTGATCATGGAGGATTTAAATTCCTGAGATGCTGATTGTGATAACTATAGTATACAAAATATACTTTTTTTTTTTTTCCTAACACATTGCTTAGTGAGACAACTTGTTGACCAATCCATGTAGTCAAAGGCTATTTGGGAGCTAATCCTGTGAAGCTGACAAGCCTAAATAATAAAAACGAGCACGTAAGAACTAATGATCACAGTATTATCTGAATATACACTTTAAGAGTAAGTAAAGAAATAAAAAATTGATTATGAAGTTGCTGAAGATGAGGGAATATTAAAATTCCCTAAGGAATTTAAGTATCTATGTAATATACAGTAAATCATTTAATAGAGAAATTTGAAACGTTTAAGAAATTGTTAACAGCAATGATATTGTAACTCAGCTTAATTAAATTGAATTAATAAAGCAAATGAAAATTATTAACTGGTGAATGTAAGTGATAGTGCAAACAGTAGTCAGGTGACCTCTTCAAAATATTTGCAAGAATAAGCATAGTAAAAAGTAGAAAACTCCAGAGAGTGCTGAAATACAGAAAAGTACATTCAAATAACAGAATGCTTTGCTAGATTACATTTAATGGTAAACACTAAAAATAGGTGATCTGAATCTGCTGAAGTATTGAAAGCTGTTGGACAAGTTAAATAAATGGTCTTGCATACACCTTCTGATCTAAAATATTGCTGTAAAAAGAATGGATAGCAGTACAGTGAAGTGTCAGGCAGGAAAGGATGGTTTGAACTATCACTATGATATAAACTTCAAACCCAAGCTCTGCCCTTAGCGGGGCTTCCACAGTCTCTGGGGGGAAGCACGGAGTTTTCAATCCAGACTTACTCTGAAGGTGCCTTATGAATGGAGGCATTTAATATATGGTATGAAAAGGTTTCTAACAGGAATGCACAGTTTTCTCAATTTAATACCCATCCCACTATTTTATTAAAGTTACAGGCATTCCACTAAGACATACCTACTAAAATAGGATATGAGTGGAGAAAAAGTAATTTAAAATTTAATCTGTTTTGTCCGGTCTTCACCACAGCAGTCTCCTCTCCCCAGGCTTTGGATAGCACATTCATCCAAATGCTTGGTTCAGGTGATTGCATTTTCTTACCCATGTGCACTCTAATGAGAAAAATAAGTGTTGTAGGGAGATAAACATAATTTGGACTTCTTACTGTGAGGGTAGTATATTAAATTCCTCAAAACTAATTCAATTTCTTAATTGTTGTATCTACAGAACACAAGTGTTTACAGAAAGGTGTGCCTTGGTCTTTTGCTGCTGATTGACAGAGATGAACTGTCACCATAGCAACAGAATAAATTAATTAAAAAAACAGTCAGATTGCCAGATTTAAAGTGGGAGATGGGAAACTAGCAACTAATCTGCAATGAAACACTTTTCTGTCTCCTGAAATTTAGGAGTTTATAACTCCCCTCCCAGGATGAATCTGCCTTTGAAGTTGCTGAGGTACAGGTACACATTTAAGTGTTGAATTTGGATTCTAAGGTGTAAAGTAAGGCAGGGTAACGCTGACTTATGAAATTGTGGCCAGGTAAATAATGTCTTTTCACAACTATTTTTCTATCTGCCAAAAGTGGAATAAAAAAAATCAGCATTGTAATGGCAAGAGCAAGACTCAAAATAGTTCAGCATACTGACCTAGGGAATTGGGATGCTCTACTCATTCGCTGTATCTGCTGTTTTCCATACCCCATGAGAACTGAGCCCCATGCTTTGTACCTTTGGCATGAGTGTGTCTCATTCTACTCTGTGATTTATTTGTGGGAAGTAGTCGAGGTCCAGCAGGAAAGATTGAGAGACCATCTTCAAAACAATTGATGGCCTTATGCTACTGAAGGTGGTTGGTCTGAAGTAGAGAGAGAAAATTTGAAATTCAATATTTATACTGATCTGTAGTGAGTGAAAATGTGTGTGCATCTTTCTGGTGGTGACTAGAAATTCTATTATGAAGCTGATATAAAAAACATTTTCAGTTTGGATTCATCAGAATGAAACTTGCCAGGTAAAACTGAACTAGATCTAACAAAAATTGCTCTTTACAGATAAGGAAATCGGCTGAATAAAGCCTGTTAGTTGACCATGATTGTTGCCAACCCAGTTCATCAGGTTTAACAGCAAATAACGAAGGTAACAACAGTTTAGAGATGTGACTACTTGGTGTTTTCATAAAGCTATGGCTGGCTGTTGTGTATTGTGACTGTTTTCACTGGAAACCCTCCTAGTTTGTAAAGCTCTCCAGCATCTGTGTTCTGATACCACAAAGGCACATACTGCACTGCTCTTGAGAAGCAAGTGTTCATTCTCTGTTGGTCCATTGATTTCATTAATCTAAAATTGCATTATTTAGGCTGGAAATTACTTAGTTTTAATTAAAGTATTTTTCTGGTTTGCAGTATTACAAAAACTATTTTCAAGGTATCTTAGAGGGTTTTTGAACTCCAAGTTTGGATGTCTGTATTTGAAAATGCCAGCTGTTACATACAAAAGAAATTCTTGCTTCGGGGTTCTGAGAGATTAATTGGGAAATGTGTCCTATGTATACGCTAAATTACCAACTGACATAAGGCAAATAATTAGAAAGAAAATGTGATACTTAACAAAAGTATGCATTTGTGTGTATGTCTGTCTGAAGGATATTTTAATCATCGGGGCTGTCAGTATTAACTATGCCAGCAATCAAGAATCTAAAGTAAGTTCAAGATCCAATTGCATTCGATACAGCATATGGTCCAATTATGTAATTACTCCTAAAAAAAATATATCATGGAAACACATTTCAAAGGGAAAAATGCAGGTAGCCTTTCTTGTGACATTTTCTATCCTCTAATTGCGACCTTTTATTAAGAAAGCTGATGCTGCATGACCTCTGGGTAATGATCTACATCAGTTTTGTACTCCTTTTAGCTGTTGCTTCAGAGAAGGGTTTCCATTTTAATACTTCTGTTTTTGCTGAAACCTTGTTTCATTGCTTTGGTTACCTGCATTGGATCTTAGTAAGCATAAGAACACCGCTGTGCTATTTACATAGTATGACAAAGATTACAGAATTGTCAAGAATACAGATGAAACGAGCATGATCAAGTAGAGAACTTGATAACCTTATTGGTCATGTTTTCCCTTACTGTGTCTACTCACCACAAAACACTGTTACAACTCTTCTTAGCTATTGATTTGACCTTTGTTGTTTCAGGGTGTTTTTTTTGGTTGTGGTTTGTGTGGTGTGTTTTTTGTTTGTTTGTTCTGGGTTTGGTTTTTGGTTGGTTTGGGTTTTTTTTTCCCCTGACTATCAATGCATCAAAGTCTTAAATGCAATGAAATATCAAAATTTCAGTTTGGTTTGTAACTTAGCCTGCAAAGTAGACAATTGTAACCTTTTCATATCTTGACTAGAAGAAACTAGAAGAAACTGTGATGCTTAAGTTTGAGTTTAGCAGTGGGATAGAAATTTATCTGCTGTCATTTGATGCAGAACTGTAAAAGCTGAAACTGAACACACTTCTTATTGTATAATTAATGATTTGTGCTTTTTTTTGTCTCTATGATACTTAAATTTACATATGTCCTTTTAAGAAATAAATTTTGTTTTATAAGGGGGATATGGGCAGCATTAGGAGCAGTGATAGCGCAGTGAATGTTCCAAGGCTGGAAATAGGCATCCTGACTTGTCCAGTTGTAAATATGATTCAATTCTGGCATTTTATTAATAATGACAATATTTTGCTTACATTTCAGCATAATTCAGTTAGTGTGATACAGCAACATATTTCAGAGAGGGACATTTCATATTGCAGTAAGCCTGTGGATAGTAATGATCTCAAACTTCTTTTAAACTTGTATCAAAAAAGAGATAAATATGTAATGAAAACTTGTTAAAATACAGAAATTATGAGAGCTTCTTATCAATGTGCCATCATTTTCTTAGTTTACTCTTCATCTGAACTGTGATAAAACTGTGTTACTGACATCCTAATCACCTCCCACTCATATAATTACAGTTGCACAATATTAGTTGGTATGTCACAAACAAAGGTTGGTTTTTGTATTTGAGGAGCAAAAGGCAGCAAGATATTTGGATGTTATCATAAATGAATTTTACTGAAAATACAGTAACAGGAATATAAAGCAGAAATGTTTAGACCAAGGGTTGTATTACCCTTGGTAATCGCTTCTTGACTCATGAAGTTAAAGGTGAAGGAACCCTTAACTCCTTTTAACTCTTGCACTGGCTTTGACTTGAAGGATTTGAAGGACTGTCACATTCAAGAGTTCCTTTTATATCATACAGATGTGGTAGAAGAGGCAGGAAAGTGTTTGGGGTTTTTGTTAAGGAGACAAAGGAAAGGAAGGGGAAGAGAAAATAAGCATGGTAACAGATAACTGAAAAATTTCTTGCACTAAAAGCAGGCAGAATGACTTACTTCACCTCCTGTCCTCTACTCCAACCACTCTCCAGATTTGCTATCTCCCCAACGAAATGACTTTCCTACTAGTGAGAATGGAATTACTGAGATGGGCTAACTCCTATGCTCACTCACTGTATCCCACTCAGAATTTATTTTCTGTGGTTACATGAAACCAACTAGTGTCATGCATCAGAGTGTAAGGAAATAGGCTGTAAGATTTCCTGGTGCATCAAAACCAGGAGCCAGACTAGTGTAAAGCTTTGCTGCCAGCACAGATAACTGCTGTCCCTATTACTGCTGCTGAAAAAGGACTTGGGAAGCGTGGAGAGTTTCTTGTGGCAGATGTCCCAATCCTACAGCAGCCTTCACCTCTGACAACATAAAATTACAGAAAGCTCATCTTTCTGAGATAGTTTTCTGGCTGCTTTCCTGACCCTTTTTTTTTCCTCACTCTCCCTATCCACTCCCATAAAACAACATCTGGGAAAGCCCAAGAGCTTCTGGGGAAGAGGGTCTTGCCGAGTCAGACAAGGGCTGCACGAAGGCATGGGTTATTGCGGTGGGTTTCCTGGGCTCTAAGCATAACCCTTTTAGACATGTTTTTTTCTGTCAGATGATGGAGTTGGTCATCTACACTGCTGATCCTTCATAGCTTTAATGGCCAGGAGCAGGTGTCCCCACTTCTGTTTGTTACCAACTGCTCCTGCTGGATCTGTTCACTTGTAGCTCTTCCTGCCAACCCCTTCCTAACTGGGTTCAGCGTCAGTGGTTCTTGCTCCCTGTACTCTCTATGGGATGCCCTCGCGGCTGTGCCAGCTGCTCCGTGCTCTCCGCCAGCACACTGGCTGTGGCTCTGCTCTCGCCTTGCCTTGCCAGACCCTCACAGCAGCCCCAGGAATGTTTTCAGTCTTTGTGGAAAAAAACAATTCCATGCCGCACGGTACCCACCTGCAGCCCTTGTGAGAACTGAGGCTGCTCCGAGTGCCCGAACAGAGTCGACCTGCCTTTTGTGAAGGCAGGGGAAAGGCCTCAAAGAGCTTCTGGGGCTTGTCTGGGCTTCAGTCCATGGCTCCAGCTTTCCAGCGAGCAAAGCCAGCCTCGTTGACTGCGGGAGCACTTAGGGAGAGCTTTGGCTGCAGGCTGATGATGGAATAATGTCTAGTGATTTATTCACTGATATTATTTAGCTGTTTGTCAAACTATTCAGAATTGCAAGTGTTTGTGAGCAGTTGGTCTCAAAACAAACCCTAAAACTTGCCACAAATTATTCATAATAAATTCTTCTCCAGCTCTCGTTACGTCTGTGGTTTGTATTACAAAAGCACCTAAGGCCTAAGTTGACATTAAGACAACCAGTATGATAGAAACTGTGTGTATAGACAGTAAAATAAAATATTTATATGAAGAACTTCTCTGCAAATAATACTTGGGGCCAAAAAAGCATCATTCCATTTGTTGATTTGCTGTTGCACTTCATAGGATTTGGTGTGTTTTGATTTGGAGTGTCTAGGCAGGAGAGTTTGGTGGATTTATCATATAAAAAAAGTGTGTTTTTCAGGTGTTGCCCATGCACCACAAGTAATTAAAACATAAGAATTTAATTGCTATCATATCAGTGTAGTATTTTTTATTATATTTTATTTTTTAGCTTTAATATGCTGTATTAGATTTGGTGAAATGTTTTTTACAGTAATGCTTGAGAAATTTTCCTTCACGAATAATGCCACTGACTATGAGAATTGTGTGCAGTCAAGAAAATGTATTCTTTACGATCTGTAGCAGTTTTGGTACCTGGTTTTTGACTGCCCTGTGTACGTTTAGTTATATTTTTTTTCCTTTTATTGCACTGCTCGGATGGGTTATGCATCAGCCATCAACAGTCTGTTTAGGAAAGAAGGAACACTGGGAATTGTGAGTAGTATCTTCTGCATATCGGTGCATAATAATGAGCATTTGCCATTCAGGAAAACTGCTGTGGTCTGCAAAAAAAAGACTGGTTTATAATTTTTTTTTGCTTTAAAAAAAACTGTTTTGAGTGAAGAGTGCCATATTTCATTATTATTTTTAAAAATTATTATTCATGGGTAGATATGAGGGACATGTTTGTGAGCTTTTGTGTGGAGGAATGCTTATCAAAGGAGAAGTGCTGTTTCTTACTCACATGCACATCTTAACAGCACACAAAATATTACCATATTGTGGAAGTGTAAAATGCTAACACATCTTCATGTTTCAGGACATAAAACTCCGTTCAATTACTCTTTTTATTCACAATGGTTTCATGGTGTGGTTTGGGTTTTTTTTTTTTTGCCTTTGCCTGCTTAGGTGCATGCTACAATATTTTTTTAAAATGCATTCCTGGGTTCATAATTTTTACTTGATAAAATTTAAGAGGAATACTTAAAAGGCAATAGCAGGAGCTATATATAAATGTTTAAATTCTAAGAAACATTTGCAAAATGCTTTACAGCTTACTGATATTGTTGAAATAGGCTCTTGTCAGAGCTGTGGCAGATGTTATTTTAAAATGTCTCTACAGCCCATTTAGTTGTTTGCAGATTGTGCTGTGATGGTAGTGGTGTCGTGCCTCCTAAGAAGATGGAGGAGCATCTTGATCCTGGTGATTTTAGCATTCCTGGAGAATCTCTATTGAACTTTGTGAAAAGTTAATTGAGTTTGTATCTCAGGCAACATAGCATGAAGTGATGTCAAGGCTATGCAGTCTGTTCCTGTTTAGAGTTGCCAGGAAAATACGTACATTGCAGACTCCCTAGCATATGTCATTTAAGTGTGTGAAACATGTAGGTAAGACAAGAGCCCCAGAAAATGTGCCTTCACCTACTGTGCCATGTGCTGGGCAGAATCTCTCTGAGCAGCTCAATATTGCTTTTGTGTTCAGAAAGCACTCACAGAGCAGTTTCTTTGCAGTGTTTTTGAGGAACCAGTTCACTTTTTTATATGGAATGTTCCTATGTAAGCACTAATGATGTGGAGGCTAGGTAAGCCACACGCTAAATTAGGATTGAAGCAGACAGTGTTCTGTAGCTAGAAATAGTTATCATATGCTTTCAGAGGGAATGCTTTCACTGAGTAATATAAGGACATAATGGTAATTTCTGCCTCCAAGGGAGCACTGGCGAGACATTGACAGATTTTATTTTTTTAATTATTTTTTTTTCTTTTTCATGCCTTTGCTAGACTACTAATAACAGTTCAGGTTTTCAATGGTTGTAGCATTTTTAGACACAATTTTTTCCCCCATCAATTAGGTTTGTTTTCTTTGTGTAAGATGAACAGCAAAACTAATTTGGTCAATTTATTGCTAGTGCACTGACAAATGAGTTGCCAATTGGGTTTCTAACTAGGCTTCAATGGCCCATATGTATCCTCCTCCTTTGTCATTATGAGGGATGTTTCCTTTTATGTTTTGTTGTTCTTGTCATAATAAGGCTAAGATTAAAGTCACTCCTGTAAGATTGTGTGAAACAAGTCACAGAATAACAGCGTGATAGGGGTTGGAAGGGACCTCTGGAGATCATCTAGTCCAACCCCCCTGCACAGTGAGAAAAAAATGCAGAAAAATAATTTCAAGTGGTTATTCCATCCCATGTTGTACATTTCTGATTTTACAGTACTTAAATTAAGCTATTAACTTGCTTGTCAAGTTATAAAGTTAAAGCAATCTTGATAACACCTGTAGCAAAACATTTTTTCTGTCAATTAAATGAATCACAGCATGTCAGGAGTTGGAAGGGACCTCGAAAGATCATCTAGTCCAACACCCCTGCCTGAGCAGGATCACCTGGATTAAATCACACAGGAACATGTCCAGATTGGTCTTGAATGTCTCCAGAGAAGGAGACTCCACAACCTCTATGGGCGGCCTGTCCCAGGGCTCTGTCACCCCCACGGTGAAAAAAGCTTTTCCTTACATTCACATGGAACCTCCTCTGCTTCAGCTTGGACCTGCTGCCCCTTGTCCTGTCACTGGCCATCACTGAGGAGAGCCTGGCTCCATCCTCCTGACACTCAACCTTTACATATTTATAGACATTAATGAGATCACCCCTCAGTCTCCTCTTTTCCAATTAAGGAGACCCAGCTCCCTCAGCCTGTCCTCAGAAGGAAGATGTTCCACTCCCTTCATCATTTTGGTGACCCTGCGCTGGACTCTCTCAAGGAGTTGTATGTCCTTCTGGGACTGAGGGACCCAAGAGATGAAGTGCTTTTGGAAGAGGAAGTGAACATATTTCCATAGGTTTTAGTGCTTTTGGAAATCAATTTACTTCAAGGTTTCTTGTCTAACCTTGGTACTCTTACTTATGGTTTATTTCACACTGGAGAATCTTATTGTGGCATCTTGTTGCAAACATAAAGTTGTAGACAGTTGTGTTCAGCCAGAGGTAGCTGAAAGGCCTAGAATTTTTTTTTTTAATGAGAAATGCAAATGCTTAGAAAGCTTAGCTATGTAAATGTAAAAATACATTTAGAAAATAGCAGAGATGCCTAATGTCTAAATATTTTTAATTTAATGTAAGATTTTTCAAGTTGTTTTAGGTTATGATAAAAATAAGCATAGTTAATGACATTAATTTTGGTCAATTGTGTGAAAGTAGGAAGACCAGAAGAAAGTTTGAGGAAGCTCAATATACCCTTTTTTGATCAGGATGCCTGTAGATGTTTCAAGTCAATTCAGAAAACCGTCTTGATTTTGCATCATACTCTGAAAACTCTTTTTCTTCAGGCCTTCATGAGCAGTCTGGTTATATGAAGAGTCTTTTTGCAGTCTGGCCTGAGTAATTCACACCATAGCTAAAAAAGGAAGGCTAAGCACTATGAAGGGGGTGAATTTACTCCATCCTTTCATCCTTCCAGTATTGGCTGTTGTAGGACTACTTTCTCCAGATGTATGTTGTGTACTGCTTTCATCTCTATCTGTTCTTAATTTTCTAGATAAGGCCTCTACAGGGATAAATGTTTGAAAAGTATTTTCAAAACCTTTTGATGTCAGAGTCTTTAAGGCAAAAAGACTGTCAGTGCTCTGTTTTATGGCAAGCTGCCATTAATGCTATCCATTACTACTGTAACTCATGGTACTTGAGAAATTTAATAAGCTAATTTTTTTTAGTGACTCAACCTTTTCTTGAGTAACACTCTGTCATGACCAAGTTTGTCATTTATTTTTAATTATTATACTCTGTTCTGTTCCTCTTATAAGTACCATCAAAGTTTTGTCATTTTTTTTTCCCTTCAGATTCTTAAAAGATGATAGACTTAAGCAATTAATCCAATGCCAATTCAAATAGATGTGAGATGGAGATGTGGAATTTTCATAAGAGTTTATGGGACGGCATCTTATTGGTCTTCTCACTTCCTCATGAGAATGACTTCAGCTGTTCCTTTGGGATTTTTTCTCCATATATTTGCCGTATTCCAGGAAAGATATACAGCTTCTCTTCACAGTGCTCTATGTGACATACCTCTACTGGGAGGTAAAAAGGCAGACAGTTATTTCAAATGGGAATCACAACTGAGGGCTGCAAAAAAATTGGTTGATTTTTTCCCACCCCCAAGAGAGAGAATGAATCTTATGTCTAGTAATTTGCATTTGGCAGTAAAATCTGTTGTGCACTCCTTATTGGAAGTCATGAGCTCTGCAATTCCATTTTTGCACCTGATATTCAGTTGGTGTGTTATTTTGGGCAGATATTACTTAGCTGCCTTGTTGAGTGTCATTTTACATTAAAAGAAGAAGAAATTTAGAATACAGTTCACCCTGGTATATGTGTAGGTATCAGCACTAGAAAAAAATCTTACCATAAAATGGAGTTTTAGAGACTGCTGTCAGGTAGCTATTTTTTTTTTTCCACAGCAAATGATTTCTATGGGAAAAAAGTGGATATCATAACTGCATCTAGTAATTACTGTTCAGAATCTGTTCTTTTACAATGCTTTTACTTCCTGTTCAGTTTAATGTAGTGTATATATGGTGTTAACTGTTTCACAATGATTTTGGTAGGAATCTGTAGGGACCCAGTTATGGTGCTATTATGATATGAAATTAGAATCGTGAAAACACATGAGGACACAAGTCCATGGGGAATTCATTACAATGCTAATTTGATATCACCATGTTTATAGGAATGAGAATTCAGTGTAAGCCATTAGAGAACTTTTGATAATGTGGAAATGGAAAGGTGTCAGTGTGCATTACACTATCATTAGAAAATCAATCAAAAGCTAAGAAAATGTCATTAAAAGAAAATGGTAGCTAGTGGGGTGGGTTTTGGTTGGGTGCTTGGTTTTGGGGTTTTTTTTTTGTTTGTTTTTTTTGTTTTTTTTTTTTCCAGCTGGAGAACCTCCTAGTATCCCTTCAATTTCAGCTTCTCCTGTTTTTGTTTTTGACAACCAGTACGTAATATTGCTGGCTGTACTTCATCTACCAGCGTTAGAACTATCACATAGAAACATCCTTTGTTTCACTGTTGGGTGTTTTTCCTCTCCTCTTTCTTCTTGCCATTTCACAGGTGTAAATTATCCAATCAGTTCAGGGAAATTAACTGTGAAGTGGTTATGATGCCAGTTGCAAGAGTACTAAGCTCCATAGGCAGAGGAAATCACAGGACCTGGAGATTGGATTTGCTCACTAAAGCCTGCTTGTAGAACCTTTCATCCCAAGGAAAATCCCCTATCTGGTCTCCCCACTATTAGAGATAGGCAAAACTGGAATGGAGCAATAACAACCCTGAGCTTCAGGTGGTTTTTAAGTGGTCAGAACAGAGGCCAGCTTACATATATCCTCAGTTAGAAGGGACTGTTGCCATTTCAGCATGAGTACCCTTTGGAAGGATAAAGCCACAGACAGGTGAGTACTTTGCATGTACTCTGCCTAAGATCTTGTGTCAAACTATTTGGTAAGACACAGGTGTAAAGCTTGAGAGTTTTAGATTTCTTTCCTTATTAAGCATATGGATGTTAAATTACTGTCTCACTGGAAAAAAATTATCTAGAGAGAAGAAAGCTAAAAAAAACTGAGTTTGAGTTGAAATGGAAAAAGGTTTCCTGATGCTTTTTCTATACTTGTGTTCTGTAAATTATCATTGTAGGTGGACAGAGATCTTCAGAGACTTGTTTCTATTAATATTTTTGTGTAGTAGGAGCTGATCTTCAGTTTTGTGAAGTATTTTGTGCCACTATATCTTCTCTGGGGGAAAAAAAAAAAAGAAAGAAAAAGAATGGAATGGAATATTCTATGAAAATGACCTATCAGTTTTCCTTTTACAGGTGTTAAAATGGTATTGTAATGTTTATTTATATTAATTGCCTACTGCTGTTGGTCAGAGGAACAAGCTGATGGCAAAATGTTCTGTAACCACGAGTTATTTGCCTGGTATTTAAATGGAAGATCAGGCTGTTGCTCATGGTCACCAGATTAGTCTCTGCAGTAGGATATTGGCATGCCTCTCTAAATAAATAAAACATACAACAGGATCTACTGTTTGCAAGGAATTTAGCAATAGTGATCAAATATTTCTATAAAGTCAATGAAAGATATTTGTTAAATGTATTAAACTGATTTGTTTTAGCCTAAAAATATTCACACTCATGCATATAAGATATTGTTCATCACATTGACAGAAAATCTAGTATAGTATATGCACTTACAAAATGAAGATCTGTGGTCATATTAGATGTCAGGTCCCAGTAATCGGGGAACAGGGGGAGTTATCATACAAAACTGAAACAATTATTCATTACTTGTTATTAAAATGTATTGTAATGGGATTGTGATTAAACTGGTATTGAGTTTGGAACAGTATCTAGGCAATGATGAAGCCATCCTGTCCAATGGCAAGAGTCCATACCATCTACTCTTAGATTCAACTAAACATTTTAATGTTTTATTAAGAGGCTATTAGTTTCTGCTTATTTTGATTGACATTGCACTTTACTTTCTGTTAGAAAGAATCAAAAGAAAATGTAAGACTACACGCAGTTGAAGGATACCAGTTCCTGACATATTAAAAGTATATTGATCTTTATAACCCTTTCCAGAGCTAGGCGACACATGAAAGACAAATTTAGAACCTCTTTGCAGCATATCAGAGGGTCTTGTCATTATGAAGTCATCCTTCATTCCTTCTGCTTTTTAAGCTTTTGATTCAAAATCCTTCTGCCTAGGGTTGGAATTTCTGTACCTCTTTAACAAGAGGTTATTACCTTGATACAAAAAATGGAATATTGGTCCTCAACACCTTTCTCCCTGATTCCAACAATCTTAAGAAGAGATTTGTAGAGTATAAACCTGGTGAAAAATGAGCCTGTAATTTGTGTGTGTTCTTAAAGGAGGTTTAGATCAGTTTAATCACTTTTACTCTATTTCACAGTTCTTCATTTCATATGCTTCTGCAGCTACCTAGTAAAAATATATAATGTATGACTTTGTACTACAAACTGTTAATTTATAATAATTTTATGTCATCTACTGTAATTATGGCACAGCGTAATCTACACTAGTTGACAATATTTTGGCAGAAGCATCTACTGTAATATTTACAAGGCATTTCTGGCTCAGTTTAGTTTTCATTGTGCTCACAGTTAGTCTCCTGAGTTATTTGGGTACTAGTATATAAAAATGGCTGTTGTTTACTTTGCTTCTTGACTAGTTAATCAAACATATTTTAATATCTCAGAGCTTTTCAAGAGAGAAATTATACTCCAAAAATCCATTATATGCAAACAGAAAAAGTAATGAAGTTGCACTGGTACTAAAGTAATTTCACACTATTTAAAACTAACCTCAATCATTTAATAATTTCAAATAATTTGCTTATAAATTCCAGTCTGTCTCAACCTAACTCTGAAAGTTCTTTTTACTCAACTTTTCATTATCCCACTGGATAACGGGGGTGATTCCTAGACTTCTAAAGAAGTCATCCTTAGGTTAGATGTCTGAGGCTAAACATGTCAAAAGAAGAAATCAGATTTCTAGAAGAGCTCAGTATACTGGGTACTTTTTGGAAGTTGTGCACTCATTTAGTTGCAGTAGGCATTTTGCTGTCCCAGTGGAACCTGCTAGCTGCTGAATATGTCCTGAAACTGATCCCTTATTTCTGTAGTTGATAGCTGAGACTTCTTCTAAATTCAGAACAGACTGCTTAGGAGCATATGAATATCATTTAATTTATAGAATTTTAAATTTCATGTTTGCATTTTGTTCATGTGTCCCTAAAATATACCATGATGAAATATCTAGATCTAGGGTAAGTTGTATGGTACAGTGAAATTCACATATAAATACATGGGTGGAAATGATTTTGCAGCTTGTTCTCATTTTTTAATTGCAGAATGTTGGTGCTACAGCTAGTGAATTTTGTGGATGTTTATAGTTCTGTATGGTACAAGTAAGTTTACATTAGCATTTTGATTTGGATCAGGAGTGTATATTTGAAGCAAATGTCCTGATTGCCTCCAGGTAATCATGCTTTATATGCATCATGAAGTAGTCTTGGAGCATGCCAACTGAATTATTTTTGGATGAGTAGATGCATTCCAGGAGAGCATTTAGCTTTTAATGGGAGTATTGTCCCTGGAACCAGACCACTCCTAGTGTTAAATAACTCTGCTTTCAGCAATATGTATCTGTGGGCCTTGGGCCTTCAATACCAACTCCAGCATTCTGTAGACCTTCTGTTTTGCAGAACTATGAATTTTACTTCCTAGGTATTATTAATTGGAATAAGTTAATGGTACTGGCAGGTTAGAATTGTTAAGATTTTGATAAATAAGAAAGTGATTCCTTAAAATTTCTTAGCAAGACTCTCTTGTCTTTTGTGAAGACAATTGGTTCAAGAGGGTAAGAGGACATTGTTTGCCACATGGATGCAGAAGGGATTAGAATAGTCCTCTGAACAACAATAGAGGTCACATCTCTAATTTAATGAAACTTTTTAAGAGTATGTGTCAGAATTAACTTTAGCTCTCACGAGCTGGTGCTGATCAAAAGCCAGTGACTACATTCAGCTTTTGATGCTACAGCAGTTGTGTTGTTGGAGTTAATGAAGATTACTTCTCCCCAGGACATTGGCTTTGAAAGTAGTTATGTGATGTAGTGTGTGTGTGTGTGTAATTCGGTCTCAATGCTGCTTTTCTGTTCCACTCAGATATGCTCATTTAGGTTCCTTTGACCTATTGCTTAGTCTCTTTGCATGTGCAGTTTGTGATGAGTTTGTATTTCTTCTTCCCTGAAGGTGAGACTTCTTGAATTAACAGAGTTAGGTTGACTCCTCTGTTACTGTGCTCCATCACAACAGGTTCTCTTCAAGTCCTGGTAATTTTTTTTGCTTTTACAGCAGAATTGTTCTCACAATTTCTGATCACTACAAACCAGAGAAATTTGTGTGAGGCAAAAAATCATTTCTTTTCTTTCTCAGTACAGGGCATTAGCTATGAAAAAAAAAACATAAAAATCACAAAGTCTGAGATGCGTTTTACATAACCCAAGCCTTAATTCTTCAGTTCAAGTTTATACAGACACCAGTCAAAACCTCACTCCAGTTTTAAGCTGGATGTGATAGATGTTATTCAGATCATTGTATAAATAATTTTATCACCTGGAGAGTTCTCTTTAGCAAATCAACAAACTTGTGATCTATACTAATTCAATTATGACTCATTTCAAAAACAGCAGTGGAATTTATTTTGATGCCTTTTTTTTTCTGTATACCATTTTCATTTTATTTCCTTTCATTCTCTTTATAAGTTTCCATCATTCAGCCATAAAGTTGGAACAAACACTAATGTATTATTTTATGTGCAAGTTCAAACTGTTGTATATTAGACACAATAAGAAAGCTGACAGTGCTAAATTCCAGAAAGACCAAAAAAAGTTGCAGCACTTTCATATTTATCAAAGCTCCTACATCAACAATGAAGATGAAAATATTAGATAAGTTATTTTCTGCACAAAAGGAGATTTTTCTCTATGTAGGAAGGCTTCAGCATAGTTATTGATTCTGAGTATGGTTCCATTCATTTAATCCCTCCCAAATGGTTTGTTTCTGATCGTGAGAGTTATCTTGTACAATTAGTGATTATGAAAAATGTCAGTATGCAATTACTCAGTAATAAAAATATTCAAAACAGGATCCAGAAGAATATACAGTAAACACAAGAAATTTGAGGTCAAAGTGGAGAAGCTTTGTATTTATTTAAAAAAACAACAGAGACTGTGAATAAATATGCCGTTTGCCCTGAGATAATAAACTGCATTTGTGGGTCCCACATCTGGGCTTTTATTGTGCTGAAGGGAAGTATACTCCAAAGGTACAGACTTTTCCCCAGGAAGATCCTGTTGCCATTTCTGACTTGAATTATTTTATGTCAGCTATTATTGTAATGCAAAACTGCTTCCGTCTACCAACAATTGAATATTCCTTTGGAATCTTGAAATAGTATTTGGAAGCTTTTAATTTCCTTTGATAGAACTCATAATAGGAAGAGTAAAACCTCCCTGTGATTGAGAACTAAGTTTTGGTTATAGTTTAGGGCATTTGAAGTAATTTTGGGATAGGATGTGATTCTCTGAAATTGCATTTGGGTTCTGACTTCAGCCTCTGACTTTAGTGCAAGGTTTCATCCCTTGTTTTGCATCACCTTTAATATGCATTTCACTATAAAAAGGTTGCCACCCATAAGCTGATGTGGGCCTGATAGTTATTTCATAACCATATCTCTTGTTTTGCACTTCCGTAGAACAGATCCCATGTTATCAATGTTCTGCTTTTCTGAGGAAAAGGAGGGAACTAACATATGGCATCAGGGTGATACTTCATCCAGTTTGATGTTTTTTTTTGGAAATAGCTTAGATGCTGACTCAGAACATGATTTGCTTTAAAGATGTTCTGGACCATACTGGAGGAAGTGATTTTAACAATACAAATTCCTCTCAGCCTGTTTTAACATACAGAGCATCACTGGGCTCAACCCTGATGCTGTTTCTAACACAGTACAGCCCTTTCTAATGATTCTTTGCTTAGACAATGTTTGAAGCCAATTGGTTTTTGAGAATGTGATAGCTCTTCAGTGTTTCATTCCTCTTAAATCCTTGTCTCCAAGCCCAGTAAAACAACAGTACGTTGCAGAATTGATCAGTGTTGGATTATTACAGTCTCTTCTGTGCTTAATGTCTAAGTATGTCATACACAAATAAGCAACATAACTCACTCCAGTCTGACCATCTCCTTAAGAAATTAAGCCAATTTCAGTTTCAAGTCCCAATAATTGTAGTTTTCATATGTGTTGTGTGCACTTACGCTCAGGTTTAAGAACTTAGTTCACAGACCTGTGCCCTGGAATTGCCCAAGTTCACTACTGAGCTAATTATAGCAGAGAAGAATTCAACAAAGACTCAAAACTGGTGATTTTGGATGCTTGTCTCAGCAAATAATATTTCCTGCAAAATATTACTGAGTCTTGTACCCAATGAGAGCTATATTTTTGAATATGTTAGCTGCCTGGGATTACTGTCGATACAAGTCTCCTGACACTATTACAGTGTTTAAGATAATAGAACACTTTCTTTCATGTAAACCAACTTAATTGATTCCAGAGGTGTATACTCAATGCAAAGCCACTTATGTTGTCATTTACTAATTAATAATTTAAAAAGCTTTTTTTTGTTGAGTTTAGATTTGCATGGTTAATAATGAACTTACCACCATAATCGAAGGGTATTCTATTTGTGTACTCCTTGCAAAATTATCAATAATAATCCCATTCAGAGTCAATATTATGATCTAAATGGGTTTCTAGTTGGTGCTTGTGATTAAATGCCTCTTTGTACTTTTTTAATTACTTGTCCCTGTTCAATAGGTTTCTTCTAGACTTTTGCTGGAACATATCTTACATGGAGTTGAATCCCAGTGCACTGTAATGATGTAGATATATTTAACGATTTTTAAGAACTCATATCACAATACATATTCAAGTTTAAAAGCATTTTATCCTATTAAGTGGCATATCTACATTTTTGAGCCAATTAGGTGTTTTTAACTAGGTGACCTGCAAGTTGAATACTGATCAAGACATTTCCCAAATCTGAGTGCCGGCAAGTCTGTGCAGAACTTTAACAAAATGAGGTTAATTAGCCCTACTTAGGCTGACTAAGTTTTATAAGCTGTGAAATGTCATAACTGTGAGAGGCCAAAGCAGTACTTGGAAACTTTATGTAGGATAGAGAGAGGAGAGTCTTCAGTGATGGATGAGTCTTCCAACTGAAACATGGGACACACATTCAAACTGATTCCATGTACCTCATGCTGTTATTTACAGTGCCAGCTTCAGCATTTCTTGAAGATTTTTAGATGTCTCTATTTTCACAAGGACTATCAGCAAATAGTTTAAATTAGCAAATAGTAACAATATCACTGTGTTAAGCATTTATGTATCAGTACAGTTGGTCCTAAACATCACAAATCCTAAAATTCAGCCCACTCAGATGTATAGATTTTGCTGGTATTCATTTTGTTGATAGGTTTCAGTGTCAGAGATTTTACACTTTGAGCACATAAGCATATATGTTTTTAATGAACCTCATTAAAAGCTTTTAATATGCAGCTTAACATTGTGTGTTATTTATTTGGAGGTACTATTTATTATATTAAAACATTTCAGGAGGAAAGAGAAATGTATTAGAACAGAAGCATGAATCTTTATAGGACATTAATAAAATGGGAGTTGGTTATTGGAAATCTTTAGATAGGTAACTAAGAAAGTTGTTAATAAACAAGAACTTCCTAGTAGTATACTCAGAAGGTTGGAAATTGTTTTGTATCAAAATATTTTTTTATTAAGTTTGAAACAGTGCTACCCAAAAGGAATTCTTTTTTTTTTTACTATGGCCTAATATAGCACCTGTATTTCGTTATTACCTGGAACTTTTCTGATTGTCCCTTTCTTTGAGAGAACAGCCATTTTCGAATTCTTGCTTCAGTCAGTCAATACAAAAACACTACATTAAAAAAGAAAGTTGAAAGCGTAATATTCGTGGGGATAGAAATCCAGCACTGGAAATCTAAATTAAGCAACATTAAAGTGCATTCTGAGATAGGAAAATATCAAATATGAAAGAACTGAAAGTAAAGTCAACTAATTTGAATCCAAATCAAATGAATTGCATAATTGCTGACTGCAGCTAATAATATCAATGTGGGTTGGCTTTTCTTCCCCAGAAATTTGTTTCAAGTTTGTAAGCATGGTACTTGTTGTAGAGTTAAAACTTTTTTACAACTGTGAAAGAAATAATTACTTAAAACCAAACCACAAAAAAACCACAAACAACAAAAACCACAAACCCAAACCAACCAACAAACAAGACCCACAAAAAAACCATGAAAAAACTAACACAACCCGATCCCAGATGCGGGAATTGCTTTTTGACATAAGATCATACTGTAAATTCACAGGGTAGAGTATCCTGGAAGAGATGTTTGGTTTTTTTCTTGTATAGGTGTAGTTTTGAGATGCTTACATTGAGAGTTAGAATGCAAGTCCTGTATTAAAACAGGTAAACACTATTTTCCCATCCAAAACCTGCCACCAGCAATGTAACCTGCCCCTCTATCTCTCTTTATAGCCTCCAGGGTAATGTTTAGATGATGAACTCCCAGGTATTCTGACTTTTCAGAAATAGAGACTGAATTATCCTTCTGACTATCATCAGACATGAACTGATAGTCCCATGAGAGTGCTTTGGGAGGTTTAATCAGTCATTACAGATGAAGCTGGCAGGGTGGAGAAATAGGAAGGATGAACCATGTGAGAATTTCACCATTCTCATGTGAGCAAACATATGCACATTTGACAGCCTTATTCTCCAAAGCTATGCTGTTTTCTTTCCTCTGCCTTCAAGTATGCCAATAAGATGAGCTATTAAAAAGCTATACTTTTTAATTACTGTGAATTGGTTTCATTTGTCAAATGTCTCAAAATGAGAACACTTTTAAATTTTTTTTTCCAAAGACCCTTTACTTGTATGAATAAATAGCTAAGTGGTCTTTACCTCCCAAGGGGTGTGCAGTCAGGAAAAGGTGGAATAAGGCAATTAACAAAAGAAGAGAAAGCAGTGAAATAAGAAAGAGTCTTCTGAAAAAGTAGGTGTTATTCTGAACTCCCCACAGCCATTCTGTGGGGTTCCACTTAATTGAGATGAATAACATGGTTTCATAAGGAAACCAGTGGAAGGTGCCTATTTAAACTTTCTAACTAATTAATAGTTTCTCAAGGATGCTCAGCAGTGGGGAAGTTAGAGTGCTGCTCATGCCATTACCATGTTGTCTGCTGCTGTGTCTAGTTTGCCTTTCCATAGGAAGGACAAAACTTTTCTGGTAACTCAGATTTGTCCACCTGCCAGGTAGGGAGAGGGTCAGTTACTGTTACCATTCAGTACTTCCCATTACCTAAATGCTGCCACAATTCCAAGACAAGAAAAGAGCAAATGTGTAGGTTTAATACTTATTTTCTTTGTCACATCAAAGAAGAAATGCAAGATAGTGTTTTCCAGTATTTCTTCCTTTTATTATTCACTGAATAATAAATATTCACACATTGCTGAAAATTCCCAAGCATCTGGTTGTGAACATGAGCTTACTTCCTCGAGAAGATGACACACCTTCTGTGGCCACATCATCCTATCCATATCTCAAAGATCTCAACCTGTGCCACACTAGAATAACCTCAAGATACTAATCTTATCGATCTTTCCTACTGGTCAGCTTTCTGAACATTTGGAGATTGCTTTTATGACTGATCTTCAGAGTTTATAGGACATGTACAGAACAATAGGTTGCAGCTCTTTTTATCACGTTCTGGATGCTACCTGCAGAGCACACAGGTCTTTCAGTGCTTCCAACAACTTAACTGTTTTCTGAAGGGTTTGATTTATTTCTTCTATGTTAACATGCCTGTGGGTTTTCTGGTAAGCTTCAAATCAGTTTGCTTACAGCTTGTCCATTCTGGACTGGCCTTGTGAAAATGTTTGTTTACTCTAAGTGCTGTCACCCTAATGTCAGAGTGTAGGTATGTCTTTGTTTTCTCCTTCTCCTAAAAGCTTTCTGTTCCTAGCAAGGATTTAATATGGTTTTTGCAGGTGTTAGACACTCATTTACTAAAGAACTTAGATGTAAGGCATTGTAGCATCATGGATAGCCAGTTTCTGATAATGTCTGAATTAGAGTGACAAAACGCATGGCTTTCACATTGCCTGAAATCTTTCTCATCTAGGAGCTAAGTTTCAAGAAAGCAGTTGTCACTACCTTGGTGTTTATAACTCTTTTTATTATATATGCTTCTTTCAGTATCTCTTATTGTTGTGCCATATGTTGTTTTTCCTTCTAACCATATATGGGCCCCTAGTGTGTTTTTGCAGAGGAAGTCAGATAGATATATACCAATAAGTGTTTGCCGTATAGCCATACAGTACATTATTTGTGTTGACGGTATGTTTGTTTTCTAAACCTTTTTCTTTACTATCACTTTTTCTCTATTTTCTGAATTCAAGTACACTTTCTGGATGGCTCAGTTACTTCAAAACTACCTGGCAAACAAGTCATATCTCACCAGGAGAAGCAACAAACTTAATCCAGGTTATCCTCTCTGCACCCTGAGAATAGGGGCCTGCTTAATCCTGTAGAGAAGTAAATACCATCTTGGACAAAAAATTGCTATTCTGTAAGATTACTTGATTTTTATATTTTATTTTATTTTTGTCTGGAAAGGAAGAGAGATTTTTGCTTTAACTGCTGTATGAAGAGCTGAATCAATACAAGATAAGACCTCAGGGACCTTTTTTCTCATGTTGAGCTATTGGATAAGCCTGTATCATTTTACACCTTGGTATACATGCTGCCTTTCTCCACTGCTTTCCATGGCAACCTGTGGCTATAGTAGAGTATAAAGTCATACCAGGAACTCTGTTACACAAGGTGGGTTGAACTGCTATGCTACACCATTACAGTCAACTTACAAAATGGTTCTTTTCATTAATGAACCTTCCTTACCAATTAAGTTGTACAACTATATCTATTACACATGCCCAAAATGTCTGCGATCAATGATGGATAATGTTAAATGAAGTTGTAGCATGTAAATATTGAGCTAGTATCTTCTTTACAGCTTTTATATAGGTATCTGTTTTCTCAGTGATAACATCAAGACTGGAAATTTGCAAGAGCAGCCACCCAACTTTGGTGTTCCGTAGCCTAGAGCAGCTGAAGGCTGGGAAAGAATCTGGGGTTGCCTTTAAAGCCAACAGTCAAAAAAGAAAAGCAAAAGAGAGGCTAAGTGCAAAACAGCCATGCTGTGTGTCAAAACAGGCAAGATGGTCAGGTGAAAGGTCATTAAAAAAGGACATTTAAAAGGTCATTAAAATTTATAGGCATCACATTCCCTTAAAGCACCGTTGCTAAATTTGTTGTTCTGTAGGTTTGGAAGGCTGCATAGCTGAGCTTTAGTATCAATACGGAGGCTCTACTACCTTTCATAAAAGCACACAAACACACAGTATTTTGATGTCACTTTTTAGAACCAACTTGATGCAAAGATGTTTGACTTGTTACTATCATTTTATATGTTGATGTAAAATCATAGACACGAGTTGATTTTCTGGAAGATGTTAGACATATCTTTTGTTTTTTCTTGGCATTTCTGATCTTCTTCGATTTTGAGCTCTTGTAATGAGCTCAAATACTGCAACTAAAATTCCCTTGAAGTCTTCGTGAAACCTGCAGAGCTCAATCTCTTTGAAATATGACACAAAAATTTGGTTTCCTAGTTGCTACTCTTACTCCTGCCTTTAGTTTATATGACGAATTCAGGTGATTATAAAGACTAACTGTAAAATATCTGAGTTAATTTTTTTTATTTACTAAAGCCATAGTCAAAATATTGATGGTCACTGCATAGTGATTAGCAATCCACATTACTGCTGTCTGGCTTGTGGCATGTTTAATAATGTTCTTGTTATTTGGTTTCTTGTGTTTTATCTCCTAAGTATAGGAAGTTTCTGCCATCTGGGAAGCACCCCTTCTTGGTATCTCACAAACATACAGATTAATTTTTATCATCAAAACAGATCTATTAAGTAGTGTATGCTGGAAAGCGAATAATCATTGCTGTTGCATCCAAAAGTGTCAGCTTGAAAGTTTCCATACTAGCCTAAGATGAATATTTTGTTCTTTAATCTGGGATTTGATAGCAAAAGCAAAATGAATAGGAAAAAAGCACAAGGAAAAGAATTGAACTGGATACTGAGTCATCACTTTTATTTTCGCGGAGTTTCTTTGTTTTGTTTTTCAAACTGTGAGCGATTCAAGAGCCTTACTGGAAAAAGTTCTCATGGAAAAAACACTACAAAACACAACTCATTTGCAAAATTGCTTCCTGCACACATAGAACACAGACCTAAATGTACAAATTCCCATTTCTCTATTATTTCATGGGGACTGAGGCTATGGGGACTTAGTTGCATTACTCTGTTTATCTCCTTGGACTCAATTTTAATGAAGGAATCTAAATTTTACATAGATCCCTCCACAAGTATATAAAACCTTCTTAATATTAAAGACTCTTCTTGCCTTTTAGTGTGAGCACTTTATCATTTTCTTCCCATCAACCAAGAAGTTCTCACTACCTTCCTGTAATTTCTCTGTGTCATTCAAAAAAGCCTTATTTCATGGGAAGATTTTTCTGGACCAGGAAATCAGCCTTTTGATTATTTGACAGATCCCAGAGTCTGGTATCTTACAAAGATCACATTTCTCTGGAAAATGCTGCATCTTGCGAAGGAAAGATTAAATGCTAATTTAATGGCAGCATAATGCTGTAGCCCTCTGCCTGCTTTGCCAAATCCTCTCTTTCTGCAGTGTCAGTTATGTTCTTCACAAATCTAGGGGCCAATTATCTCCCTGTTTGCACTGGTGCAACTTGTGAAGCCCCTTAGTCAGGCAGCAGCATCGAATTCCCGGCTTTCAGCGGTAGTTTTGCCTGTTCTCTGTGCCACAGTCAGTGCAGGGATCTGACTGCAGTGTGAACAGGATTGTGTTGGCGTTATGCTCTCTTGAGAACATTTTCTGGTAGAAAGGAATAGGAATATTTAAAGCGTACATAGGAGCCTCTTCAAAAATTCTCTGCAGCTGTAGTTTGACAATATTACACAGACTGAAATGTTTGCTTATCAGAAAAGCTGAAATGTTTAAAGAACATTGATCTACATTTCTTGTCAGTTTACTGTCTCCATTGGCACAACATTTGGAAGGATTCTGATTTTATGAAATGGAGAGTGCCTCAGACTTGCATCTGCAGTGAGTACTCCGTTACCTCTTTTTGAGCTTTGGAACAATAACTCCTTCCCACCTAAACACTTACAGAATGTGAAACATATGATAGATCTGTGCAAGTTGTTCCTGTTTTCCACCTTATGTTATAATGGCAACTGCTGCCAATCAGCAAAACAAGGAAGTTTAGAAATAGCAAATTTCTGTGAATGCCACAGGCTTCCTTAATTTCCTTGAAATTAAGTACAGGCGCCGTTCAATTGTTGATGTTTTTCAAAGCCGGGATGGTGTCAATGTTACTGACACAAGATGTTTAACTGCTTACATCAACTTTGTGTGCTCTGTAAATGAGCTCTGCCAGATCATATGCCTAGCTTTCTGGTGCTCATCCAACCCCGTCCAGAAGTTGTGATAAAAGAGTCAGATGGAAAATTTCAAACAGAATGATTTTTATATTGTTATTATTTTAAAGCAAAAGAAGCATTTTTGTGATACTTTGCAGCCAGCTGAATTGTTGAGCAAAACTGTGATAAGCAACAAGGTAGAAGGTTAAGTTGTGTAGGACTTGACAGCTGACTTAGGATGAGAATTAGACTACTCAGTTGAATGTAGACACAGAAATTATTAGTCCTCTCCTTTCCTATGGTTTCTTTTGTATAACCCCATGTTACTATTTAATAGCATCGTTTCCTTTGAAGCTGTGAAGCTATGGTCTTATTTAATCTTATTTGTGGGTGTCTTGTTGCTGTATAACCATGGTAATCTTACAGAAGTGAATGCTTAAGAAACTGATGGGGAAGCAATAATGTAAGTGTTCCTAATTTTACTACAATAATTCCCCATAATCTGCACAGAATACTAGCTGTTTCCTCCTTCTTCTCAGCAAAGATTTAAAAGCTGAGTGTGTTGCCATGTTACTGAAGACTTCATTATTTTTTACAAAGCATACTCCGGAGCATTTGCTAGAACATTATGAAGTATTATCATAAATGATTAAGCTGAACTATAATTGTCAAAATATGTGAAAAAAGCACATCTGGCAAGCCTGGGTTTTCACTCCCTATTTCACATGACTCAGTAATTCACAATGGATCCTTCTGACAGTGCAAATAAATAAGACAGTGTTGCAGAGTAGGTTGTTGTGGTTCCTTGGCTTCCTCTAGCACCACAGGCACGTCTTGCTCAGTTTAGCTCATGGAGGCCTAGACCTGAGTTAGAGAAAGTCTGGCTGATAGAATTGGGGAAACAGACTTATAGATGGGTACAAACCTTGTTGTTCATCAGACCCGCTCTCATGCAGCCCGGTTTATATAACCATTTCTGTGGTTATTTAATTTTCTTATTCATTAGCCTAAAAAGTTAAGGGGTTTTTGCATCTGCTGTTTCTATTCCTTTTTTTTTTTTCCTTGCTGAGTAGATAGTTATACTGTAATTTCAAACCTAAGTGCATTTGTAGTTGATTTATATCATTTGTTCTTGTGCCAGCATCAAACTTTGGGTGAAATGGTTCTTTTTCCTTGCTGACAGTCAGCTCTATGATGGGAAAGAGTGGAAAATAGATAAATCCTCCACAACTTTCATTTCACGAGGTTATACAAGCCAAGAGTCTCTTCTTTAAAATAAGTTTTCCATTCCCTCAGACATGCTACTAATACAGTTCTTATTTATTCTCCTTGAGTGGAATTGTATAGGTTTTCCCAGATGAGGCTTTACTGGGCCTCTCCTGATTTAACCTTTCACAGTCATTTTACATTACAGGCTTGTGATCATTTTGTGGCTAAACATATGTTCCAGATTTTTTTCTTGGGTGTTTCCAAATAATGAGATGTCATTGTAAGCCACCTATAGAGTTATTTTAATAATATGGCTATCAAACAGAACATCAGAACATCCATAAAGATAGTCCATGATGAGATGGCTGAAGTGGGAGATTCCTAGCTCTTCTTTGTGCTGAGTCCCTGTAACACAGCAGTCACATCCAGGTTATGTTTGCTTACTGCTATTTTCCTTTCTCGTTTGGTAAAGTTTATGGAAACATTTTTTGCCAGAATTTACCTTTGCAATGGATACAGGAATATTGAGCTTTATCCAACTCTGTGGACATCTTTATTGGACTTTACTACTCTTTCACTATGTTTCTTCAAAGTTATTTTGATGACAAAAAGTTCTACGCTGACTTTCCTGTTCTACTTCTATTTCTTTACAGTACTATTACATAAATATTATTACATAAAACTTATTTGCTACCATTCTGTGTCTTCTAATACTTGTGATACACTTGACAATTGCTTTTCTGTCACGCTGTGATTATCTGAAGCTCTCTTAATTTGACTCTTCATTTGAGTGCCTGGGGTCCTTGAATTAACATACTTTCTTTTCTTTTTCTTTTTCTGGTTAATACCAGTTGGGTCCTCCACTGCATAGGACCGGATCACCTTTATCATCTCTGCATTGCTTTGGGTCTTCTGCACTGTTCCTTTACTTGAAAACTTACTTGGGCCACAAAGATCATAAAGGGGCTGGAGCACCTTTCCTATAAGGACAGGCTGAGAGAGTTGGGGCTGTTCAGCCTGGAGAAGAGGAGGCTCCGGGGAGACCCTATAGCGGTCTGCCAGTACCTCAAGGGGGCCTACAAGAAAGATGGGGAGAGGCTGTTTAGTAGGGCCTGTTGTGACAGGACAAGGGGTAATGGTGGAGCACTGGAACAGATTGCCCAGAGAGGTGGTGGATGCCCCATCCCTGGAGACATTCAAGGCCAGGTTGGATGAGGCCCTGAGCAACCTGATCTAGTTGGGGGTGTCCCTGATTCTTGCAGGGGGGTTGGACTAGATGATATCTGGGAGTTCCTTCCAACTCTAGCCATTCTATGATTCTATGAACTTCTTCTGCCCCTTGCAACCTTTAAAGAAGTTATTCAAAGCAGGACCTATTTTTCCTGTTTACTAATCTCTGTAGTTTGGGTTGTGCCAGTTGTGTAGCATTTATAAAGCATTTTGAAAACCTAAGTGTGTGTAAATGCTGGTTGTTTCCTATTGCATGACTTTTGCCAGAGAGAAGCAAATAATTACTGAACTTGTCAGGGGCCAAAACAAAAGTAGGTACTGTATATACCAAGGGTCACCACTTTTGCACACTTCTCCTCTTGAAATCTTAGCAGATAGCACTGAAGAGCTGTGGTTGAAACGTTGACAAAGTTGCCTTACGGGACCCGCATCCTCAGCAACATTGTTGCGAGGTTGTTGATAGTCTCCCCAGCTTCAGCTCTAGGATACGAGGTGAACAGGCTTGAGTTTTGTCAGTCTCTGTCCGGAGGGATCAGAGCTGAGAAATCTCACACAGCATGAAGCTATCATCACTTCTCTGCCTAGAGAGCCTGTGCCCGAGCTCCCAGCCCAATCTAACAATTCACAAGTGTGTGTTGCTAAGCAGTACAGTTTAGGCGTGTTCTGTACAGAGGGGGGCAGTGAGGCTTCAGCAGCTGACTTAAATTATCATTTCTGAGCAGTCGAACAAGAGCTTGGCCTGGGAAGTGTTGAATAGTTTAAGACTTTAAACAAAAAACTGTGGGTTTGCCTTTTGTGCTCAAAGTTTGTCGTTACTGTGTTGTGGTGGAGCTGTCCAGGTACCTCTTTAGGCTAGGTTGACTGTCAAGAGTAATTAAAATCTGAGACAGTCATTAAGGAATCTAAGTCACCTGATGTGCCCAGGTTGCGTGTCCCCGGACGAGGAGCGTATGGTAATATTTCAGAGGCTGCAGGCTGGCTTTTGGGACAGGAAGATCTGGGAGAGGAAGGTGTAGGATGGAAGACAAGGTGGATGAAACAACAGAGCTGCATAAGAAAGGCCAGAGTCAGATCCAAGGTGTGCACTGTTCAGCATCCAGCAATTATCAGATAACAGATAACCTACAGAAGAACTTGGTGAACACGTGCTTCACAATTAGTGAGCCTGCAATCTTTTTTTATTTTTATTGTTTGGGTTTAGCAGGTAGTGTGCTTGTATTTAATAACTCTTGATGGATTTTGCTTCCACAAATGTCTCTCACTTGTGCATTGTTTTATGTTAGAAAATATTTTTGCAGCAATACCTAAATTTGTAAATTTTGAGCAGATTTTTATTGTTCCTTTATTTTCTTCTTATCCTCTTTTCTTGCTGGAAAAACAGAAAAAAAGTCACTGGAGAAACTTTTACCATAATCTTTTAATGTAAGAGAAATTACTTCCCCTCTGTCATATGGGGAAGTATATCTCAGTTTGTGCCATTGCTAAAGGGGAAATAAGTATGTGCCATTGCAGGTGTGAAGCAGTTGAGGAAGTTTCATATATTTAGTCCTTCAGGTTGTTAGATGTTGCTGGTCATCAGAAGGAAACCAAAGCTCTGTATATCCTGAAGTGCTAGAGGGGGAAGAAGCTGTGTAACTGTATGTGGGAGAGTAATTAGAAGGCCAAAAGGGTTGAGATTAGGAGGCACAGGACCAGGGCCTGATGGAAAAAAGAGCTTGTCAACAAATAAAAAGAGGAAAAACGCAGGCATAGGTTAGAGGAGAGAGGAAACAAGGTGTTAGAATAAGAGGTGAAGACCTGGAGAAAAGCTACAGGATTTCTAAGGTCTAGGGGTCAGCTCAACAAAAGCATAAGAAGATCCATTAGTAAAAGTTGATAACAAAGAAAGGGAAAACAGTACAGAAGACAGCAGGAGGGAATGGACATAAGGTCAGTATCTGAGTGGAAAAGATGGCTAAAGGGCATCTAGATGGAATATCAACAGGAGAGGGTCCTAGGGAAGCTGAAATTTAATGTGCTTTTGGCTGTGTTGAGGGTCTCCAGAAATTTGATTCTTCTGATGTGTTTCAGATCTTTAGTGAGAAAAATCAATCTGATATTTCACATTTTGGAACTCGTTCCTTTTTTCAGAGTGTGTGTTAGTGAATAGCAGCTCTGTGGAAGTTATAACTGGTATTGCACTTTTGAGGGAAAGGCATGGCACTGATTTACTTTTAAGGTTTGGATATCACTGGTTAATAAAGGTCTATCAATCTATTTATGAGCCTGCTACAGACCAAATACAGAAATGTATGAAGACCTCAGAAATTATTCATAATGCATTTACAGCGTAAATAGCTAAGCTGTCAACGGTGATTGTAAAGTTCTTCCGCTACCACTGCACGGTGCTTTTCATTTAATATGGCTTTGTTCAGCTAAACAATTCATAATTAAAATAGGAAATGATGGAAACTTAGAAACAAACCAATCCTGTGATGGCTTTTAATAGCTGTAATAAAATATTGAGAATATAATGTCTGCCAGTGTGGTGTAGACACACGGACTGTCTGTGATTTTGGAGCTAGTTACAAGTGAATCAAGATGGAAAGGAGACTTCTGGAAATGAAGGGCAGGAAACTTTGGAAATTTTGCAAGGCTTGAATCTGAAAGGGGTATTTTTCTTCTAGCCATTTTGGATTTCCAGCCTGAGGTGGAATTCTCAGTACATTGTTCCCTGTAGTATTAAACCTGTGTGTCCCTGTAGTGCCTTAAGTTAACTCGGTTAAAATGAAAAGTATACATGCTTTGTAAAGAGAAATTGTTCTGAAACTGAGGCCATGAAATGGTTGGTTTGGCATCATGGTACAGAGGCACAAACAGATAAATCTTGGACAAGACAGAAGATGCCATCACAACATCATATCAGTCATTGCTCTTAAGTTACTGAATGTAGACTGTTCAGCTGTGCAAGTCATGACATGATTTGATCAAGTTTCTTTCTCAAGTCGAATGTTTTGTCCAGTTGTTAATGGGAGGAGAGTGTTATAGAGTCTCGTCGCACCCCAGGCAGCAATCCTTCATGTGACTTTCCATCTGCAACTTAATCATGGCCACTTTATGTACACTTATTCCTCTATCAACGTTATTTTTCAGATTGAATGTAAGTTCTCTGGGTATATTTATGGATAGCAATTGTAACAGTTTGCAGCTTTCATTTTGGAAAGCTAAACAAATCAGTCTCAGACTCCCTGTTCTTCGCACCATCCCAGTAGGCTTGCTCTATGCCTATTCCACAGCAAATTCATCTTTCTGGAACACAATTACATCCAGTTTCCAGATATTACAAATGAGGGTATTTGCTGAAGATTACATTTGTTGTTTCTACCCTCACACCATGCTGATGTCATGTAACATTTTGTGATAGACTGCACTGCTGGGTTTCTTGCCCTTGTCAGCAGTTTCAAACTGCTAACATGTTGTCAAAAAACTCCTAGCAGTACTAATAATGATCTATTTCTACTGACAGAAGATGACTAAAAATATTTTTGTGAAGCATAATAGTTCAAGATAGATAATCCTTTAAGTGATGTTTAACGAAAAAATAACTGGTTTTTAATTTCTTTTTCTAGGAGGTAGAACTGACTTTTTTATCAAGTAAGAGAGTTGAGTAATTCTTGGTGTTTCTGGGCCCATACAGAATTGAGAAATTGCTGAAAGGAGGAGACAGAGCAAGGAATACTGAAAACATCCCCTTGTTTCCTCCACCTTCCCTGTCAAGGAAAGATTTCACATGTTATATAGTGCATTAGAATTAGACGGGAGAAACTGTTTTATTTACTAGCTTCTGCACGAGATGTTTTACTGGCAATATTAAATGATCATTTTCTAGACATAGTCTAAAAGTTTCTCCACACTTGGGAGACTGGCATGAGAAATCCAGTAACTAAATTTTCACTGATTTTATGGAGACTGTCAGTGGAAATGTGGAACTGGAATTATATCAAATGTGGTATGTTAGCAGTAATCGTGATATGTGGCACAACAAAAGTTTTGGTGTTTTGTTTTGAATTACTCTTCTAATCCAGCCTCAGTCTCCTTAGTTTCCAGAAATTTGCTGAAAGTCTTCTGATGCTGATCTTCTGAAAAAATGTGTTATTGATATCTTTTACTTCCACTTTCCCTGTTAGATTAGTTCCCTGTGCACTGTTTCCAGGCAGATTTTGGCAATGCAGAGATGTGTCAAAAATAAACTAAGGGAGAGGAAGGAAGCAACGTAATACTTTGAAGCCTTTGGGAGACTTGATGAGGACCTGACATCAGTAAGGACATACAAATGTTTATTTCTGGAGTTCTGGCCTACATGTCAAAACAATTATACTGGACCATGCATTACTTGGACAATATGTTATCTTGGACTATACATTAATTGCTAAGGCACACTCTCAAATACTAATTGGGTTGCCTAAACTTCATGGTATTCTTTTGAGGATGATGCATTTAATAACATATAACTCACTGTGGCACTCCTGAATAGTGATGAAGTATCTGTATTCGTTATCATAAATGACATCATGCTTTATGCTTCAACTAAAGTGTTGGCACCTTGTTGGAACAAACAACTCTCTTTTTTTTTTTTTCTTCTTATTTTTTTCCTACCTTCCTGGTAGTAGGTGTGACAAACCATGTGTCTGTGGGCCTCTTAGTGGCACCAAGCCTGACAGTGTACACAAATTGTACATTTGCTTCATGCTAGCTCAGTGCATAAATGAGATTTTAATGGTGTCTGAGAAAGTCCGTCAAGGCTTGAAATATAAAGTGAAGTGTACGGCTCAGTATTCTTATATCTTCATACCAATGTAAATCCAATGCCTTCAGAACAAATTCAGCCACAAGAGCCTAAAATAATACTAATTTCCTCACTTGCCTTACATTTTATTGGCTTACCGAGGTGTTTGTAGACATGTCAGTTAAAAGGTACAATCAGAAGTGCAGTTTTCATATTTGAGTATTCAGTAATTGATGTTCTTTTTTATTATTTATTTTTTTCCCTTCCCTCTCCTTTGCTTTGGCCAAAATGCAAATCACCCCCATTTTTCCAGCAGTTTCACCTTTAGGTGTGACTCATTTGCCTGATACCCCCCTAGATGCTGGTGGGGTGGTGGCTGTTAGAGTACCACAGGTATATGCAGTGGAGGACAGAAGACACGCATGTGTGCTCTTTCCTCTGACATAGCCATCTGCATGTGGAGATGAGAAACCCAAATTTTGCAGCTGTTCTGGAATATCCTGCGGAGGAGGACGAGGAAGCTGTAGATGCGGGTTGTTCCTCTGATAGGAGCATGTGTCAGTGTGAAGGGAGTATGTGTGTGAGTCCAATGCACATCACAGCATTCTGAAACTGATAAAACATTCCTTCATGCTGCAGGGAAAATTTCTCTTGCTAGTGGCCAAAGATGTTTCCTGTATCAGTTTAACTGCTCGCCTTGTTTTATTGATACCAAAAAATTATCCCACTTCTCAAAAATTCATGAGGTTGGAGAGACCTGAAGTAGAGGTGATTCTAATTGTGTTGTACAATGGAAATCATACTTGTAAAGGGGTTTTTTTTAAAACATTTTTTCCCCACTTATCTACATGTGCTGTATTATTTCTGCATACACTATAATGCACGTAGTTCCCTTCTCCTGCCTGGATCCTGAGCAAAGCAGAGGGAAAAGTGCTTTTGAGAACTACTCAATAAGAAGCTATAAGCACCTGAATGTATGTTTGGTGTTACCCAGATGTGTGTGCCAACAACTATTCAGCCCTCAGCAGTCTGGATGGCTGTGTCAGGAGTAGTATTTTCCTGCCTTTGCAAAGACTGATGTTACAATACAGCATCTATTATGGATTGTAAGTGTTATGGCCTTTTGTGAAGGAAAGGGAATTCTGTCAAGGAAACATTTTATAGTTTGGAGATGCAGTGAGATGAAAAATTAAGGAACTATTCTTTCTTATGTTCTTCTGTAAAATCCCATATACCATATTTTCCTCTGCTGTATTCCCTTAAGAATATGTAGTATACATGAGAAATTGAAAAGAAATTGTATGTGAGGAGACCATGCCACTTGTATCAGATTTATATCAGGATAGCTTTTTTATGCAACAGGAATTCTCCAGTGGACGTTCTCAATCGAACAATAATTACTTTGAGTCACCTGAGTTCCTGTGGCTGACACTGTGCAAAAAATTATATTGTTATTCCACAGGTACGGATGTAGTTGATTAGAAAAAAAAATCCTTACTATTGCCATCTTAATACCCCGAGTAAGAAAAAAAGTATTCTTTGTCTCCATGATTTTTAACCTAGATTTAGTGTGCTGCAGAGATATTTCTCTGACATGTTCAATGATAACAGAAAAATACGTGGTGGTGCATTAAAAGCTGTAGAGCAAAGGAAGTTTGGGGAGCTTAATCAGAGCCTTAGGCAAGAAAAGGATGTGTAACACTGATATGTACATTTTGCTTTTGCTGTAGTTAATGAAAAATGTTATGCCAACACTGTTTTTTTGTCCCTTATGGTTTAGCAATGCAGAACCAATCCCTTTTATTCTTTGTATTTTGTGTTTTTCTTCTCTTAATGTTACTTAATCTGGAAACAAAAATGTTTGATTTCTGTCATTCCCCTTGGCTACTTTGCTTAAAATGGTGCTTAATTGTTTTCACTTTAAAGGAATAGCGCCGGGTTTAAAGGTTTATTATATCCTCATGGATTTTTTTAAGATTGCTTTTCTTTTATATGCTTATCCCTGACACCTGTCATAACATTAGGCTTTTCTAACTTAGCCACCATCACTCTGAGAGGAACTGTTAGTGAACTGTCAGCTTGCCACAAAGACCAAGTTCCTTTTCATTCTCTCTCAGCAGCAGTAATCAGGACAATTCTTTTACTCAGCACACTGCAGTAAATGCCTCTGGTTCTTGCACAGGTCACTTGGAAGACTTGAATGAACTGTCTTGGTTTTGTTGGGAGTGATGGATGCTATGCTAATTTTCCTTGCATAACGGCCAGATTCCATACTGTAAGTTTCAGAAGCGGTGTTTAGGGAACCATTTCTGTTTTCCAGTGGACTACTTGGTACCTCCCTGGTACCCTGGTTGGGTTTTTTTTCCTTGAGTACATATGATGCTGCTTGTACTTTGTTATTAAGTTATGAAGGAACATTTGAAATGAGGTTGTTGGTGAGAGAAATTAACTGCTATCAGAAGCTTACTGTCTTCTGTTTTAATTTTAAGATATTCAGGATGTTTCCATTGGCTCCATAACATTTTTTTTCAGTCCCCATTTATTTAAGGAACGATTTAGGTTTAAAATTAATCATCTCTTGACTTTTAATTTTTCCTTTAATGTCTCTGAGTTTTGTGTGTTGTTGTGGGTTTGTTTTTTATTTTTTACTCTTAAGCTTAGTCCAATTTCCAGATTTAATTTCCCTTAAACATGTTGAACAATTCTATTTTCCTACCCTGTTGTCTGTTTCAGTAAGTTGCAGTCAAATTTGGTTATAGCTAATTAGAGAAAACTTGCTTCAGCACTTTGAAGATTGTCCTCTCCTTCACAGCATAAACACTTCTGACTCTGAAGGCCACAATCACCTCTTGTCTAGAGCACTAAGACCAATGAATTGACTGCTCCAGAGGTTATGGTTCCTGACCTGAATAAAAGAGCAATAAATCAAAGTATGTTCACTGGCATTGAAGCAGGCTCCAACTGTGTGGAATCAACATGCCAGTTCCAAATTGTAATTTCGCTAAAAATAGCATAGTGTAACAATTTTGACAGCTGTAAACTTGAAAGATCTAGGCACACTGTCCATCTTGCTGCGTCTCATATGTTCTGTCAAGCATGCATCTCTCGAAAGTAAAAACAGGGAAATGTCGAACTTCCTCCATTCTTGGCTCTGTGTGCCCATCCCTGCCCTCTGCAGAAGGAAGCACAAATTTAACTGGTTTTTCAGAGGTAGAACAGAAGAATCCTTCTGTGAGCGGCAGCTCTAGGATGGGAGGAAGGGTAGAATTTCGGATCAGTATCTCCCCTGTATTTCTTCCCTTTTCTGGCTCTGTTTTTCCAGGAAACAAAAGACAAATTTGCAACTGCATTAAAGCTCATTAGCTCTTACAGGGGGCACAAAGCAAGTGCCTCTGTTCCTTTCCATAGTCTGAAGAGCCACAGATGAAAATTATACTGTATTCCCCTATCAGGATTTGTCAGCCCACCTGTATTTCATTCAAGCTCTATTCAGCAAACTTTTAATCACCGTTTAATACTAGGCATGTTATTTGTCCTTCAGCTTCCTTTGGCTGTGTGGGTAGGCTAGAGTTAAAACATGATTTAAATTCTTAGATGAATTAGGTGTCAGTTATTTTACATTTGGGAAATATAAATGGAGTAAGCTTTGAAATCTGTGGTTAGAGTTTGTTGGCAATGCCAAAGTTAACTCTTTATCTGCCCATTTCCCTGCCAGAGCAGTGTGGGTTGTTATGTGTTGCTTTAACACCAATTAATTGCTCTCTGCCTCACAAAATGCCTGAGGTTGAACCACACTCTGCTTCATCAGAATTCAACACTGCTATTGGTCTGTGGGGAGAAAAAAACCCAGGAATTAAAAGAGACAAGAGTGCTGGGGAGCAGTAATCTTTTATTTATGTATAACGCTGTACATTTCCTAACTGTACTGTGAGTTTTCCTTCTAACTCTCACTAATTACAGTGACTGGCATGTGGCATGTGATGGAGCCTCGGGAGAAGTGGGATACATACAGCTGTTCAGATCTGGCACATTGCATTTGAGTTTGCATTTGCTGGCAAGCCAAACTCTCTTTTTTCCAATGAGAGGAATGGGAATCTTGCAATTTGCTTCAAGTTGTATTTGTTGCACAAAAGGAGACTTTATTAGAAGGAGCTGAATTACTTTCTGATTTACCCAGAGGAGTTTTACACACATAATGGGAGATTGGCTCCGGTATACTGATTCCAGTGAATTTGCAGAGATCCTTGCTTGTGTCTCTTTTCCAGATCTGTGTCACCCCATATATTGCTTATTCTATAACATAGCTGGAAAAAAAAATAATGTTTTGCCAAAAAAAAAGAAGGCTACATATTGCATTAACCACTGAAAAATATAGATTCACCTGGGGCTATTAAGGTTTGTGATTTTTGTCTTTGTTCGGAGGAAGGTAAGGAAGAAGCATGTTTTCAAGTGATTACTGTTACTTTTCAAGGTTCTAAAATACTTAACTCATTTTGCCAAATACATATTTGCCAACAGTAGTATATGCTTCATCATTATTAATTTTGTGAGCTTAGGCAGAAGCCTTCCTAACTTATAAATCTGTACCTGTGGAAAGTGGTAATGATATACCAGACTTGCTGCTCTCGAGGCGAGATTTGTACCCTTGCTGCACAAATTGTAAGAAAGCCAAATAAATTCTTTCCTGCTCTTGGGAAATATGTGTTATCCTAAGTGCAAGACTAGGAGAAATGTGTTAATTGTTTGACACTTCATCATTTACAATGCTCATTAAAGGAGATAATGGTGATGCCACAAATACTGACCTGACAAAATTTTTTAGATCTCGAAGGTGGCCGCTGCGTTCTTAATCTATGGATGAGATGTTTCAGAAGGTTCCATAAGGACATAACCAATCTGTCTACAATCCAAGTAAACTGTTCTTCATCTCCAACTTCTTTCCTGTATACATGATGTTGATATTCATGTTTTCAGAGATGAAACCATGGTCAGGGGGCTGCAGTATTACAGCTGGTACATATACTATGTCCTCCACAGTGATATACCATTGCTTGGAAATTGTTGTTTTGCTACCACAAAAGACATTTTAAATACAGTAAAAATAAATATATTCTTTCTGTTTTCTTTTCCCTGGGCATCAAGAGGAAAAAAAAAGAGGGCTATTTCATTAAATTCACTTTCACTGTGAAGCCTTTCTTTAACAGTTCTCTCAAATGGAGCCCAGGGATATCCTTCATCATTTCCTCTATTGGTTTCTTCTCACTGTAAACTTAATGGAAGCACTCAGGCTTGTAGTGAAGAGGAAACCCACAGGCGAGTGACAGAAGCATCATAAGCTTCAGGGAGCTAGTTTAACATGGTTAATTAAAGGGGTGATCAGTTCAGGGCAGCACCAAGTGTGAACGATTGATAGACAAATCTCTACAGTCAGTCTCTAGATGAATGTTCTAAATATGAGAAAAGGACTATCAACTTGTTGGAGCCTGTACCCATTTATCCTGGGGGGGAAACCCCACAGCAGCCACTGCAAATTAATACATTGAGCAATCCCATGTCTTTGTTTATTTCCTGTCTTAAATTGTGGTGCCCTGGGTGGCAGTGCACGGATTATTTGTGTAGCTTTGGTTTGGTCTCAGGTTTCAGATCCAAAACAACAGGGGAAGTTGCACCAGAAATTGAACTTGCTTGGACTCGGGCCTGAACTGATTTAACATTTTCACTAGGGAACTTTATGAAAAATGGAGAGCCTGCTAATGAAATTTTCTATTTACACAAGTTTAGGTGCATAGTCAGTAGAGAGGAAGATTAGAGTGCTATATGAAAAGAATTTAATGACTTTGAGATGTAGGGTAGAGAAGGGTGCAATTCAGTTGTACAGAAATACTACCTCAAGTGCTCAAGGAGGAATAAAGGAATTCTGTGGTGGAGAGGATGCTCCTCAGCTCCCCGCATGAAGGCTGGGGTCTCCTTGGCAAACCTGTATGTCAGATGCACCACTGTTATATCTGTGCCTGTGAGGGATCAGACAGTGGTTTCTTTTGACTACTTACTGAGCCAGTGTTGAGAGGAGACTAAATCAAACCCTGAAGAGCTTGCAGGACGGCAAAAGTCACGTTCAAAGTGACCACTGTGTTTCAGGTCTCTCTAAATCTGCAGTCAGTGGCAGAAGTCTGAGCTGGGGGTGTCCCTACCCCTCACTCCCAATGCTTACCTTGTCCTGACATTAACACCTCTATATCTGTGAGGTAGGTTGGCTTCAGTCAGCTGATCTGGCTAAACCCACACTCAGCAAAAGGAAGAGGAGAGTTATTTTCAGCTAGTTCAGTTGTCCATCCAGATTACCTCCTGAAGCAGGAGCGCTCGTGCTGGCACAGCACAGCAACGGGGCTGAGCAACTTGGCACTGCTTTTGGCAAGCACACATTTATATGGGATTAAAGTAACTGTGTTACCAGGGTGCATGCAAAGACCTTTCATCAGCTGTCACACATCTATGAGAGGTTTGCACTAAGCCCAGTGCTAGCTACATGAGTATATTAGCTTATGTTGTCAGCTGCTGAAACCACTGGTACATGTGGGCTCCTTTCCCAGGTTACTGACTGCAAACCAGTAGTTTCAGCCTCTTGGCTTCAGAGGGCTCAGCAAGGCAAAAAAATGGGCTTAAACATACTTGTGACTCACCTGGTGATGCTACAAGGTGATTTGCTGCAGGAAGGTGATGTTACTTGCCTGGGGTTTTGATGGAGTACATCCTGCATACATAGGATTTGTGCTCTACCCCCTTCCCTCAGCTCTCGACATACAATGGTTTGGGGAAGGCAGTTTGTCTGGGGTTTCATTTTCTGTCTGTCTGTGTGAAGATGATTGCAGTGTGTTGGAGTATGGACCAGATTCAAACATACCTGGGCACATAAATCACTGGAGATTTCAGGTGCTCACGATTATTCCCAGGGTGTGATTTTTGGTAGGTTGGTGTTATGCTTTGGGCAGTTTTGTTGAGGAGTAGGATTCTCCTCACTGTTCTTCATTACAGCACAGTACTGGGTCACTAGTGTTGATTTTAAACCTATGCTGATTCAGTAGTTAATATTAAAGCCAAAAAGTGCCAGGACCTAAAATCATCTCTTAGAACTGCATGATTTAAAAGATTTGTTTCATTTTTTAAGTTTCTGACAATTTTTAGTATTTCTTTAATTTTATATGCTAGCTATCTTTTTAAGCTCTTTGGGTTTTGATGTTAAAATACTAAATGTGACTTTTTAAAGATTACTGTGTCTTTTCAATTATTCATAAGCCATTAATTTCTCTGCTGCATGAATATTAACAGATAAACAAAAAATATTTATTTACATGTATACAAGTGTAGCCACCCTACAAAACCACAGTTGCATGTGCAGATGGACTTGAAACTGGTCACAGGTCTTTTTTAATAGTGAATTGTTAAATATTGTTTATATACAGTTTATAACCAGTGGAGTTGTGAATTTATACTTCATTGCTCCATATATGTGTGATTCTGTGATATGGTATTTTTAGTCCTACAAAGCTTCCAATTAATGGTTTCACGTGCAGATCACACCACTGTGGGTTTTTTTTTTTTTTTCCTGGATCCATCCTGGTGTAAATATCACAGGGCTTTCTGAGCACAGTGCTGTGATGCACACACTTGTGAGTTGGGTTTTTGGGTTATTCCTCTTGTGTAGAAGGAAGACTCAGGGAGGAGTGAGGAAAAAGGTTGGCAGTGCTCAGGCTGGAATTTGGCCAGGGTACCAACTTTAACACCTGGGTTGTGCAGGATCTTGCAATTCCTGAGAGCAGAAGTGCCTGGGTTTTTTATATTTTACCTAAAAGACAGAGCCTTTGGTATGTCAGAGCCCCTTTTAACACCATATGGGATTATCAGTACAAACTTAGAAATAAGAATGTCACAAATGAGATCGCTGTCACTTACTAAATACTTCATAACAGAGCCTCAGGGAGTTGAGAAATTCAGAATTTAGTAGAATCTTTGCACTCTCTTTAAGCAAACTGGGAATAGCTGTTGAAATGCTGCACCTGAAATCACAAAGCATGCTGAGACATGCTTGCTGCCTTCCAAAATACCCTCAAAGTGTGGTGAAACCTGGGGAGGAGAAGTGGGGAGTGTGATCAGACCTCACACCCTTCAAATGATCACTTGAACTTCCCCCTTCTCAAAGTGAATATGGCAGAAAGACAAAAGACTTGTAATTTCTTCAGCTGAGTTTCATTATAACACAGAGTAATGAAGAGACTCTTTAGAAAGAGAAAACGCAGATTTTGTGTGAGAGAGGAGGCAAATGAAAGGCTACAAAGCAAATGTACCCTGTACATGCCAGGACAGGATGTCCTCCAGCCTTTCTTTGCATTCCAGTGGCTTACCCTGTCCCACTGAGTGCTGTAGGTACAAGCACTCCATAAGCCCCTTGTGGCTCCCTGGGAGAAGGGAGACTTGCCTGCACCTCTGAGGCCTCGCTCAACGTCGAGCATCTTCCACATCCCAGTTCACAGGATGCTGTGGTTTGCTGGGTCTGAGCCCATGCTAGGGCAGCCACTTCCCTGCTAAGGAGCAAAATCTACATGAGGGGTCTTTATCATGGGAGGTCAGCAGCACCTTCCACCCCTTACCCTTTACTGACCAGCATGGCAAGTGGCTCTGCTTACAGTCTAGTGACTTCAAAGACCAAAAGTAGATTCAGAACAAGAAGAAACAGTAACAATTCCAGAGGTGAAGTCCAATGTTGGATTTTCAAGGGATCTTGCTAAAGTGACTGTAAAGATGGTGGCAATAATGAAAGGCTGAGGCATGGGTCTGGAGGAGAAATACCCATATGTGCTTTCCTTATGCATTAAGAAAAAATCAAAGCATCCTGGGAGCAATTCAATGACTTCCAAAAAATATTTTGGAATACTGGAGGGGAAAATATTTGCATTGCACTGTACATACTGGGAATTTGCTGCACAGACAAGGGATTTATTATTTTGTTTAGAGTGTATGGTCATTCTAGTATGTAAACTCAAATGGACAAGTCTTCTGCTCCAGTGCTGTGCAGAGCTTGCGTCCACTCCCAAACCAAATGCTCTAATAAGCAGTTGTAAAGCTCAAAAGCATACTTGCTATCACTGGAGAGAAGTACACTTATGCAGGTTTTTTTTTGAAATTATTTTACTTTACTTGCTTGACCTGAAGGAACTGTGTGTGTGTCTGAATGTTTGTCTGCTTCTTCTAGTTGCATGGTTTGGTTTAATGAAGTCCATTAGTTCTCCTCACAAATGTTGCTTCTCTGAGGTTACTTGGGGGAAGGAAAAAAAAAAGGCAGCAAGGAAATCCTAAATTTCATTGGGACTGCCGCTCTTTTGCCAGTTCATTGCCTTAGGGCTGAATTTTAATGTACTTTTAAATGATCAGAAATAAGGTTTTTTAATTGTCGTTAAAACAATTATAGTGGGATGACTCAACAGTCTGGTCAAAATCATGATGTTCAGAGAAGCCAGTTCCCAGCAGTGGCAGGGGAGGTCCTGCCTGGAGTAAGAACACAGGGGAAGTGTGAAGGGGCATCTTCCAAGGTATTTGGGTGTAAGGTTTAACATCAGCATGATAGGCAGAGAAGGAGGACCAGATTTTCACAAGTGTTTTGCATTTTTTGGTCCATTTTTGAAAGAAAAACCCCAAACATCGAGGAGGTGCAACAACAGTATTACCGGACTTGCAGTCTCTGTTGCGTGTTCGGGGTACTTTAATGTCTGTCCAGACCTGAATCTGAGCTACACTAAGAATTATCAACCCTAAATGATTTGAAATTACTTTTAGCTGGACAGATTTAAAGTAGATTTCCCAGAAAGATGGGAGTAGTGCAATAGCCTGCTTTATTTCCTGCCGTGTCTGTGTGGTGCAGAATTTGTGATTATGACTGGAAGTTACTGGCTTGTATTGGCCTTGTCATTAAAGTCTGACCTTAGAGTTGGAATATGAACTAATGAACTAATTCCAGACTGTATTTAAGTCTGCTTCTCATGAGAAGACATTCATATTTCTTCGCCCCTAGTTGCTCTCTGGAGCCAAGGGCGGTGAAGTTCTTGGACACTGACAGAGTGTGCTTTGTCCTCTGAGAGCTTAGGATGGAAGAACAGAGCACAACCTTCCATTGGATGAATCCATACTCATCTTCCCATCTGGATATAGGTTTTTGTCTTGATTAAATGTGTTCTCCCACTAACAGAATACACACAATGTGATCTAAACTTCCTAGTCTGCTGTGACCTGCACATTGATAAGCAGCATGTGGAATAAAAGATCCCTTCTTCTGTTTGGAGAATAAACTGTGTGGGAAAAAAAAAAAACAAAACCCAAACAAAAACCTAACAGGGTTCTTTGGGATTGTTAATTATTAACATTTTTAATTATTTTTTTTTAATTATTTACTCTGCTCACTGCCATAATAGCAGCAATGTCCTTATATGGAGCAAGCGTGGCTGTAGGGGATTTAGAATGTGCTTGGTTTTGCTTTTGAGCTTGACAGCCATTTCTCACTTTCGGTAATAATGACAGTTAGCTAGGGAAAACGAGGAATATTAATAGATTTTGAGAGTAGTGTGTTTCTGGAGTAAAGGCAGAAAAAGCTTTGGAAGGGATAAGGAAGGAATGCAAGAAAGGATTATTCTTGTTTCCTAGTTTCTGGTTCATTCTTGTTTGTAGTCTCTTATTTATACTGTTTTTCTAAAAGTAAATGTAATAAAAGAAAAAGTCTCCATCATGATTTATTTCTGCAATTTTCCTAGGCTTGTAGGATTACACCCTCCTCCCTCCCGTTCTCCTTGCAAACACCAGCCACTGTAAATCCAACTATACAACCTTTGAAAATAAAGGGCTTTGCAGAGAACTGAATCAAACTTTAAGTTGCGTGTTCACAAAACAAAAAACAGCCTACAGATTGAGAAGCATGGGGTTACTGAAGCTCTGGAATTATTTGTAGCATGTTATTGCTAGACTAGATCTGTCTGAATGTGCTGCAAAATAGACACCAGCACTTGGAGATGATTGTTCTCTTTAGAAAGCGTGAGTTTCCCTGAAAGTCTTTGGAGCTTTTGGATATTTTTTTTCCACATTTTTACTTTCATCTTGGGTTTTTCTTTTTTTGTTTTAATGTTGAACTTGTGTCTGCACTTCATCTGACAGACGAGAGACTGTAGCCCGTTTTCTGCAATGTGAGTGTTTGCCACTACCGAAATATGTCTTTGACAAGCCTGATAGTTGTGTATTCATCTTATTTCTACTGCAGCACATAAATCCAGCACCAATATTACATTTATCTTTTTCTTTCTTTGTTCTTTTCCTGGTTAAAGAGAAGAGTTGTTGTGTAAAGATACAGTACACACGTTATAGATACTGTGATGCGGTGACGTTTGTCACTTTTTCAGTGAATAGATAAGCAGAATTGGAATCATAAATTTCTAGAAACTTTTTTTGAGGTTTTCTTTTTTTCAAATTGGTGATTTTTTTACAATGTTAATTAGGTTTTTGTTTGCTGCTACTGGAGTACGAAAAGGCATTTATTGAAAATCACTTTAATGAGCAAAGTTCTAATAGGTTGGTGACTGGTCTAGATCGTTTAACGGGTTCCGAAAGACTGGGGGCAGGGGCAGTTTTTATAACTCAGAAGTACTCTGCTTCTAACAAACAAGCCTGAGTCTCCTTCCTTTTTTTTTTTCCTTATAAATTTACAGTGTAAAATTGGCATCAACAAACAGAAAATGAGAATATGTACTGTTTTTCAGCAGGGTTCAAGTGAATGTACGTGGCTGCTAATATCTGTCTAGATGAAGCCAATATGTTCATGTTTTGGGTGAGGACAGAAACATCAGATGGCATTCACTAGAGACTTAGTAAAATTTGGAACTTCTAAAAAAGCCATTTTAAATCATCCCCCTGCTCACAGAAACTGTGATTATTTTACAATTATTCAGCCTGAGGTGCAGGAAGTGGTTCATCTAATTCTTTTTAATAGAAAAGCGCTTCTGCCACTAAGCCACAAATTGACTAACGCTATTTGACAGTGATAAAGAAGCAATTGCATAGATCACAAAGAATAAACCCATTGCTCACCTTCAAAGAATATCCCTATGAACAGGGCTAGGTGTGTCAGTGGGAAACCTCCTAAATCTTCTGCTTTACACCTCAGACATGGGGAAGCAGCACATTTTGTTCAGGTGGTCAGGAAATGGTAGAGTTTCTAGCATATGTATATTTTATTTATTAAAAAGATGTGCTTCTAAAAATATCCTGATGAGCAGCTGAGTTTCTAAAACAATTCCAAGTTCTGCTGTGCAATTAGTACTTGTTAATTGCTGCATCTAAACATCCCTTTTGGGTTTTTTTCCCAGTTCCTGAACTAGTAAATAAAAACAAGAGTTAAAAGATAGAACTGTTTACTTGATCTTGAAAAAGCATTAGTAGATATTGGTAAGAAATAAACCGAATTTTTTCTTTTTTACTGGCTTGGAATTCTTTTCCACTGGGAATTTTGTGACATGATGCAGACACTCTTTGAAACATTGAGACAAGCAAGAGCACATGATTTTCAGTAAAGGATGAAGAAGGTATCAGATGTAAGAAAAACATATCTGCAGCGTGCCGTGGCTCGGGTCTGAAGTTTCCGTTACAGCAGTGACTCAGTGCAGCTTGTTGCTTTATTATACTAAAATCGAACCTATATCATAGCAGACAGAAGAGAAACACACAGGAGCTGGAAAGGACTTCTAGCCATTGATTTGGTGCACTTAATAGGATGATTTCCAGACAAGTGCAGTGGCTGGTACCTCCTTGCACTTTCTGTGCCCTCCCGTCACCCCCTTCCCATCACGGATATGAGGGATCATGTACAGGCACTTCCGAGCCACTGCCTTTGGCTTGCTTGTCAGCTTCATTGCAGAGGGGGGGTTGTTTCTGTTTTATTTTGACTGTGCTGGGCTTTGTCTTATAGATCAAGATTACAGTTTTGAATAATTCTTACTAGTAATGTCAGAAAAATTTTGTAACAGCCAGTAAACACGTCTCTTATCTGGGAGTACTGTGTCACACACAACCCAAGTGTTTTTATATTGATGGAGTATGTCAGGACATTTACAAGAAAACCTGAGCCATTCCCCGTTCCTCCAGTCCCCCAGATCACCCACCCCAAAGGGCAGCTAGTGATCTTGTTGGGTTTTTTTTAATTTCTGGGATTTTTCTACACATAAAAGAAAAGTCTGAGTCCTAATGTGTGATTAATATTATAGGGGAGGAACTTGATGCTTTGCTGGATGTGATTCCCATTAAGGTCTTCAGCCTTTGCTGGTACAGTCTTACAATACCATTTGTTATCTGTTTCTGTGTACTCATGTAATCTTAAGAGGTTTTTTTTCCTGATAAAATTTTATGTTATAGTGCAGTAAAAATGAATGAACAGGTCCAGTTTTTGCAGAGTGAGCCTTTGCACTGTAGTGGATCCTCTTTTGGAGGAGAATCTGAGAATCTGACAGAAAGAAAACCAGGTGAGGAGCCATGCTGGTACATGGCCGACAAACAATGAGCAAAGCTTTAATTTTCCTTTAAGTGCCTCTTTTTTCGGAATGTTTTTCTTATTCCTCATCTGTAGCTGATAAGGTTGTAGAAATTACTTGGTGTTTGGGAAAACTTTGCTGGCCTTTCACTGAAATTTGTTATTGTCAGAATGTATTCCTGGTATTTATCTGTTATGTTTGCTTCAGATTTCTTTGAAAACACTTTTTTCCATTTGAGATCCAAGTGCTGGAATCAGTAGCAACTCACCAAATGCAAATTTGGCTTTTCTGTGGTAGTCAGGAGCTGCAGAATGAAAACAACATCCTTTACTTGTCACTAAGGCATTCAAACAGCTTTTAGTGTCCATGATGATTGTTAATTTAGAGAGATAAGGAGTTTTCACAGGTAAGTGATGTGAAAGGTTGACAACAGAAATAGATCTGGCTATTGGACCCGTTGTGTCAGAATTGAATGCAGTATTTCAGCTAAATCAACTGTCATAAAATATTTAGTTTTCTTCATTGTGGCATGCTGATCTGGAGGAGCTGTAACTAGTGACCACTAGGAGGTGGGCTGGGGGGGTCCAGGACTATTTTAGGAGGGAGGACATGAAGAAACATGGAGAACAGCTTCTGCAAGACAATGTGCTGCAGAAGGTGAAGTGGTTTCATGTTGAACTGACCCGGTGAAAAGTATTTTGCTTCAAGAATGCACCACTGTTTTACCTAAAATATTGGAATTTTAATGTTTCACCCTCTCTAAATAATGTTTCAGAACACTGATGGTGAAAAGTAGACAACTGCTAAAATGTGGAAGTTATTTCCTTCTTCATGTTCTTTATAAGTCTTGTGTAATTAAGTTATAAGATACCCTCTACGAAAGAGGAAAGTAAATTGACTTGTGGGGTATCATGCAGCATATTAGTCAGACACTGGGATTTACTGACAAGAGCCAGCCAGTAAGCAGGTTTCAGCATAGCAAGAAATGTCTCTTCAAGTGATTGTTCCTACTTTAGATGTATGATACTGCTGAACCAGACTAAAGATGTTTTCACCTGAGCACTGGGTGCTACCATGCAGGAGGAATTTTCCCTCCCTCTCAACAACATACCTGAACTAGACTGTTGGCCACCAAAGGGATGTGTTCTGCTACATCCAACTGTGGCAAAGCTGAATAGTCAGATTTTCTTTGCTGGCGTAGCCTGTGTGCTGTATGGATTGGGGCAGGATCGTGTGCCTTATGTATCCACTGCAAGCACCAGAAAAAGTTCTATCAGCTGTCTTCTGTGAAGTCAATTTTCTACCATTTGTGTGAGTTGCTCCACTGTAAACCACTGTAACCAGGGTTTGGAAGTTTCATCTCATCTCAGGATGATCCTGAGAAAAAGATTTATTTTCATTGTACTTCGTGGACTGAGACATTTTGGCTTGTAGAGGTGCCTTCCTGTCAACGACCAAGTGAGAGAATATTGAAAAAGTGAGCCCCCAAACCTGTTAAATTTAAACCACAGTACATGCACCAACTTTGGAAAGCTTAATCTGTGTGGGAAAAAAAAAAATGATCTTGTCCTACCTGCATGGCTGATCAACTAATTTGTACTCCTGGTTTGGACACTTCCTCTGATCCTCATCAGCTTTATTGTAGTTCCTTCTGAGCACTGTCAGTTTCTGAGAACTTGGAGAGTTTTCTATGCAGGAGTTCCAACAATTTTCACTTCTTGGTCTTAGTGTGCTATCCATCTCAGAAATCCAAAGATCCCTGAAGGAATGAGTTTCTGGAGACTAAGCTGTGACAGCAACCAAAAAGAAGATAAAATGGTAGAGATGAGACTGTGACACTATGGTACTGAAGGTTGTGTTCCACACTGTCATAAGCAGAATGGGACTTCAACACGTTGCCAGAAGTCAACTGTTCTCAACACTACTGGCTGAATCTTCCTTCCCTATGGCCATCAAACAGGATTTACAGATCTGTTCTCTACTAGTTCAGCACATCTTCTTGGAGATTTGGAGTGTTTTGTTTTGTTTGGGTGGTTTTGAAACAAAAAGCCTTCTTGCTTTTAGTGTCTCTTGTGGAGTCTTGGTTTTATTCTGAAGTCCTATTTAGGTTGCTGGAAGCAAAGTATTCTCAGAAGGGGGATCCTCATCCATCTGTTCTTGTAACTTTATTGATCAAGTCTGTCCTTCAACTAGCCTGGACACAATAACAGCCTTCCACTTTCTGCATAATTCTTCCTGACACGCCAAGAGCAGGTAGGAATCGAGGCGTGTGTTTTGTAACTCTGTCCTGCACTTGGTGAAAGTCATTAAACTTCAGATACTTGGGGAGAAGTGTTTCAGTCACAGTGTGCTGATATTTTGCAGTGCAATATCAGAAGTTGTACTACAGTGTCCTTAGGCAGAAATATAAAAAGGAGCCTTGCAAGGGTTGGTAGTTAATCTCATTCCTTCCCCCTCTTAGTCAGACATAGCTAGACCATCTGAAAACTAATCCTACATGTGCATTGTGTGTACTTTTCTTGTACACAGGGCCTCAAACTTTCCTGTACTCACATGCATCATGTTCGTAGAGTGCTGATGAGTCTCTGGAGCCATGGATGTGGGCTGAGAACAGTATTTGCCCCTGAAGCAAAACATCCATTGAAAAGCTCATTTAGGCGCTTCAGGACTTGACCTTAGGTATATAGATCTTGTCTTGGTACTGTTAGAGAGCCTGGAACAGCTGTACTTGGGGTTTTAAATGAAACAAAACAAGAAACAATCCTTCATAATCCTGTGGTGCAGGGGAATAAATAAGTGGAGGTTTGAAGCTGCCATTTTTCCTACCAGGACTTAATATCTGAAGGTTATTTCAGAAAGTGCTTCCATTTTATCACTAGATATTTTTTGCCTTTTTTTTTTCCTTGTGCCTTCCTTTCCCTCACCCTCCTCCTCACCTGAGGGACAGGCATACATGAATAGTATCATTCATAAGTGTTTCACAAGAATTCATTAGAGCAAGGCTGAAGGTTTCATTATTCTTTAAGGGTGCATTAATAAAACTACTGTACGCTTGGGTTTTTTTAATACTATATGAATTATTCTGACAGTCAGTTTGCAAAGCCAACATATCAATCATTAAATTAAAAATGTAGCAATACAAATTGGTGTGATTCAGGAGCTGTAGAACACATGGAACAATATGCTCTCAGTTTGGAAGTTAATACAGATTTGTCCTTCAGATGAGAACAGATAGCAAGCAAGGAAATACAAAATATTTATGCAGCACTCCATAAAAACATCTGTTTCCACTTGTTAGACACTACTATGTATGTTTTGTCCAGATATCTTTTTGCAAATACCATAGCAATCTTTAATGATCAACTGTAGTGTTTGTTTGCAGGATAAGGTGTCATTTGTGAGTTGTGTGACACGGTGCTTACATCTAAGGAGGAGGCAGCAGCATGGAAAAATCAAAACAGGTCTCCCCACAGTTCCTCCTTTTGTTTGCATTGACAGAAGATGCAAACAAAATATTTAGTGAAAAAAACCCATGTTGCTAACTCACCACTTCATGAAGTAATGCCTCACAGAAGGTTGCACCAGTCCTAGAAGCTTAATCTAGCCTGCCCCTGTGGCTTCTGGGGCTTTGGGGAGAGATACTCTGTCTGCTTCGTTTAGGTGAGGAGAGAGAAATTATTTTACTGCTAATAAATGTGAGAGACTAGATGAAGTACTCAGGACAGCTTGCCTTTTCACTTCCTTGAGAAGAAAGTTCTTTTTAAGCATTTTTTTTTCCTCTGCTGATTCTGTGAAAACTGTGTGGCTGTGAATAACATGTTGGATGTTTGAAGTAGTCCAGTGAATGTGAGATAATGAAGTTGTGGCTAAGGTGCAGGACATTTTCAATGGCAAGCTTTTGCCTGTGGATTTTTCTCCTTCCTGAATTATTTTTCAGCCAAGCTGCTTAAAGCAGCTTGCCTACACTACAGATAAAACCGTGCTATGCATAGCTAGGTCTGATGTGCTTATCCAGTACAGTATGCTTACCCCAGTTGTGTCCTCACAGCATTTGTCCCAGCACATCCAGTGTCAGCCCTGGTGCCTGTCAGCAAGAATCGTGTGAAACAGCCGAATCTGTATCGGAGCATCCCTGTCGACGCTGGCTGCTGCCCTTGCTGGGGCTGCAAGCAGTTTCCATACAGTACCAACCTTCTTAATATGTACTCCTCAGTGAAATTCCTGCCTTAATTCTATCACATAAGCACAATCAAGAATGCCAGCAGAAGAAAAAGAACGTTAAAAAACCCTGTTCACAGCCAGGACGACGTGTTACTGATCTTTTATAGACTCGCCACCTGCGTGACACAGGGAGTCGTGGGGTGTCTGGCCCATACGGGTTCAGCTGTGTACAACCTCACCAACTTGTTAAAAATATCTGCAGTCTTAAGATTTGGGATGCAACTTATTACTCAGGCTTTCTGTGAACCACAGATTTAAAATCCCTGGGTATTTGTCTCTGGTCCTTTTCAGGGCTGTGATTTTGATGCTGCCAGTGAGGATTGTGGAGGTAAAAGCTGTTTGTTCTTGTTTGCTCCTTCTCTGTGCTCTATAAGATGCATGAAATATCACAGTGATAGAATAAAGTCAATAATCATTTCTAATAATGAAGCTGTTCTGAAAGAGAAGACCTAGATTCCTTACCAAGATAGTGCACTGAAGTATTTGCATAGTAACTGGGCTATAATTACAGATTCATCTCCTTTATGTCTCTTAGCTCTCAGGCTTAAGTAACCAGATCTTTAGAGCAGTCGCTCCTTTTCCTGGGAGGCTGGGTGTCAGGCAGCATATGTTAGGGCTGTGTGCAGGGGTACACTGGCTGTGAGTAGTGAGTGTTGATAAACTGTTTACTGAAGCTGGCTGAAAATCAGGATTTGTGTGCTGGTGTGGGGGTTTCGATAGTGCAGAAACATTTCCATGTTCAAGGGTTGGAATATATTTTTGGGATTCTTCCAAAATTTAAAATCTGGGATAAAAATTAGCTGAATGTTGACACTTTAAATTCTGAAAATTTGATTCTGGATTTTTTTATTGGCTTTAGATTTTACTAGCTTTACAAAACAGTACTGACCATTGAAAATATACCAACAGACTTATTTTAAAATCATTAACATCAGTTCTTACTTAAACCCCTCTCCTCTAGAAGGAGCTCAGCCATGTGATACTGAGAGCTTGCCCAAACGTGGTGTAGTGAACACTGACAGTCTCATGCTTGTGATACAGAAGGTGTTGCCAAGCAATGTTACTGCACAGACTTTTTTAGTTTCTTCTTCTTGGTGTACTGGCAAATTGTTAGTCCTGCTAGAAAAAAACCCATTAACTTCTAGCCACACAAGACTCCGGATAAAAGTAGCCAGGCAAAAGGGTCTTTGCCCCAACTCAAATTAAGCTCTGTCCTGGGTCTGGAGTGGCTCCTTGAAAATTGAGAGCTGACTGGGAGCTGAAAATCCCAGAATATGGGATTGTTTGGGGGATTTTTTCTGTACAAGAGTATTTGCAGCCTCTGTGTCACTAACTTTCTTCTCCCAGAGAAACCGACCTGCAAAGCTCAGATATTTTTCTCACTCTGCAGAGAGATTGCTCAGAAAAAGGGACAGCAGTATGAACCTGAGAGGCAGAAATTCTGTGTCAAGGTGACTGTGCAGGTAGTCTTTCCTTTTAGGTGTGTGCCAGAACATGAATGACCTCTCTGGAGAGACCGAGAGCATTTTTGTTTCCTCCTTATCGTCTGGAGCTGTTTGTGCATTTGTAAGCAGTGCAGAGCTTGGTCACAGAGGGGACTCTGCACCACTGCACTGTCTGTGCCTGTTACATTTTAAAATACTCCTAGATCTAGTTGCTTCCTGCAGCTGGAAAGTTTGCATTTCCTTTCTTTGTACAAACTCATTACTGCTGCGTTAGGGAAGGTATAATTCCTTTGCTCTGCTTTGTCTCTAGACACCAGTTGTCTTTCTCCTTCAGTCTGTTATCAGGGCAAATAGCCTCTCTCCCTGTACAGTGTGCCTTGTTATTGATTATCTGCTCACTCCTGCCCATCACAAACTTGACTTTTTCGCTGGTGAGCTTAGATGATGTTGGCAGGTCTCGGATACTCAACATGCTTTCCTCCTTGAGTGGGGGGAGGATTCCACTGGAAGCAGAAATCCAGTGAGGTTGCTGTGTTTGAGCTCCAAAATTGAATTGATCTTTGTTGTCGGGTTTTTTCCCCACCATAGACTCGGTGGTACCAGCTTTGATCCCATCTCATCTGTTGTGGGGTAATATCCACTGCTAGAAAGCAATGAAATAGCTAACCTTCATAGCTTCAGTAAATGATGTGGTTTGAAATAATGGTGATTGGCAGAATATCATAAACAGTGAAGAGCCAAAAAAGTGAGATGTTTACTGGGTAGATCTGCTCTGTCTTTGGGATGAATCAGGTAAAGGTATCCCTTCTGGTATTGTGGCTGCAGCTTAAATAGAAGGCTTGCCATATGTAACAAAGAATGTAGGAAAAAAGCGATAAATTTCACATCTAAGAACCATTTTATAAAGATTAAAAACTTTACAAGTCACTAAGTAGTGTTGGAAACCAAAGAAATGTTACTGAATTTAAGAGAAAGTGTATATTTTAAAGAACAACAACTGGGACGCTGTAGGCAAATTGGCCTGATATTGATTCTGTGTAAAATAACAAAACAATTCAGGAGTTAATCAACAAGGCTTGGCAGCTAAAAATTTAATTAAGACTAGCGTAGTTATTTGGAAATACTGACTTTGTCAGACAGACACTTAGTTGGGTTTTTTTTTTGGAGGATTACGGGCAAGTTTATAAAGGCAAATTAACTGACATTGTGTGCTTGAACTCCAGATCTTAATACTCTGTGACATTTTGATTTAAAAGCTTGGGTGTAGCTGTGTGTCTTTTAAAAATTGATTCATTGGTAGATCTCCAAAGATAGTTGTGTAGAGAGAAAGATGTGTGAGCAGGATGCTTTTGGTAGGGTCATGAAGGGACTGAGCTGTACTCTAACATTTAATATTATCATCAGTGATTTTAGTTGTTAATGACATTTTTCTGCAAAACTTGCAGGCTTTTCAAGTATTGCTGGAGTAGTAAGAAGAGAGAAGACAGGTTGCTTTTATTGAGTTATCCAAGTTTGTTAGTCAGTAGATCACAATTGCAAAGGCTGTCTTTAATAAAACCAATGTAAGGTAACTTGTCTGGGAATAAGACTCCGGACTGATGTCTTTGAATATACTCCAGTGATGTTTGGGGCTGCCATAAGACAGCCCCTAAACAAGAGCTCTTAGTACAGTGCTGTGGCTGAAAGGAAACAAGATCTTTGAGATAAATGAACAAAGTGTTTAAAATGTAAGTGTGGAAGTGATCTTGCTCCTGGGTACAGGCTTACCAAGATTGTCACTAGAATTTCTATGCCTTGTTCTGGTGTCAGAGCTTCAAGAGATACAGAAATACAGAGCAGAGTTTTTAAAGTGGTTAGAAATGTTCCTGAGATTGGAGGGGAAGTTTCCATTCAGTTTATCATCTAGTTAATGAAGAAGAGGCTGAGCAAATGGTAGTTGTGTGGAATTAGATAAGAAAAGGAGGTGGAGGTGGGATATGAAGGTGATGGACCAGTGCCTGGAGACACGATGGGCATCTTCCTGAGAGCAGATTCTCTTTTTATATCATGGTCATGTTGTTAGTGCTGACTGATTATCAGATTTGGATTGAAATACATTTTCTTCCACTATTTTCTGATTATTGGACCTTGGGGGACTTTTCTGTGGTGCAGGTATATTCCATCTGCTGGGACCATGTCTCATCTCTTAGTCTTGAGCCTCAGTCTCTCCTTTAATTATTGTGCAAATTCTAAGAAATTTAGAAATGAAATATTCTGCCTCACTGAAGATGGGCTGGGCAAAATTTAACAACCTGAAATGCATAGAAGTGCAAACAAAACACATGGTGTAGCATGTGGTTCTGTGAAGGCTTGGATTCAGTAAAACCCAGAAAGATCTCCCCGGTAATGCACCGCAGGGAACTGAATAATTGTGTGTGACTTGCATCACTTGGCAGCACTAAAAATGGATACATTTTGTGCAGTTCAGGCTGAATCATCTGGATCCGTCCCTGTTGTAAAGACATTAACTTCTATGCCCTTGTATTTTGGATTCTCTGTTACATGAAAGCCCAGACCAGACATTTTCAGAAGTCCATTCTGGCTGAATTAATCTCAGAGTTTGGCATGCCTTTGAATGATATGGAAGTAACATATAATCTAACAGCCCTGGAACTGATTTCTTATTTACACAGCAAGGAATTTGATATAAAAGAGAATAGGTTTGAACAAGATGAAAAAAACACCCTTTAATACATATGCCATATGCCATTTCATATGCCATTAGTGCCATTTCAAACTCCTTCAGATAGCTCTGAAATGGGTCGTTTCAAGAAGATCTACAAGGATGTGAGCTCAGATCCCTCAAGAGGTTCATGTGACAGCATGGCCTCCATCTGAGCTGGTCAACTTTCAGTTGCAGAGTGCACTCGCTGGATGGGCTGCGTCTGTTTCAGATTGAGTTGTGGGATGCAGGCATGAGGCACTTTGATGTCAAGAACTATTATCTTTCATTTGAGGATATCAAAGCATCTCGATTACATTAATAGAGTCTTCTTGATCTAATGAAGAGAATGGAGAGGCAATGGATAATAATATTTTGACATCAGAAAAAAATCTGAGGCAAGGTAGGTTCATCAGCCATTGCGTGTTTTAGTAGTGTAAAACATACTTAGCTGATTTTTATGGTATTGCAGCAGAGGCATGAACAAAGAAGAGATTTAGTGTGTGTTATACAGTAGCTAGCCTATAGAGCTTTTAGTGCTTTGTGCCAAAAAGGCACTTGCAAAACATCTCAGTAGGAATATAAACAATAGGCTACTACAATGGGTAAGTACCATGCATTTCCAAATTAGCACTCACACCAAAGAATGCATGTATTCAGCTGATAGATGACAACAGTTCCAGTGTATAAGCAAATAATATTTGGGGAGGGGGATGGGGGGATGGGGACATGACACAGAAATGAACTAAATATAGTGGTGGTTACGTATAATAATGACTGAACTGACTGGCATGTGATAACACTGTGCTATTAATGTGTCTCAACACAAATTTAATACTACAATAAAATGGTAATTCAGAAAAACCCCTACATTTAAACAACATTAAGGACAATGAATAAAACCAACAAAAGCAAGAGATTTTAGAGCGAAGGCAGGGAGGCTGTAATTAGCTACATGTAGGCAGTGCAGCAAAACAATGTGCAATAGGTAGCATTTTTCCTGGTTATCCTGCTTCCATCAAATGCATTAAAATTTCATCAGTATTAGAACATGCAAATGAACCAAGATGTACTTTAAACTGTAAATTTGACTCCACTCCCATTTTTAGTTTGAATGTGAACCAGAAGCATCGTAGGTTTTCAGGTTTGTTTTCAAGCATAACAAATATCCTCCTTAACATTTTCTTCTATGTGTTTTGTTACCCTTTTTGTTGTGCCTAGGGAAGATGACAAGATTAAATCCCACTCACTGAAAGGATTTAATTGTGGATGTATTCAATTACTTCCTATTAACTGACCCACGTGTGAAGGTTTTCTCAGCCAGGATAATGCCATCTCAAAATGGGGCATGCTGAAACTTCCATGTCTGGAAGAACTGAGATATGAACAGCTCACCATGCAAAGATCAAAAAAATTATTGATGCACAGCCCAAATATTTGTCTCTGAGGTTAGATCACGCTTTTTCCTTTTTTTCTGTGTGTGTTTGTAAATCTGAGAAAGGGACCAGCAAATGCCAGTTGCTAGGATCTGTCAGATCTTGTGTCAACACCTGTTTTCTCAGGAGAAAAAACTCAGCCACTGTAATTAGAAGCTTGAAAATTAAATATTTGCAAAACAGTCCATTCCTACTGTTTAATTGAGAAAATAATTCAGATCTTCAGGAACACACCAGTGCCCTGCTCATTAGATCATGATGCCTCCATGTGATTTGCCTTGGTTGTTTCTCTGCTGCTTTATGGTGAGATCAGCTAACATTCATCATAATGTATTCTTGTTTCTCACAGAAAGCAGCATCTATCATTGTGGATCAGACAGGTGGAATACAAAATGTGTCCCTCTCCAGCAGTTTGTGGAGGATTATAACCTAACATTGCTACAAGCAAATGCGGTTAGTTCTTGAGGTCAGGCAGCAGTAATGTATATTGCATTGCTGCTGGTACTTGTGTGGTTCCTTGCAGCATTCATTCATCAGCACTTCTCTGTAGTCTATTGTTGTTCACTTAATACAGTATAAGCTTCTACCTGGAATGATAGTACACTTGTATAATACTCTTCCTTCATGTCTCTTGAGTTATTCTTCTGCAAGCAGATACATATTATTTATGTATCTCTACATATCTAAACACAAACTATTGGTAACTACACCTCAATTTCTCTGGGCAGCTTTCTGGAACTTGGGGGCAGATAAGCCACCAGCACAGGTCCAGGAGCGAAAATAACTTTGCTTTTGTGAGTGGCTGAGTCCAGCACCAGCAAGAGGTTTCCCAAAATGTGCTGGAGCTGTTGCAGCTACAAGTCAGTGTTCAGTGCATTTGATCAGACTCGAAGTGCATGCAGTGCAACTGTCAGGTACACATCACTGGCTGTACCGCTCCACAGACCATCGCTGCTGCGTGGTGCTGGTTACTAATGTGGCTATAGCTGCACACAGCAACACCTTCTTGAGTGAGAACATCACTGCACTTACCCCCTTTGCAGTTCTCTGGTTTTTGAAGCCACTGCTTTTGGTTTGTCTTGTTTGGTTTAACATCCTTACTTCCCCTTCTACAGCAGTAAACTTAGGTGTTTTCTTTCAGCACAGCATAGAAAAGTAGGCAGGTGCTCCTTCCCTTCATGTGCAAATCTCCTAGGTACCCGTCTCAGAAAGCTCTGTAAATAAATAGCATTGACTTTTCAGAAGCAGTCAGTGCTTGTGCACTTCTTCTCCTGAAGTCAGCGATGCTCTTAGCAAAGACTGAGCACAATTGTAATCCTATTTGGGAGAAATACAGTCGCATTCTGAAATAAGTATGTCTCCTCCCCTCCCCTAAATCCTTAAACTGCATTAGAATTGTGAAATTCCAGGTTTTAAATGTTCATGGCATGTTGTCAGCTTTATCAAGTTGTAGTAATCAGAGTAATTATTTGTTACTCAGGATTAATGTAAAAGTTATCGTTCAACGATTAAGAATCACAGAATGTCAGGAGTTGGAAGGGACCTCGAAAGCTCATCTAGTCCAATATTCCTGCCCGAGCAGGATCACCTCGATTAGGTCACTCAGGAATGTGTTCAGAATGGTCTTGAATGTCTCCAGAGAAGGAGACTCCACAACCTCTCTGGGCAGCCTGTTCCAGGGCTCCATCACCCTCACAGGGAAATAATTTTTCCTTACATTCACATGGAACTTCCCCTGGACCTGCTGCCCCTTGTCCTATCACTGGCCATCACTGAGAATAGCCTGGATCTTTCCTCCTGACACTTGCCCTTTTACATATTGATAGACATTAATGAGATCACCCCTCAGTCTCCTCTTTTCCAATTAAGGAGACCCAGCTCCCTCAGCCTGTCCTCAGAAGGAAGATGTTCCTTCACCCTCTTGGTGGCCCTGCGCTGGACTCTCTCAAGGAAGGAGTTGTATGTCCTTCTGGAACTGAGGGGCCCAGAACTGGACACAATACTCCAGGTGTGGTCTCACCAGGGCAGAGTAGAGGAGGAGAAGGGCCTCTCTTTACCTGATAGCCACCCTCCTTCCAATACACCCCAGGATGCCATAGGTCTTCTTGGCCACGAAGGAACATTGCTGGCTTATGGTCATCTTGCTGTCCCCTAGGTCCCTGTCACCTATGTTGCCCGCCAATAAGTCAGTTCCCAACCTATACTGGTACATGGGAGTAACATTTTTTTCTCAGTGAGTCAGTATTAGGCCTGTCTGTGCTTGAGAGTTTGCCAGTGCGATGTCCTGAGTCTCAACAGCTGGTGCAGTGCTGATTGCCAATGCAAGTAGTGCTCTGCAGTATCTTCACAGGGGATTGAAATCCCTTTTTAAGGGTCAGATCCTTCCTTGCAGGTATGCCTGTGCAGTCCTCACCTAAGCAAGCACTGGCATCTAACTTCCTCTGGAGTTTTGCTCCGAAGCCCCCATTTACCAGTCCAGTAAAGCCTTTTCAGAACGTGGACGTGATAGCGACATTTGGTTTGAAGACTGTTCTATTCAGAATAAATGGTAGGTGGCTTTGATGAGGGCAGCCAGCTTAGCTGCAGTTGTATTATGTTTCACTTTTTTATTTCTGAAAGGAAATCAGGCTATTTGAATTAAAATGCTCCCAACGGCTCGTGTATAAGCCCAAGGATAGAATCTGCATGGTGAGCTTGCGTTGTTGTCTGAAAGCTCTGGTTAACAGTGAATACGTGCTGTTGGTAGGGGCGTGGTGAAGCTGCCACAACAATGGGATGCTGCCTATGTCTAGCAGCCTTGAAGTGGAGCTCACTCTGAAATATATATATGTGTATTATTTTTTAATGAAAGTGGATTAAGTTTGGAATTCTTTTCTCAATATGCATTAAAAAAAAAAAAAGTCCAGGAATTAGCAGCTCCAATTTGCAAAGGTACAATGCATTTTGTACACAGGGGATTTATTCCTTTTGTCCTCTAGTAGAGGAGCCAGTTTTCCTCAAGATGCTGAGGTTTCACTCTTTCTCATAGAACAGGGAGGGGCAGAGGATGGGTACGTAGCTATCGTCCCCATGGATTGTATGCCAGGAAAATAAGATGCTTAAGGGCAATATCGCACTTTTGTGCAGCCTGAGTTGATAGGAGGAGCGATGATGGTCTCTGTGATGATGAGCAGCATAAGGAAGGCTCCTGTTACCTATTAGCCAAAGATTGAGCAAACAGGTTGTGCCAGTCACAGTTCCTCTGTACTCTCTTGTGACCTTGTGGCTTGACATCACTGCTGCCAGCTTGACCTAATTCATGCATATCCTCTGCACTAATGTTCATTGGATATCTGAGTTAGAGATTGTACCAAAGAGAAACATTCCTCCACTTGGGGATTTTGTAGTTTGCTAGTATAGCTTTGTTCCAATATCTTTGCTTTTTCCTCGAGGCCAGACTACAGCCCAGACACTTGCATCTCTATTCAGCTCAGAATGCCTCGCTGGTTTAGGAAAGGATGTAATTCCACAGCTCCATGCTGTGGGATACATGATTAAGTCACTAAGCCATTATGCTAGCTGAATGCAAGTGTCTGAAAGTTAATGGCAAACTGAATTTCATCCAGTTCACATGCTTCTAATTATGACCGGCTGGTGTTTGTAGGTCTTATGCCAATAAAGACATCCAAAAACTACAAATGTAACTGGATCAGAGAGCATTTGGCTTTAACTAGCTGTCAATTAGGAGGAGAATGATGGATTCCAGATATCTTTTTTGTGTCTGTGTGTATAAATGTGTGTTTGCTTCTTTTTTTTTCTTCTCCAAGCTCTCTCTGCATTGTAGCAATAGGATGTGCCGTTTCAGTGCTACTTCAGAGGAAAAGTTCCCTAGACACCTCCTTTTTGGCAAAGTGTACCATGCTTGTAGTGTTTTAGCTTAGATATTCTCTTCAATTGCAAATTAGTCTAGTTACCTCTCTCCTGAAGTAAATTTGTTAATACATTGATGTTAGTGGGATTGTACATGGAGAAAAAGCACGTAGAGCTTGTCTAAATGAAGTGATTTACCAATATAGCTGTATCAGTGCAGCTTTACTGCTACAGTCCTGTGTATAATTTCCCATGTGGATGCTTTTAATCAGGAATAAATATGACCTAACTAGGAAAGGGCCATCTTATACCAAAATAAGTGTTATAGCTACAGCATTAAAGGTCCACCTTAATGTTCTCTCCCAACTTCAGCTTTTCTAGTTGAAAAAGTTAGCATCCTCTGTCAGCCCTCAGCTCCCTATCGTGACTGTGTGGGTGGAGGCAGCTGCCCCCTCTGATTCCTCATCTCTGCTGGGTTGTTTTTTTATTAAAATCATTTTGATTAGCATAAGTATTTACAATTGGAATTTAATTTAGATTTGCAAATTGAAGGCAAAATAAATGACTGTTAGAGGGGCAAAGTGGAGTGCTTAGGGATGGCTGTCGTTTCAGAGATCACAGCAGTGGGCAGAAGGAGTTTGAGCAGGGCAGCTCAGCACATGCTCAGTGCTCCTGAACTGTGTCTGTTCAGACAGGAAGCAGCAATATCCTGAAATGTTAATCAAAGCTGATGGAATTAAGTGAACTGAAAAGAAATTTTTTTTCCCCTGTCAAAGATCAGGTACTCTGTGTTTAAAATATCTCCTGAGATCTCTGTGCTGGAACCTAAAAAACAGCTTTGCAAACCATCCCACTGAAAATGAAGTGTCAAAATGAAATTCCACTTTGTCAGTATTTATCCGTAACTCAGAGCTGAACGTATGGTCTGAAATTTATAAGGCAGGTTTTGGCCCTACCAGCTGATGCAGAGAGGAGTGAGTGTTCACTTGCCAGAAGAGTGAGTGTTCACAGTTGTTTTCCCTGTGGATTTATTCAGCACCATTTGTCATGAATTAATGATCAATTGTTAATTCAATATTCGCTTTTCCAGCTGCACTGATTAGATGCACAAATCGAAAATAATAAGTCACATGGCATTGTTTTTGTTGCCAGTAAGATGAGTCTAACTTGAATAATATTTGAACAACTTAATTCAAATGAGCTCATGGAAATTGAATTTTAAGTATTTCCTGTGTATCTTTATATGTTCAAGCTTAACAATTTTTTTCAAATAGTCATGACTGTGTTAACACGAGGCAATAATTCCATGTACCATGCAAACTAATAATTGTGCACAATATTTTCCATTGTTCACCTTCCACCAAGAAATGCCATGGATTATTTAAAAGCTCCCTCTAATAAGAGGCAGGTAATCAAGACTAATGTGATCTGTGTGATCAGCTCTTCCCACTGGCATGAGATAAACCAAGAGTGTTTTGAGATCAGGATGAAAGACTGGTTATCTTTGTCCCAAAGAGTAGTTGATGCCATGGATTGTACTTGAAAGTGGAACTCCTGTGTACTGAGAACACGGACGGGAAACTCCAAGTCTGAATGTTGGTAAATTGGGAAAGGTGAGAGCTGCCACACCATTTTTGTTGGTTTTGTTATTTTGACTTTTGTGTGAACTAAGGAACAGTTGGAGTGTAAAATCAGTAATGGCTGTGGTGTTGAGTGGTGATAGCTCTGTTGGGTACCATGCTGTGTGTGTGACCCCGAGGATCAGTCAGGCTTTCTGATGGGACGGGTGCAGACAGGCCTGTGGGCTTGTCACCTCAAAGAAACTCTGCAAGAGAGATTCTGGACCATGATGACCTCGTTGCCTCAGCTCTCTGACTGCCCATAGTAGAATCTAGCAATCTGGATTAACAAGTTGTAAGGCAAATACATAGGTTACAGTGCTTGCTACCTACCTTGGAATACTCTTGTGAAATAATCACTTCAGAACCAGAATCAGCAGTAATGCAAACCTGGCTGACAGAAAAAATTGGATGTAAATGATGGCTTAGTATAATTGATGCCTACCTGCCTGCTATAAAAGGCTTGTAAAACATATAAATCCTGCTTTGATTTGATATTTAGTAGTAGAGTTGTAAGTGATGTGCAGCTAAAATTAGATAGGAGGGTCTTGCAACCTCTTGCAACCTGATTTGCAGTTCCTAACAGCTGCCTCCGTGATGACAGCTGTAGATGTGTGATTGCTGGGAGGATTCTTGAGGTGCAAGATGACCTTTGTGGGCCCAGCTAGCCACCTGTGTCTCAGGCATACAGGGAAGGGGAAAAAAAGTTAATTTGAGATATATTGTGTGCTTGGGTTGTTACCCAACAATGTTAGTATTGGCTTGGCCAGTGTCTAATAAGGAAAGCAGAACCTCAAAGAAGAGGTAGTATCTTCTATTAGATAGATTAAAGCAGTTGGAAAAGCAGCCAGGCTTTCAAGAGTAAAGCCTGTGTCTGGATCCTTGGTTATCCTGCACTGCCCTGATCGCAACCAGCCACTCCAGGAATGGACAGTGATGATCTGTGCAGCCTCTCATCCTGCTCTGTGTGTGTTGTTAGTGAAAGGTCAGATCTGCTCGGGTTTGTGTCATGTCCATAGGTCTACAGAACCAGCGTAAATCCAATGTTTTGTGGCAACTTTTCACTTAACTAGGATTGAACTGTGAATCAAGCCCTGTGTGCAAAATGGGTCTCCTTCTTTGTGACTTTGAGGTGCAATGTATGTCTTGATGTGAACCTTCACTGGTGTAGTACTTTCACATCACTTTCACTGACGTGAAGCTACACCTGCTTCTTTTATGTTTGATTTGGCTCTCACAAGGTACTAGTAACTCTAATTATTAAGTTTTATTCAGCTTTGAGTAAATTCTTATGCTTTGCTTGCTGGGAAAAATAATCACCACTACCAGCCAAAAGCAACTTATTTTCTGTTAAAAATCAGCGTAAATAAAGCCTGTATTGTGGAGTCTTTGTGGGGATTATAGGATCGGGTCTCTCCAGGTATGCTGCTGTATCTTTATTTACTGCTTTTTCTCCTGTCATCTTGATCTCCCATATTAGTGCTGATGTACAGCCCACAAATGTCACTTTCTGTGACTTTTTACCATGCTATTTGGGACCACGCGTGTAAATTCTCTGAAGCACAGCCCAGTAGAGTCACAAAACAACATTTGAAGGGAGGAGTGGAAGTCATTTCAGTTGGGTGGAGCAGTATTATTCTGAATTGGATTTTCAAAACAACCACTTGTTTGTTTTGGGAGGGCTTGTTATTGTTGTTGATGGTTTGTTGTTCCCCCCACCCTCTCTCCTGTGCTTGCAATTTTCAGACAATTTTCAGACATATGGCTCTGAAAAGAATTGTTTGTACAGCTCCAGCTCCTGTTGTCATTTACTGGCTGGATTCAGTAAATTATACAACCATGTCACAGACTATCAGTAAAATGCTAGCCACTTAGGATTATTTTGTGTATCTGGATTCGTATAATAGCTGTTTTACTAGCTGTTTCATACAAATTCACAAGAGATCTAACCTCCATGACATAAGAACCAGCAGCTTCATGCTATTCTGTTCTAAAGTGTTGGGAAAGGTAATACAGTACATACACTAGGGCTTCCTATAAGATGTTGTGGATAGTGATATGTGATTATTTGCATTCTTTGAAGCAATCAAGCTTAAATGGCTTTCAGAAAAAAAAAAAACAAAAAAAAACCAAAAACCAAGCTTAGTGGAAACAGAACAAGAAGCTGAAATATAGAGGGGAAAAAAACCTCTAAGGAAGTACACTTTTAAAGATCTTTCATGTTTACCTTTCTTTTTTCCTTACTGTGAATAGAGCAGTGTGAATGCGGTAACAGCAGGGCTCGTTTGAAACTTGTCTGGGGGAGTTCTGTGTATGCAAGGCACACAGAGTTTACCTTTTAAAGTAGGCTTGTTTCTTCAAGGTACCAAATTCCTTATACTTTTATTCAAGTCATTCCTTACAGAAGCTCTCAAAAATTGTTAGGATTCCAGGCAGAAGGTTGCATATAGATATAGTGCTTTTCAGAAGTCAAATTCACTCATGGCTTATACCTGGCATATTTGGACTGCAGAGAATTCAGTTGCAGATTTTGGTCAGTGGCTGCCACATGTTCGCTACTGTTATGTTAATTAAATGATGTTTGGAAGATTACAAGCAAATGAGTTTCAGCTATTTGAGAGATTACTGACAGCCAGCTGGGAATTTCATCCTTCCTACCCCCAGACCCCTTATAGGTCATACCTTATATGTTAAGACATTTTTATTGAAGCTGTTTTCAGTTTACACAATCTGATCTGGGAATAAATGCAGTACTATTGTCTTCTTTGAGGATAAGATTATTTTCAGCCAGGACATTCTTCAAATTCCTAATTTGGTCATTTCTATGTGCTTGGCCATTTCTGTAGAACGTTTCTCCTGACATTAGCAGCAGTATTACATTTGTGCCAATTTTGGTCTTGCAAATGCTGGAGCAACCTAGTTTATTTCTGGGTTTTTTTCTTGTTTGTTTTTTTTCCCCCTTTATGTTCTCTCAGCTAACAGCCATGACATTAGCTGCTTATCCAACAGTCCTACTAGGTTTTCTGGTATTTCTCACAAAAGCAGGTGGAGGAGCCTGGTTCAGAGCCACTCACAGCTCTTGTGTGATGGCTCTTTTCCCAAATGTAATGACAGTGTAATGGTTACTACCTAGAGACTGTCTCATGTCCTAACCAATATGCAAGAGTTCCTGTCACCACTGCCTCTTCTGACAGCATCTGTAGGAGAGAGTGTTGTTGGGAATGACTTGTAAGGCAAGGGATACATTAAAATAAATTTTTAAAAGACCAAAGCAAGGTGGATACATCACCATCCTCTACTGTGTTTGTGAGGGATTTAGGAAAGTGAATAGCAACAGTTCTGAGAGATGTCCTGGCAGGTCAGACACAACCCATAGAACTGTACACTGGCTGACGGGGTGAAGTCAGCAGGACTGCTGACTGTGGTCATTACAGACCATCCAAACATTGCAGCACCAAATAGTTATGTTGGGAGTGGTCAGTGTTCTTGTGTTAATATCTGAGTTTTCCCTAGTATAAATAGTTTGAAGATGATAAATTTCTCAGAGAATTGTAATAATAACAGTTTCATAATTCTTTGCTGGTTTTCTTGTCGTCTTCTATATGAAGTGTGTCTGCGCCTGCCTGCCATTTCATTTATATATTTCTTGCTGCAGACATAGAATTTTTAACCAAGTCAGTGTCCTTGTTCTTTTTTGCTTTAATTTACCTGTCATGTAACTGATTTTTTAGCTTCATATTTTATGTATCTAGTCATTTTCCAAGACTCACCAAATCTCTTGTTCCAGAAATGGTGCACTTGGGACTATCACACCTCAAATCTGTCTGCTTTGTGTTTTATAGTCACATTGTGCTTTCTAATGCTTGCATAGGAAAGTATTCAACTCTTGTCTCTAGCTATTTCCCTTGCTTTTCCTCTATTTACGAAGATTTTGCACATTTAAAGACATAACGAGACTGATTCCTCCACTTTGTTACTCATTTTTACATGTGTGCAATAGTCTGGATTAAATTAAGGCACTTTCAAAGGAGGAGTTCAGTGTTGGACTCAGGATCCATTTTAAGGGCAGATTTTTAGCACAGATTTGTACTTGAGAGTCTTTCTTCTCATCTTCTTTACTTGTGTGCAGAAGAAATTAGTTATCAGTCATTCAAATTAAATTCCATATGTGGAATCACCTACTGAAGGTAGTGGCAGGTTTATTTGTTCTGTCAAATAGGCAATTTAACCTTTTGTATCTAATGAGACTTGCCTCTCATCAAGTTTTCAATGACGGTTATTTCTGGGGACTGGTCAATACATGGTGCCATGCAGAGGGACCTGGAACAATGGGCATACAGGAATGTATTAAAATCCACCAAGGACAGGCACAAAGGCCTGTACCTGGGAGTGAAAACCCTATGCAATGGTGCAAGCTGGGCACCAATTGGCTGGGGAGCTGAAGAGCATCTGGCAGCAAGCAGCAAAGGAGGCCAGCAGCAACCTGGGCTCTATGAGCAGAGACACAGCCTGTTCCTCACACAGGGAGGAAAGTGATTTTCCAACTTCTATTCAGATGTTGGTAGACCATGCCTACATTACCTCTGCAGACACTGACTACCCCACGTGAAAGGGCTGCCAAGCTGGTCGAGAGGCAGAAGCACATGCCCTATGCAAAGAGACTGAGAGCAGCAGGCTTGTTTATCCTGGAGTGAAGTGAAGGTCTAGAGGGGACCTTCCAATGCCTGTGGGTGTCTTCACGGTAGTGCATGGTGGGAAGATGATAGACAATGGGTAGAGCAGCTCCGACTGGATAGAAGGAAAATCTTTTTAGTTTGGGACAGTCAAACATAGACTGTGCAGAGAGATTGTGTAGGCTTCATCCTGAGAGATGTTCAAGACATAAGTAGATTGAGTGCAGATGGATCAGGACTGATCTCATAGCTGTCCTTCCTTTGAATAGGAATTTGGACTAGCCGCCTCCTGAAATCCCTTCCAGCCTTGATTTTCCTATGATACTGTAAAATGCAACTGTCACTTTAAGAAAAAAAATAAAACCTTTAAATATTCCTAGGAAAAAGATATGAAAGTATAAATATTTAGTGAGAAATCTAGTGTCTGTAATTCTTGCAGCAGAAATATATCACTTTGCAGCGTTTCAAAGAAAAAACAACATAAGCCCATTTAGGCTCTTAAAATAAAGATCAATTGCATTTTAGTGACCAATATGCATTCAGGTAAAATGAATTGTATATACATATATTTCTGTTACATTTAGTAAAATGATGTTGAACCATTTTTCTAAAACATATAAGGCAATCTCACTGAACTTGCTGATACTTTTATTTATCTTAATATGATGTTTTGAAAATCTTTACAGGGTTTTAGAAGCGTAGGCATTTCTAATAAATAAACACAGTATAAATCCATCAAATACCATTTGTATTTGAGTCAAAGATATAAAAAACAGCAATAAGGCAGCCCTCCTCTGGGCATCAGGAAAGAGTCCAAGTATAGCCTAAAGCACTTAGTGTAACATACTTGTAGAAGTTGATGAAGACGCCCTTTACAGAATGACACTGCCCAGGAGCATGATCAGTGACTGGGGTGAACTGTTTGAGTGATCACACAAAGCAGGGAACTGTTTGAACTAATGTTTGTTTCTGGTATTTATATAGTACTGTTTCCACTGAGACTCTTCCAATACATAGGCTTTCACTGCAAAAAGGATGTCAGATTGCTCCATTTTAGAAAAGTAGTCATTTACTGGTGTAAATTATAACAACATTAATAATTACTATGTATGGAATAGAGTGCTACCCATAATAATTCTCTTTCATGTGGGATCCATTTCCCCTTCTGCCTTGGACATGAGGCATATAGGTTCTGATCTGTATAAACAGGAATATTTGGTTGAAATCACATTTCCAGAAATCACACGGTAATAAGTGTCAAAGTAAACTAACTACATGTTACAACATGTAACTTTATGTGGATGTTTCTCTAGTTATTGATTATACTTGAAAATCTTTCCATTAACAGCTATTGCACTTTGTTATGTTCTTTTTAAAAGTGCATCAAGTTCTGCTCCATGAATTATATGGGTACAGTTTGTTCCCAACAATAACAAAACCACAGGAGAAATTTTCACTTCATATCCTATTTCTGTCCCTAAAATTTTAAGCCCATATTCCATCATCATCTTTTTATCTTTTATTGCAACTTGCAAACCTGTGATAGGTTCACCTTGAGTGCTCTGTTCTGTCTTAACAGCTGATGCTTAACCTTTGTTCTAGATGACTATTCAGTGTCTAATTAGATTGGTCTTTAAAACAAAAAAGCTCCATCAAGCATGTTACAAAATCCCTCCTACTCTCTTATCAATCTTTCTCCCCAGCTTCCTCCTTTTGGTGTCTGAAATGATTCTGTATTGCTCCTTATTTTGTATTGCCCTTTACAGAATCCTTTCTGATCTCCTGGTTACCACGATTTTCTTTGTTACGTTATTACACGTGTGATTGTTTTTTCCTGCAATTACAGTATCGGGGCTTCTTCTGTTGCTGGCTTTTTGTGATTGAGTATCGCTCTTGTCAGTTGTAAGCCTCTGTAATTACTAGCCATTCCAGAGTCTTTCATTTGCTCCCTAATTTTGTTGACTAGTTTTTCAGCAATGCAGAATTCCTGTTTGCTCTCACTTCATCAGTTCTGAAACCCATCCAATTTTGAAATCTGTGATTTGTATTCTATCAAGACTACTATTGCTTGCTGTACTTATCCCTTACTTTTCACATTCTATAGTCACAGCAGCATCCATACCCTCTGTTGTGTGACTTCATGTGAACCTGTAGGTATCGTGGTATTTACACAGCTGCTATTCCTCAGTGACTATGTGCTTGTCCTGGTCTCAGCTGGAGTACAGTTAATTTCCTTCCTAGCTGATGATACAGTCCTGGATTTAGGATTTAGGATGAGAATAACTTTCATAGCACAGTGATATTTTCGTTGTTGCCAAGCAGACAAGGACTTTTCAGCTTCTCTTGCTGCCCCACCAACAAGAAGGTGGGGGCCACCCAAATTGTCTAGAAGTGGCACAGCTCAGGACCCAGCTGAACATTGGCTGTGGGTTGTGAGCACTGGTGCTGCTCATCATTTGTTTTGCATGCTATTGTTATTGTTGTTCCTGCTATTACTATTATTATCTTCCTTTGTCTGTCCTTTTAAACTGACTTTATCTCAACATTCAAGTTTTACCTTTTCCTTTTTGGTCGTCTTCCCCACTCTACTGTGAGGAAACAGCAGATAGCTGTGTGGTTGTTTTAGCTGCCAGATGGGTTAAACCATGATACTTCTCTGTTCCCTTTTTATTTTATTTTGCCATGTCCTCATAGTGTTGAGATAAATTGAATTTGTGAATTAGGTGTGAGAATCTCAGAATTCTATCTAGGGATGACTTGTGGCATGGTCCTTTTTCTTTTTCCTAAAGCAGGAGCTTTAAACTAGCAAAATCATAGCTTTCACTCTGTCACAGTCTAAAATTAGGTTTTATTTTCTTGATATGCCATGTTTTGCAGTACAGTGCTCAAATCACTGTTTGGCTTTGTGCTGTTGCTCTGTTTATAGAGGTTTTAGCAGGGAAGCAGCAGATTCAGAAAGAAGATAAACAAAAGCTCAGACCTTGCCATAGGCCTGTGGATTATTTAAAACGGACAAGGAGAGGTCATCTGGCTTAAGGTTCAAGAACTTACTTGACTAGATTTTTACATATCATGGACACATTATTTCAAGGATGAATCAGTTAAAAAGTTGTTTGTGGTTTTTTGTTTGGTTTTTTTTTTTTTTCCTTGAGTATATGCAGGAAAAGAAAAAGGATACTCTAGAGTTTTCAACTTGCCCAGATCAGAAATCTCTCATATGCATATGCTTGCTCTCTCATGTTCTATGCTTGAGATATATGTTTCTCTATGTATCTATAGATATAAATGCCTTTTCTGTTTTTCAGTAGCTTTTGTCCTCCTGTTCCACTTCTACCACACTTTTCCCAAGAGGTATTTCAGCCTCTCTTCTGTAATTATATTATCTCTACTAAAAAAGAAAAGCATCAAGAGTTGAAATTTCAAACCCACAATAACTGAGTGGATTTGAAATTAGAGAACAGTTGAATCTTTTTTTTTTTCTTTGCCTTTAGGCTGTGCATTCAGATGGATGAGATCATGGCAGCATTCTAGCCTTGGTCCTTGTGTGCCCAGGGCCCCTCTCCTCCAGGTGCTGTTGAGGTATCCAAAGAGGCTGGTTTTTTTCCAGGAGGGTTTCTGAAGGGTCATTTCTGTTGGCTCTGCGTTGTTTTTCTAGACCCTTTAATGAGCCTGTAGTACAGAAGTGAAAAATAATACAATTCTGTGTCAGAACTAATGGTATCTTGTATTAATCACGAAAGTAATCCCACTCTTTTGATAGTCTAAATGTGTTCTGTTTTGCTAGATCATTGTTAGAACTATTTGAATCATATTTAAAGAGCTTGGTACCGTATCAGAGAAGCACATCTCCAATTGCATCCTCGTTTTATTGCTCTCACTTTTTTTGCAGTGTGTGACATGATGTGTTATGAGATTGTACCTGGGGAGATATTGTTCCTTATAGCCAGCATATAGCTTAGTGAAGGTCACATGCAGAGAGTGTTGGGCTATGTATTTTCAAGATTTGTGCCTATTTAGCATCTTTCTGGGTGGTTTTCTGTGCTTATTACAGCAAACTTTTCTCAATTTTTCAGCTGTCATGATCAATTTTTTGGTCAGTCCGAAAGTGTGCTTTGGGGTTTTTTTAATAATTTTAATGCATAAACATTCATAGTTCTCTCTAGTATGTTTCTTATTTAGTTCATAACTGAATACTTGGCAAAAACAGTAATTTTAGTAACCTGAACAATGATAAAGAAACCATCAGAAACTTGCAGTGTGGCAGTTATTTTTCAAGAAAGAATTAGTAAGTGAGCACAGGAGCGAGAGAGACGATGCTCATCTATTATCTGCTTTGTGCTGCTGCAAGTCAGCCTAGTTCGCAGAGCTCCCATCTCCTGAAACATTGTTATTCTGTTCCTATCCTATCTGATTCTTTTTTTTTTCTCCCTGTGCATAATTATCTCATAGTATCCAGTATTCCATCTCTTTGCTCTTTCTTGCATGCAGAACATGTTTCCCACAATCTGTTCACTTCTCCCCGAGTGTCTTTCTTAAAGGAATCAGTTTACATTGACACTGAGTAGACAGTAGAAGAGTCCTGCTGGGTGCCCTCGCTATAACCTGATTTCCTTCCTATTTGTTCCATGGGAAATGGTTACCTGCAGTGTTTAAACACACTTTTAGACTGCTGATTCAGAACTAAACAACTTAAAAAGCATACAGAAATGAGATTTGCAGGATCATTTGGAACGTTAAGGCTTTTGCTGAAAGCATTTTCAGACAGCAGTAGTCGCAGTTATTTTTCCGACCAGCAGAAAGTTCGGAACAGAGAATTTAAATTCTTGGTTTTCCAAGTCATGCCTTAGAATTGCCTCTGTGTGTGTACTGAAATTGAATTAATTATACCTCTGTCTCCTGCCACTTGTCTTTTGTCAAGCTTTGGTATGTTTTGCTTGACCAGATGGTTTCAAATATTAATTTAAGACACCTCTCAGGATCTGGACATCTCAGTGGCTTTTGCAGGAACCGCAGAGCACCTGACAGTTCTGAGTTTGACTCGGGTAGGCAAAAGTCTTTTTTCATATAAAAGGCAAAGAAATAAAGGATACACCCCTACAAAACATTCTCCCCACCCCCACCTCAGCATTTAGCAGTCTGTGAGAAATTATTTTGGACTTCCTAAGTCAGCCCTGAAAGCAAATTGTATATACCAAAATGATTTGCAGTTGTTACTAAGTCTGCATTTAAGGTAACAGCCACTTCAGGAATTTATTTATTTTAATTATTTTGTTTTGCAAACCTGGTGTGCTGTGGTCTTTGAATTAATTGTTGGTTCATCCTGCTATGGAACAGGGCTAGACTACAGAGGTGTGTTGGGGCCCGAGCAGCTTTGTCTGAGAGATACTTGGTGTGGGCCGTCAGGCAGCAGTAACCAAGGTCAGTGAACGAGGGAAGTTGCTGATGTGGCAACTAAGTTGGGGAAGTTCCAAGAAAGGAGGATACCTGTCTGAATAGGGGTGTAGCTATAGAAGACAAGGAAGCCAATCAGCTTAGCTTGTGATGCGTGTGTGGTGGGTGTACGGAAATGGTTTTCCTATATAATGTCACAGAGTTTGCTAATAAAGTGGAATGATTCTGCATCATAGTGATGTGTCTGGTCATTCTCGGCTCGCATGGGACTAAAAGACCCTGGCAGAGGTGTAATAAATTATCCTTTCCAAATTATAATTTTAAGATTTTGAAGTATCAGGAAGAATAATATGATTTAAATATAAAATATTGTGTGTGCTTGTAAATCTTACCTACTGTAGATGGGATGTCATAGGAACCCCTAGAAAAATAGCAGAGTTTAGTTAACCAGGTGTTAAAGCTTTAGAAAGGTAACATTTTGGCAGGGTAAATAGATTGTGAATGCCAGCTCACAAGGGGTGAACACTTCTCTGGATTTGTATTATTTAATGAACCAGTATATTTGACTAATCGATGATATCAGGACTGTAGTCCTTGTGCAAGGTGTAAATGTACATCAGGAATGATTGCTGTCAATAATTTACTTTTGAATGAGGTACGTGCACACCACTGAGGCATAGTTAAATGGCCCTTCCAGCTCTGAAATGTCCTATTTAAATCCTCACAAGTACAGCAGAAGTCAAAACAGATCCAGAAGCAAACTGACAGAGAGGAGAAACTGAGTTGTACCTCTCTCTTTAATGTTGAAGAACAGATATTTGCCTGGACATGTACTTGACTTGTTTGTTCAGGTGAAGAGCAACCAGTGCTTTATCCAGTAAGGTATTACAGCTTTATTTCGAGAGCGCTATTTATCAAAACCAATGGGCTCTGTAATCCATCTAGTTTTCAGCATCCTGACATTTTAGTACCTTGCACTGATCCACAGTACTTATTTGTCACTCATTTAGGACTTTGGTTCCGATTCTTAACACCCACCAGCTATTCCACTACTATTTAGCTACTGTACAATTTCCTTACATGGCCTACCAAGGTTTCTGTATGATTTTTTGACCTTTTTTTCTTTTCCCCTTTTTCTGTTTACCAAAAAAACCTCATAAAGTCAACATGGAATATATTGGAACCAGAAAGAAAGAGCTGTCTAGTGTTCCTTTGCAGCAAACACCTCCCAGCAGGTCTTATTAACTTGATCTTAATGTCACTGTTACATGGCTTCTACTCAGCTCACATTCCTCTGTGCAAGACTGTGCAGACATATCTAACTACAACTTTATGGAGGTATTTAGCCTTACAGATTTGAAACTCTGTGGTGTCATTTGGCACAGCTCTTCCTCCTTGTGAAAGTTTCCAGCTCTAATTAGGACTGTACATACTTGTGCTTGAGACGGCACAGCAGAATAGAAAAGGAAGGGAAGAAAACAAAGATCACAGGAAAAAATATCCACGCTTCTTTCTCTTTAGTTGAATCTAATAAATCTTCAGTGTTTTCAGAGACTTCATCCTATTTTGGTGCTCTTGTGCTATCTTGAATTCTAGGCCTTGCCATGCTTTTACTGCCTTTCAGCAAATAGAATCATAGAATCATAGAATGATTAGAGTTGGAAGGGACTCCCAGAGGTCATCCAGTCCAACCCCCCTGCAAGAAGCAGGGACACCCCCAACTAGATCAGGTTGCTCAGGGCCTCATCCAACCTGGCCTTGAACGTCTCTAGGGATCCAGGGGCATCCACCACCTACCTGGGCAACCTGTTCCAGTGCTCCACCACTCTTACAGTGAAGAACTTTTTTCTAATATCCAATCTAAATCTCCCTCCCTCTATTTTGAAACCATCACCCCTTGTCCTATCACAATAGGCCCTAATAGAATTCCTGGAAGGAATTTTCGATAGCATTAAAAGCATGCAGAGGGAATGGGATTTTGTATCTGTTCTCTGTCTTACCTATACTGAAGGGTAGGATGCTCTTAACTTACAAAATCTACTTTTTCACCTCTCAGATAGTGAATACTAGTGCAAATATCTGTCTGACAGAGTCTGTGATGACATTACCTATGTGACAGCTCTGACACATTATGTGTCCAGTGCATTTCTCATCCGTTTTGGGGGAGCAGGCGTATAGCTGATGTACTGTTGGATCTGTGTACCTTCCTGACAGAGGGAAACTTCATTTGGGACTTTTCAGGCACATGTGCTTTCATGGGAAAAAATGTGCTGCTTTCATAATATGTGGCAGAAATAACAGCGATGTCAAGCTATCGTTCACCTATAACAAAGGGGTTTTGAAGAACAGAGGATGAATTCTGAATATGAAGAAGCAGCTGAATGTTAGACTGAAATAACAGGGAAACTTTTCCTCAGCTTCTACCATTCGTTTACATATTAAAAGAAGGGATTTTGCAGAGCAAATTAATGGAATAAACTCGGAGAATAGTATAAAAATCTGCATGTGATGCTGTTTGGGTTGAATTGTGTATCTGAACTAGCATGCATATCTGAACAGCGAGAGACCCTTTGGGTGAGTTTGCCTTAGATTTCCTACAGTAGTCTAAAGATATAGAGCGTTTTCAGGAATTGGACATTTGTGGCCCTTTCAGTTGATTCAGATGGATCCTTCCAAATTATATAAAATTTTACCTTTTGGACTCTTTAAAGTATTGCTGCTAGTATAATAAAACTCCCTGCTAAGAAAAGCATTTATGCTGTAATGAGGAGTGAGCAAGATGTTCAGGAAATGGTGCTCCAGTCAGAGTCTGCCTGCCAAAGCAGACCGGAGTGGAAAAAACCCACGCTTCCAGTGGTAAAAAGGAAGGATGTTCCAGTTCCACCACTGTGTGGTGGTTTATTGCCTGTAACTTCTGTATAGGTGTTCCTGTGGATTTGGGAAATTATTTATAAACTTAGAAGTGTATTTTTGCCTTGGGAAACTCAATCTGGCAGAATACTCTGCAGAGTAGAGAGATTATAAAGAGTATTTATTAATCTTTTTTTTTTTATTAGGATTTTAGAATTCCATCATTATTAGTCCTCAAAAGCAAATAATTTCCGTATTATTTTGCTATTTCTTGCTTTGATACAGAGTAATTCACCTGTGAGACATTTGTTCTCATTTATTTTATATAGAAGATTAATAACACATTGTATCACAAAATAACCTAGATAGAACCAGGATTTAAGACAGGTCTGGTAAGTAAAAGAGAGTTTGAGTCAGATCTAGAAGAAATGGAAATATTTTTTTTATATATTTGCAACATGAACACATCCCTGGAAAGTGGAAAATTGCCATCCTTTGGAAATCATTCACCAGCCAGTGGAACCTGACTCTCTCTTAGTCTAACTCTATTACACCATTTTAGATCCATGTCCCACAGGGTACAGTGGTGAGCACAAATTTTACACAACCCAATCCCAAGAGTTTTCCTTTGAGCACACCAGATGTATGTGCAGAGGAAACACCCGGACTATACTTCGAAAGTAACAAATGGGAATAAATAAAAATAAAGCCTATCACCAAACATAAATAAAATAATAGATAAAAATAAGTAAAAATTGACTTAAAATGTGTCAAATAATACTCTGGTGTTATGCAGTTATCTAGGGATCTAACACATTTTGACAAGCATATCAGTCTATGTAGGCAAAGCCAAACATTTTATTAAAACAAAATATATCAGTTTTTAAAACATGCTACATGTTCTGTTCCCTGAAGAACCCTTTGAGAAAGATGTTCAGTGAATTTCTGTGTGAGTTGATGAATGATTTGAGCTAACAAAGCAGAAATACTATTTTCAACAGGTTAGGCTGAGTTTGATCAACAACACTCTCTGGTACACCGCTTCTTTAACAATCCATCTATCTTCATATGCCAAATGCATATTTATATATTATAAAGGGAAATGCTCTGTGGTAGGTTTGATGAAGTAATGTATTAGGATTTCTGTGTGTATATACATACTGTATGAAAATCAAAGAGAACAAACTTAATGAAATACCCTTTATAGAGACAGATTGTAGGCTTTATGAACAGACCATGGGATGTCTTCGTGGAGAAAAATGGTATCACTTGTCAAGTGGGGGGAATATTCTACATTGTCAGACATTGGCAAGGCAAGTTGTTGTTTCAGCATGTTTTATCTCAACAAGTTATCAGTGTGCAATGCATGCACTATTGTCCCTAGTATGAGTACAGCTATGAAAGACATCATGGAAGCCTACATGTTATTCATTGCATTTGTGCTTCTGGCTGCTCAGTCCTCTGTGAGCATATGCATGCTGATTCTTGTGCCTTTCCTGAGTGTAAACTCAACTGAAAGGCTACTTGAAATACTAAAACTCCTGATGCTTGCTTTCGTTTCCATTTCAAAAGTACTGGTGGCAGCAGGAGGCCATTGGAGAGCCCAGCCCCCACTGTACTAGGACATGAAGCTGTGCAGAAGCTTCTCACACACCAAAGTTACCAATGCCTGTGAAATACTAAGTAAAAGGCATTTCAGCCAATATGCAGTCCTCAGCTCTGTTGGTACCTAGAAAATTGTAAGAGCATTTTTGAGTACTCTAACCTGGTACTGAAGAGAGGGGAACTACATACCTGAACAATATCCAGATCTTAGATGAGAAACAGCAGCTGAGCAAGTTAGAGAGGTGTCTTAAACCCCTTCAAACCTTTTGTTGCCACAATCAGCGCTGTGCGGTGAAAGCAAGATTTTAGAATAGAATTACCATTAGATAGGCAATTCTAGTGATGAATCTGTTCAGAAGTCTTTGTTCTTCTGCAAAACAGCAGTGACTATTGCAGGTGGACCAGCCTGTGACTGTTCCTCATAAATATTAAAACACATTCTTGTGTGAAGTTCAAGGAAATAGGTTGTAAAGGACTGTTTGTATCAGTGAGGTTCAAATTTTCTTTTTCTCTAAATAAACTATTCCGTTTATAGACATGTAAAACAAAGTTTTGCAAACAAGAGACGCATAGATATGCATTCAAAAGCTTGCATTCATGTTTGACCTTTAAAACTTCCTCCTCCATTTATTTTGGGATCTGTGTGATTATCTCTTCAGACCTTGTTTGATACAATACTGTGGTCTGCAGCAGCTGCTATAGATGCATTTTCCCAGTGCTAATTTTACTAAATAAAATAAGCTCTGGCAATGTGGTGACTATTTAATTGAACTATATAACCCTTTCTGGAATTTGTGACTCCAAGCCACTGAACAATATAATTCATCTCAGACTTTTTATTAAAGTCCTCAGTGAAATTGTAAGGCAATAGTGGTATATTAGAATGCAGAGGGTACTGTGTGGAACCAAGAAAGCCACCTCTCTGGTGGGCCTTTAATAAAATAAACGTTTTCTGATGGTTCAGTACTTATTTTTAGCTTATTCCTGTTTCAGCTCAGAAATATTGCATCCAGAACAATTCAGAAAGCTGTAAAATGTATTTGAGCAGAGGAGAAGGAGGAGTAGAGGGAAAAGGTCAAGAAGAGATTTAAATGCTAAAGTAAAAATTTAGAAATGAACATGATTATTGCATAGCATGACATTGTGATCAGTAAAGTACAGTGGAAATACGAATTTAGAAAGAATAAACTGCCTAACAGCATGCTCCTGAACCATTTGTTATTTCCTAATTAAAGCTTGTGAAAGGGCAGTTTATAGACAATTATAATAAGCTCAGTGTGGGAGATGTCAGAGTGTAAATCAGACTCTACAGCAATAGAGCTTTAAACATCTCTAATGACAAGTGGTGGTAGGTAGATGATACAAAAAGACTGTTTTGACAACATGATTGATTGAGATCTTGAAATATATAAGCAAACAAAAAGTGTGAGTTCAGCAGGAAACCAAAATTGCGTGCTGGATAGCACATAGAGTATAAAGAGAGGGAGGGAAGGCTTACGACAAAGAAAGTTTAAAGCCTTATTTGAAAATGAAGTCATAATTAAGCAAACAAGTGATTGCTACTCAGGATTTATGCTAAAGATCAAAAAGCAGTTGTACCAAAGGGTACACCTTGTATCTTGAGGTACTGCGGTACTGCTGAGTCTAAGGCTGCGACTTCTAGCACAGAACCTGCCATCCGCTCTGCAGCACAGACCTGCGTGCTCTACTGCACCTGCTTCAGCACACGTTGTATTTCTTCAGGTGTCTCCTTCCTCTGTATAACTGTGCAAACCTAACCTCTCACAGAGCGATTCTGAGAATCAAAGATAGATTTGGTCTCTTCTGGGAGAGTGGAGCCTTGGCAGACCGTTGCAGAGTTACCGGTATTACTTATTCCCATCTCGCTGTTTGTAACATTCATGCATACAGGTAGGACTTCCACATGCATCCATTTTTGACCATCCCATGTTTTCCAGTTGATTAAAGTGGGAGCACAGATAGGTTAAGTGCTTTTTCATATACTCCTTTCTGTGGGGACGTGGCCAAGCAGGTTCTGTGGCAAACATGCTTAGCTCAGCCTGCGGTTCCTAAATGTCACTGGGGACAGAGGGGTAAGAGCTGGGCCTTTCAGATTACTTCCAGTTTCATTTTGACCTTTGAAAGATTTGAGAAGCAGACACAACAGAGTGACTGGGTTCTCTGCACTCATCTCTCTCGTCACATTACGGAAATACCTGTGTAATTAGTAGGACAGCCACTGTCAGTGTGTGTGTAATTCTGTTAAGGTCACTGTGTTCCCTTGTGTTCTGTTTGCCACTTCAATATCTGTTTCGTCTTTATCCTGCCAGGATGTTTAGTAATCTAAACAGATCCTTGTTTTCCTGCCTTTGCTGCATGAGTCATTGGAATAGGTTGTGACATCCCATGGAGATTGTTGTGTGAGAAGCGTGCTTCTTGCTGCACCTGCATGTGGCCTACAAGTTAAGTTCTTAAAAATACCGTTTCTGTAGCTAGCAAAACCTGATATGTGGCTGTTGGATGCCAGGTTTTTATCACCCATGTCTGTCATATCAGTTACAAGCTTCTAGTAAAGTTCTTGTCAGAAATTTCATGTTTGACATTTCATGTTTTCTATTTTTTATTCTGCCAAAGTCTTACACGTATCTTTCTGCTCACTCAGAACAAAGTTCCAAAGATAGTAAAGGATACCTGAAGGATTCATTCTCATTAAGAATGGATTCAAACCCAGAAGCACAAAATATGCACTCTGTGAACAAGATCCCATTAGAAATTTCTCTAGAACTTCCATGGTTGTTCATGAAATCAAATCTGCGTTTCCTAGATATGCTTGGGAAAAAAATGCTGTCTACTGTGGCTCTCTGAAAGGGGAAATATTCAGGCACACAGAAGGGACTGGCAGTACTTGATTTTCCCAAGAGTATATTCCTTGACCTGCTTCTGTTTCCCAAATGCTGATGTTTTATTTGCATTTATAAAAGGACAGAAGAATAGAAGTTATGCAAATTTAGATTTATTTAGGAGCAGTGGAGAGAAATACAAAATGAGTAAGATCTGATCAGCACTTTCATTGCCACAGTATCAGGTCATTCCCCACCTCCTGTCATCCAACAGTACAGGATCAACGATTCAACCACTGAAATAAAGGTGAGCAATTCTATATTAGAAAATAGCTTCTCTGTCCCATATACAGTATCTGGAAATAACTAAAGCAAAGGGTCACAAAGACAAAGACTGGCAGGGGATTTTGCGAAGGAGAGTCATTTGGGTTTTTTACGACTGTTTTCCGGTCTAGCATAACTACAGAAGTAAAATATTGTGGCTGACTAAGGATCAAGTTGAAATTTATACCTGATCATCTGTTGTAGAGGGTTATCTGCCTGGAATGTGTATGATAGATGGGAAATTTGGTTTTGCCTTTTTCAGATCCATATGCACCTAAAACTGGTGAGTGGGTACTACCTGTTAAACTCAGCCATGTGCTGGCTTCGGCAACCTGATAGTTCGAGGCAGTTCCACACGCCAGTGGGAACGCAAGGAAAGAACATAAGAAATTCTTTCTGATTCCCTTGTACTTATTTTTCCATTCTCTTTGCCTAATGCCAATAGAGAGACAGAGGGACAGACGAGAGAAATGTGTGATTCATTCTGCCGCATCTCTCTTGTCTCATATGTTCAATTTCTTCTCTGGTATCATTCTCATCTCTAGCAAGACATAGGGAGAGACAAGATAGGTGTTGGATTTCTTTCCAGGCATCTCTCTTGTTTCTCCTTTCCTTTCTAGAGAGGGAGAAATGAGAGAGATCTGTGATATCTATTCCCCCATCTCTCTCGTTTCTCCCCCGGGGAGAGAAACGAGAGAGATATTGGACTTCTTTCTGGGAATCTCTCTGGTCTCTCCTTTCCTTTCTAGAGAGGGAGAGGGAGAGAGGAGAAAGATGTTGGATTTCTTTCTGGGAATCTCTCTGGTCTCTCCTTTCTAGAGATGGAGAGGGAGAGAGGAGAGAGATATTGGATTTCTTTCTGGGAATCTCCCTGGTCTCTCCTTTCCTTTCTGCAGATGGAGAGACGAGGAAGATGTTCAATTTCTTTCCTGGTATCTCTTGTTTCTCCTTTCCTTTCTGGAGAGGGAGAGGGAGAGCGATGTGGCGATAGATAGTGCACATCTCTTTCTCTCTAGAGGGAGAGATGGAGAGACGACAGCGATATGCGATTTGTTCTGCCACATCTGTCTTTTCTCTCCCTATGTCCCTCTAGAGATTGAGAGGGAGAGATGAGAGAGATGTATGATTTCTGCCTCTGTCTCGATGGAGAGCGATATGGAGTGTCAAGAGAGATGTGGGAGAACCAATCTCACATTGTCTGAGGAACCTTAGAGTAACTAAGAGAGGGATTGTCTTTATTCTAGATTAAAACCTGCCGTCAGCTTCCAATCTTTTCCATGCTGGCTTAAATAGCTTTCACCACACCTTAGGCTATCTTTGTTTTATATTTTTAGTTGAATCTGTGAAGCTGTTGAGTTTAGTATAGAGAGAGTAGTTGCTCAATATTTGGTAACTCCATTTAACCTCCTGTGCGATAATGTCCATGGGGTGGCTCAAAGCACCTAGATTGTCCTTCAGATACTGGTAATGTTTAAAAAAAATCCCAGGATTTTCAATACAGTGGCTGATTTTTCTTTTTCAAGAAGAAAGTCTTGCTGTGTCATTGTTATTATTAAAGGGTTGACCGTCCGGCACAGTGTACAGCTATAATCTCTTAGTGGAGAAACAGTAGGCTTTTCTGCTGTGATATCACTGCATTCATCCAAGATTTTATTCTTTTTTTCCACCTCCTGTTCTTTTGCCATTGCTTGCCAGTATTCCTTAATATGCATTATCAGCTGAACCTCTCCAAATTTGCCTGGCAGAATGTACCTTTATTTTCCAAAGGTCTCTATTTAATATGAACTGTGCTCCAATCACTTCTAGCACCTGTTCACCAGGTACATGGTACATCAACAGCAATTTTAGAATTCTTCAGCAGCGTGACAGCTTGAAATTGTCATTTCTTTATGAACACTAGATGCACTGAAATCATGTTAGTGCAGTTGTCATTTTTCTTTTGTGCTCAAGCATTAGGTATGATTTTGTGAGTTGAGATGGGTGGTGAACAGTTTTTCGCTAAGCACCACGCTCAGTTTCCAGGAAATGAGAAAGGGTCTTTTGCACAAGGCATATGTCAATGGGTATCTGTAGCAAGGAGAATGCTTTGTGAAGTGGTAGATATGGACACTTCATCTTAGCACACAGATGATGCTGCCACGTGAAGGACTTTTTGAAGCACTTAACTTCATTATAAAAAGTGGAATAGCATAATCTTTACTAGCAGGGATCGAAAGCAAATAATGATTTTGTTTTAATATGTGTAGCACTAAGGAGAAAGCAATTTTTACTCAGAACTGGAATGATGATCTACATTACGTGATACTCAGCAGAGGTAGCATTCAAATAATTTTATTGTTTTAACATGTCATGTTACAAATACCTTAATTTAATTAGATGTAGTTATGTTCTCATGCAAATGGTTCTGGGGATGATTAGGTACCAATATCTGGTTTAGATATCTGAAAGCTTTTGGTAGATTTTATATCCATTCATTGGCTCATACTAGATAATGTTGGAAAAGTTTTTGTTTTGTTTTAACCATTTGTGTTGGTAGTTTAAAGAGCCCCCAAACCAGTCCATGATCGCCATGCAGAGCGCTCCAAGCACTGGAGTAAAACCTCTGCCAAGTGCCCCAGGTATTCACAACTGTGTATGAGACAAGAAAACTGGTGAATTCTTAGAGATGGGGTAGACAATAAATTGGAAGTGATTGTGGTAAAATGCATGAAGCTCATCCACCCAGTTATTGGAACCTTGCAAGATTTTCAGCATACATTTTAAAAAAGCAAAGTTTTAATGATTAACTAAATGGAGACAATTTCCAGTTGCTGCAGGAACAGAGCTCTGCACTGGAGTGAAACTGGTCATGAGCAGGAGCTCATGCTGCAGTGTGGCTTCTCGTTCACATGTGGGGATTGCACAAAGGGGCTTGACAGTGAGGGAAACCACAGTGATAGTATTTTTCCTGTCTTTGATGTCAGCAGAATAGAAATGGGGTCATGTCCTTGTTTCTCTATGGGAGTACATTATGGATATCCATATGGTACTTTGGCAGGAGGCTGTGTCAAATCTAGGCTGCTTGTGGACTTTATAGTTTCACTTCTCATAACTGCAGAGTGGTAAATTCAAACATTATTTTAACACTTCCCTGATTTTTAGAAATAACTACAGAGAATATACATACTCTTCGAAATGCTCATATCAGAATAGAGCTTTGTTTCAATTTCATATCAGACATGATAAAGAATTGGAGAATGAACTGTGGGTAAATAAGTGCTTTTGGAGATTGGCTAAGCAGTGGTAGATTAACCAGGGTGGTAATAAGATTGTGTTACTATTGGCAATTATTTTTTTGGAAAAGTGTTTAGGCTTCAGTTCTGTATCTGTACTCAGACTAATGCTACAGTGCCCTGTTCTGCATCTGCAATACCTAAATTATGTAGCTATAAAGCAGCTGCTGTAATTTAAATTAGCTATTTATTTTGTAGGTTATGTCACTATCAGTAGTTATTTTATATAGGAATTAATACACCTCTCTGGTTCAGGTTTTTTTGTCACACCCATCAAGTAGAATCTTAAAACAATCTAAGAAACCATTTTTTCAGTTCTTTAAGCAGTCAGTTCAGGTCTTAGTTAATGGGCCATCAGAGTCAGCTTGTAAGGGGACTTCTGCCAATATGATAATGATAAAAGAATTATTTCTGATGTTTACAGTTAAATGGCTCTGCCTCTAGCTCTCTCTTGACTTCTGACACGTGCATGAAAAACATAGCCAATGCTCATATTCAGATGAGTCCTAAATAACTCTTCTCCTGACCTCTCATCCAGGTTCTTGACCAGCACTTTGAAATAATTCTTTTGTTGTTTTGTCACTATCTGAATGTTACCATATTTCTAGTTTATCTTAGCACCTGCTTCCTCTACCTTTCTCCCAAGAGTGTTGATCTAGTTATTCCTTACTGTCTATCTGGTAAATATTATGGTACCTTTGACATTTATAATGAGTTCTTTTTCTTTTCTCCATTCTTTTTTCTTACCCTGGGAGCGGTGTATTGACTTAATTATACTCCTCTACCCTGGGTCTCCTTTGCTGCCCCTATAAATGTGCAGAAACCGTCTTTCCCTTTCAGTTGGTCTTTCCTCCTTTTGTTCTCACTCCTTACATAAACTCATCAGCACTCTTTATCAGTGAAAATTGTCTTCTCATTCTTACAACCATTTGTTGTGCTATTTCACTTAAACTATTCATCTCTCTTCCTAATATGACCTTTATTTCTTTGTCTTGATCCGTCTCCAAGATAATTAGTTCATATCTGGAACAATCTTTCTTTCTTGTCTACTGAGTAACTTCTCTGTTTTTCATTAAATTCTTCCATAACTTCTGTTTGGAAAATCAGGTTCACTGAAGTCTAAGGACACTCAAGTGACTTTAGGATTTTACAGTATATCTTAAGCAGTCTTTTACATTTTCTTTGTCAATAGATCAGAGAATATTGCTCAAACTATTAGCCATTATCAAATTGTTTTTTCTTTTTCTGTATAGAGTAGATTATGAAGTCTTTGAGGAAGACCCTCTCTTTCAGTTGATTAATGTACAATAAGCATGTGGTGGTAAATAAATTTTATTTCATCTTGCAAATAGTCTTTCAATAGTAAGAAAAAATTATTTAATTGCTATTTTGACATTTAAATGGACACAAACTGGAGAAAATAAGGAATAGAAGGAAAATATACATGATTGAACATTAATATTTTACTGTAAAAGAATTAAATATCCTAAGGAAATAATGAAAACAAGTTACTTCTTTCAGATGATAGTTAAATTTTGATGATATAATAATAAAAATTTGATCTTTCAGTTGAACAAAAATACTCCATATGTTGTTAAATTTGCCTAAATTTGAATTCAATTTTGTTAGTTTTCTGTCTCGCCCAACTGCTTTTTATAGGGATTGACTGGCTAAAAATAAAGACCAAGCCATCCCTTTGTCATCTGATCATCTGTAACTTTTATCACATGATTTTTCCTTGGTTCCCAAAGATTTTGCTGTCTATATCCTTGAGGGCAAGACAGAAGTAGATGGCTAAACAGAGTAAATTCATGTATGAGGGGCATTTGTGTCTCTGCATCTTCACAGAACACATTGTATTTAAATACTTGGAGATTAAATACTGATTGTTTTTGAGAACTAAAGTGGTGCATTTAGGACCATTGTAACCATGGAGCAGGCACCTTATGGATCTTAGAACATTGTTTTATATCTTATTTGTATTTTTCCATCTGCCAGTGCAGCTGTGACAGTGGAGCTGAATGACATTCCTGCACTTTGTGTTCTGCATCTGCTCCATAACTCTGTTTATCTCTAAACCTTTTTGTTCTGTGCCATTCTTCACTCTGTCTGTTCTGCACACTCTTGATCTTTCTTCTGTTTATCATTCCTTGCACTTTAGTATATATTATCATGTACAGTATCCTCCTAAGTTCATTCTTCACATATGCTGAGATTTACAACTGTCTTTTTACAGTCTTCTGCAACAGACTCTCTTCATGCCCTAGACCTTTTATTAAAATTTGTCTTTTATTTTCTCTTTTCTTGAAGCCATCATTATCCCTTCCAGCAACCACATTTTTGTGGCTAGTACCATTTGACTTCATCTAGTAGCCAGGCCATTCTCTCTGTGTCCACCATCATCCTACCTGCCCCTCAGCAGTCATGGTAAATGGCTGATAAATGTTCCTTCTAAGAAATTTCTCATCTGCCTACCCTTTTGTTTTGCATAAACCAGGAACTTCCCCCTGCATGTTCTTTAATTTTATGTGTCATTATTGCAAGTTCTACAGGTTGCTATAATGTTCCTGCAGATCTCTGATACACTGAGTTGATGTCATAACTCCTGATGCTTCAGCTTGATGCATTTGTGTCTGTGCCATTTGCACACTTGTTTTCCCATTCTTTCTCCCAAGTGGTAAACACAGCCTCTGTGTAGCTGGTAGTTACCATCTTGGGATGTGCTCCTTTCCATCTAGTTCAGGGGATCGGGTACTCCCCTAACAACTTGTCTTTATGAGTATCCCACGTATCTGATCTGAACTATTCAACAAGTTGCTCTGTTGCTTATGGTACCAGTTTTACTTGGTGATAGTTTCAATAGTTTCACAAGAAGAGCAAATTTCACAGAATCACAGAATACCAGGTTTGAAGGGATCTCAAGGACCATCTGGCCCAACCTTTCTTGGCAAAAACACCATCTGGAGAAAATTAGTATCTAAACAAGATGTCCCAGCACCATCCAGCTGAATCTTCAGTGTGTCCAATGTTGGGGAATCCATAATGTCCTTGGGGAGATTGTTCCAATGGTTGATTGTTCCCATTGTGGGAAAGAAAAAAATCTCTTGTGTCCAATCAGAATCTTCCCAGTGGCAACTTACACCCACTGCACATCACTCTCATTTCGTTTTTCCCTAAAACCTGTTATTGTCAGCTGTCCTGCTAGGTTGGTAAGCTAGTGAAGGCAGGATCAGTGGGCACAACTTTGCACAGCAAAGCTCAGAAAAATGACTTGTGAAAGTTCAGCCAGCCACAGGGTCAAAAACCAGCAAAGTATCTCGTGCAGGGTTGTGCCTCCAGTTTCAGCGTGTGTCCATCCCAAGGTTAAGGCTATCACCAGGCTATTACTGCATTTGTGTTGGGGTTTAACCCAGAAGGCAGTTAAACACACAGAGCTCTTGGATCACCCCTCAGAGGGATAGGGAGGGGGGAAGGTAAAATTTGCAGGTTGAAGTAAAAACTGTTCAATAGGACAGAAAAGGGAGATAAATAACAGTAAAAATAATAATTATGAGAACAGAATATAGAAAACAAGTTATGCACAATGTAACTGCTCACCACTTGCTGACCAATGTCCAGCCAGTTCCCAAGCAGTAGCCCACAGCACCCAGCCAGCTCCCCCCAGTTTTATTTTTCAGCATGACATCATATGGTATGGAATACCCCTTTGGCCAGCTTGCATCAGCTGTCCTGGCCATGTCCCCTCCCAGATTCTTGTGCACCCCCAGCCTCCTCCCTGGCAGGGCAGGTTGAGAAGATGGAAAACCCTTGGCATGGTGTAAGCACTGCTCAGCAACAACCAAAATACCCATGTGTTACCAGCATTATTCTCATCCTAAATCCAAGCCACAGCACTGTAGCAGCTACCATGAAGAAAATTAACTCTACCTCATCCAAAACCAGGACATTGCTATGCTTCAGGGCTGTGTTGCCATAGGAAGCATGTAGTGACTGCGATGGAGCCAACAGGAACATCCAAATGTGTCAGAGCAGAGTTTTCTGGATTAGAAGTCAGAGGGCACCACTGAGGATTCAGTGGCACTTAGAAACTGGGCAGGGACTCAGGCTTCTAAGCTTTGAAGAGAAAAACAGTTCCTTAGTATTCACCACACAAAGATAGTCAAAGCAGGCGATCACTTTATACTCATTTATGTGTGATGTATCTCTGTACATCTTTGTAAAGGCATCTTCTGAGAAAATAATGCATGTGGCAAAAAGCCAGCCAGGGGAGCAGCCAGAGGAAAAAGTAACTGAAGCACTTTGATTCCCAGGCATGAATATTCTAAGTAGAGAGATACACGTTAACTTTACCTGCTACCTTTAGCACAGGCGTTTTGTTTAAACTTGGTGCCGTGCAGAAAACATTAGATGCTTTTGACACTCCTGCTGCCCACATTGCTTTTAACAACTCAGCTGTGGAAGCTTTTTCAGAGCCTTGGGGTGTTGTACTTCAGTATGTTCATTCTTCTCAACTTTTTTTTTTTTTAAACAAGTTTAATGAAACACATATTTAATTAGCAACACACTAATGAATAAATACAAACAGATATGCCCCTGCACACCACGCTATTGAAGAAGAATATCGGTGTGAATATTAAAAATTAAAGCCAACATTACAAAAGGCAAATATGTTGAATAAATAATGGTTGCTACTCTTTACAAAGCACACAAATCAAGAAGGGAACCTCCCTTGTTAAAGATGAGGAGATTGGGGGGAAAAATACAGAAAATCTGGAAGCGTCTGTGATGGAATTTTATTGTTCACATTTTTTTTTTCTCTTTCTTTCATTCTATTCCTTTGGGACATGGTCTAGTTCTTTTTATTACACTTGTGAATGTGTTGAGCAACCTGCAATAGAGTGGATCACAGCTGAGGTGCTGGTTGGCAGAGGATGAAAAGGCAGTACAGCTTCCAGTGCATGAGCTGGCTCTTTCAGCCATGTTATGGCTTTGAGCATGATGCTGGCTTGACTTTTGCAGACGTCTCTGTTCTTAGTATGTGTGCACAGACATGTAAGAACCTTTGAGACTTTTTGGCAAAGAAGAAAGTACAGGCTCAAGCTATATTTGTATCACATTAATATCCTCCTTCCTTTTAGTTTCACCTATTTGCAGTATCTTCAATCGTGCCCTAAGTTGTATGGGGTGACACCGTGCACTGAAGACTGTTTGGGTTTGTGTGGTTTAGAGGTATGATGGAGTTTCAGTGGTAAATCAGGCTATTTCTTCACTGGGACAAATTCAGGTGTATTTATCAAATAAAACTACTCCTGTAATCTTAGGGCAGATAAAACAATTATCATTCTGCAACATATAGGCTATGGTTTCTAAATAATTTTAGAAAACTCCAGAGGGAAACAAGTAATAGAAGTATCAACTGTTTGCTAGGATTTACAGGAGAAAGTTGTTATCTCACGTATTTTCTGCTCAGTACTGAGGTTGGGAGAAGTGATAAACACGTAATACACCCTTAAGTATTTAAAGATATTCTTGTAGGAACCTGACTATCCATTTCTAACTTCTTAGTCAAATTGTGTATTTCGTATTGCATGGGGGTTTTTTATCTTGAATTTTAAAAACATTCCTTTCCAATAGAATTATGATCTGTACTCTGCCAGCCTGTGTCTAACCAAACTCTTTGCCTTGGGGATTTGAGGATGTTGAATAAGTAGTGCTGTGGAGCAGCAACACATTTTCTCTTAAGATTCAAACATAAAAATAAAAAACAAACTAATGATCAAGAGGTAGTCTCACACAGACCTTAAGTATTCTGTAATGATATACAGACATATTTCTCCTTTTCAGAGCAAAAATATATCCAAAACTGTACCCAGCACTCATCTTTTAAAAGCACTATTTATTATTCATTGTTAAGGGATAAATGAAAAGCTGTGTTTGTAATAGTTACATATCTTACACATTCAAGCATATATTCAGTATTTATTCCCACCACACACTTCCATCTGTATAAGTAGGAGAAGCTTTTCATGACAAGGATATGGATCAACAAGAACTAGCAAAGGTTGTTCATATAGTAATATTACAAGGCAATCGAAGTACGTAACTCACACTATGGGTTGAGCCATTAACTGCCATCACACTACACATACATAAAGAGCTCCAAATTGCAGCTGACTTTATATATAGTGCAGGCAGTTGTCTCATTTCTCCCCATGCTGGGGGCACAGCATCTGCACTAGTTGGCTGCCAAGCCGTAGCATTCATGCAGCCAGCTACACTCTGTGTGCCTTAGACCCTCTGCTTTTCTTCTTGCTGTGGCTGGTGATGAGCACACAACCACGTGCTGTCACTGCAGGGAGTGGGAACATCCACCTGCCATGGTTTAATGCTGGCTGGCGGCGAGGCGCCACACGGCCGCTGGCTCGCTCACCCCTCGGAGCATGGAGGAGAGTACTGGAAGTGTGAAAGCGAGAGAACTCGTGGTTTGAGCTAAAGGCAGTTTAACAGGGTAAAGCAAAAGCCTTGCACACACCAGAAAGGTAAGCCAGGAATTTTTTCCCATCAGCCATCCCCAGGAAAGCAGGGCTCCATCACATCTAAGGGTTGCTTGGGTTGCAAACATCATCACTCCGAATGCCCTCCTCGTCTTTTTCTCCCAGCTCTTTACTGCTGAGCATAACATCACATATGGTATGGGATATCCCTGTGGTCAGTTCTGGACAGCTGTCCCATCTGTGTCACCTTCCAGCTCCTGGTGCAACCCTAGACTGGTGGGGTGGTGTGAGGCCTTGTGTTCTCAGCACAGATCAAAAACTCATCCTCGTAGTAGCTACTGTGGAAAAAAATAACTCCCTGGGCTTTATTTCCTCTTTTTCCTGGGCCTAGCAGGATAAAAATGAAGCAGCTCATGTCTAGGTTTGTGGCTCTGATGGCTGCTGTTGTTTTCTTTGGATGCAATGAAAAAGTCTAGAAAAGTGATGTTTCTGTAGGAAATGTGCTTATGTAAATATAGAAATTAGAAGAGAGGTGCTTTCCTTGGTGCCAAATCAAATTTAAGGGCATGGACATAAAGTTCAGCTTTGATTGCATTGCTGGAGAGTCCCAAGCAGACTCTACCCTAAATCTAATTGGTAAATTGGTGATCAGGAATGGTGTCTGTTGACCTCTCCATATGACCTTACTTTTTCATGTGGGTTTGGGTTTTTTTTGTTGTTGTTGTTGTTGTTGTTGTTGGATTTTTGGAGGAGTTTTAGTATGAATATTTCTTAGAATATAGTTAAAAAACTTGTAATAGTTTTTTTGAGCAACATGGTCTTACTGATTGCCTTCTGGAGCTGCAGTTAGACCACAACTGAAGACCTGAAAATCCTACCTGTGTGCTTCCTTAATGCAGTACTGCTTCTGAGCGATGTTATACGGTCACTGTGGGAGTGGAGATCATTCTCAGGATCACAGTCGTGAGGGAACTCAGCCATGAGACTGTACCTTTATTAAGCTTAGAACCACACTATTAAAAATTCTTGAGATTGCTTGTCCTTTTAATGGACTGTAAGTTCACTTTCAAAATGATACTAAAAAATGATTCAAAATGCGTCTGCCCCTAACATGGGCACTCTAATCCTGTATATATACTGAAGTGCTCAGAATGCCATGTGGTAAATAAAAGGGGATGGAGGGGGAGAAAAAAAAAGGATACTTAGAATACTTTTTTTGTCTTAGATGTGGCATAGTTGAAGGGCATTCTCATAAAAATATATGTGCTGAAAAGAAATATGACAAAAATATTCTTCTAAAAGCTCCTTGAGGAATATAAAATGGATCCCATGATTCAGATGTGAACAACGTTTTCACATTGGTGGTCCATTAGTCCATCTTTTTCAATGAACCTGAAGATAAGACATTGCAGTGCAGTCTGGACACGCTTTTCCCCTCGTCTACTGTTACTAAGCAACTTCAGTGAAAATGGAAAGATGAACATACTGGTATTGATGTGGGGGGTAGAAACACATCTCGGCTGCAAACCAGGGTGCTGCCTGTGGAAGAGAGAAAAATGCCCATTCGGAATAACAACAAAAGCCCAAATCAAACCAAGCTGGCCACGATGTACGCTTCTTTGCCATCTCCCCTAGTTTTTCTTTTAAAATGTGAGACAAATCCAAGGAGAATTACAGTCTAACACCCCTGCAATTTCTTTGCTACCTTAGACAGACGGTGGATGAAAAACTGTGACATAATGCGCGCGTTGAGAAATGCACGGTGTAGCAACCTGTCACCTCTCCGCTCCGGTGGCAGTTATGCTGCCAGAGCACAGAGATGTTCACTCCAAATTGGGCAGGTTATTCGGTTTATCTGATCATCGGGGTAAGACTTTTAGCATCAGCAAATCACAAGTCTGAAAGACTGTGATGGGTGTAGAAAGCAAAGCTATTGCTATTGCCAGAGGAGAACGGGAAGGGAAGAGTAAAATGGCTCGGTGTAGGATTGGAAAGTTTTAAGATGAAGTAGTATGCAGCTCACAAGTCAGCCTGAAAGCCTGGCTAAGAGAATTGGGAGGTAAATACAAGCATTCCCTGCAGTGCTTTATAGTTTCACTTTAGAAGGACTGGGGAGAAACAGAAAGATACTAAATGAATTGAGAACTTTAATCAAAAGGACTAAAAAAGAGATAAGCTGACTAGAGGAAAAAAAATGCAGGTTAGCAAACAAAGAACAAAGAGAGTGTTTGAATACAATTACCAAGAAATAAGGAATAGAAATAGGGCACTCATGCAAACAGAGAACAGGGAGGGAAGGTTGAGCTAGACAGGATTTTTTGAAGATCCATATGGAGTTGTACAGAAGGTATCGGAGGGAAAAATGATTCAGAAGTTCATCTGCCTCTGAGAACCTAATTGAAGTGATGGATGGAAATTGGGTCAGAAAAAATAACAAAACCCTCCTTCTCTTCCTCCCAATTTTCCTTCTCTTCCTTTAATATTTATGTGTGTTATTAAAGAAACATTTCTGGAAGGCACTAAGAGCAGAAGCTCTAAGTATCCCTGCAGGGACTTCCTTGCTATAGCAAAACGTTCAGCATTTGAGAGTGACGTCCTCCAAACACAACGACAATGACTGCAACCTGCAAGTGACAATTGGAAGATACGTGAGAAGGGCTGAACTCAGATAGATGACAGAGCAACCAGGGTAATAAAGGAGACATATGAGAAGGCAATGAGAAAAACATTATCTGCCTGACTGGGAAGAGGGGAAACAGAAGGGATAGCACGGCAATATATAGCAACCTGCCATGGTCAGAAATTGACATCACCAGCAAATGAATGGGAGAGTGTTTGAAGCTGTGGAGGATGAAGCTCACCTCTGCCTGACACCCCAGAGTCACGCTCTCCTGCTTATAGTGTGGCAGTAGGAGCGTAATTTGTCATGCTAAAGCAAACAAACAACACACACACACACCCCCGAACTGAAGAGAAAACAGGATATTGACAGTCTGTTCTTAGAGAAAACATCTTCCAGAGTGGCAGTAAAAAGTTGTTAAATGGATTTGGTTTGTATCTTAAAGCTGTAGCTTGACAACATCTCTTTTAGTGGCAGTACTGGCTTGAGCAGTGTGTGTCCATCTCTGCCACCCTGTCCCACTTGGACACTGAACTGCTCGGGGGTGCAGGTGGTGAACCAGATCAGTGAAACCATACAGGGAACAAACAATCTACAAAAGAGTTTATTTTTAATGTGGATCCATCCCTGGATCTGGTTCAGAATACAATGACAAAAACAATTATACAGGTCCACCATGTACTGGGGGAGGCTGGGCACCATAGGGTCAGTTTAAGCTGGCAGTGTCACAAGGAAACCTTGATGAACATCATTGGCCTTTTGATTGGAAACAAAATTTGGTTCACTTAATTTGTGAATGAGTGGTAAGTAGCCATAGGTGAACCAGTATGTCTAAAGGTTGGAATGAAATAATCTTTTAGTATTGGTACCCTGAGAGATAAGATACTTTGTAAAGTCCAAAATCAGACTTTAATTATTTAAATGTTTCTATCAGTAATAAATCCTCAATTGCCCTGAGGGACCCATATTTTTCCATCCTTTGTTGACATGCTGAGGAGTTAAAAATACATACTTCCTCGTAAACCTCAGTGAAGCAGGTTGTTTTACCAACTGCAACCATATTAAATAGGGCAGTAGTTACACGTTGTTTAATTTTAGGACAGCTGAAGAGGACAAACTTGTCATCCAAAACACTGAACAGCACAGAGACGTCTGACTTATAAATAACTTAAATAAAGATTTTCCTGAGCCTTGTTGCAGATTCAGGAGCAGAATGATGGGTGGAAGAGAAATATGTCAGATCTTGAGAGCAGTGAGCACAACTATTGCCCCCAAAATAAGTTTAAGAATAGTTTCTTTTGACGCTGGACCTGAAAGGTAAGATGGCTTGGTTTTCTGAATGAGAAACTTGATCACTTTTAGGATTCTTTTTATTCTATTGTGATTTACAGAAGGATAATTTTGTCTGTACTCCCATAGGACTGGCTTGTTCAGGATTACACCTAACTCATACAAGCAGCTCTGTCTCCCAGTGGAAACAACTCAGTGAAGCCCAAAATTCTGGGTACCTTTCAGGGTCAGGACTTTATGATGTGCTTATTGACACACTTTATTTGAGAGGCAAAAATATTTGCTTGCTTCCCAAGGAAAAATGTGTTCTTCACACAATGGGGAATTCTCAGTTGTGCTTCTTTCTCTGCCATGACTCTTAAGACATTGATACTTTGGTACCCTAATTGAGTTTATAAAATGCTGAGGGATTATTTCTTACTGAAGCATGCACAGTGCCCACGGTGTCCTATAGCTGGTGACTTTCTGACAGATGCCACCACTTGATTTACCTTGTGTGATCCCATGATGAAGACTTGGCTTGTTTTCCTGCTTCTATAAACCCACCCTCCTAACAGCAGAAAAACACAAACATTCAATCTCTTGCTCACCAGGTAGGCTTTATTCACATGCAGGCTTTCTGCCAGTGATTAGAGGTTGCAGTTGGACAGAGAGAGGTTTAATTCAGTTTTCTTTGGTCACCCAGGAAAACTGGTGGTAAAACCAAGAAAAATGAACAAATTTCTGGAAAAATGGAAATTCACGGTACTTCAAAAACCAATACATAAAATAGTATATAAAATGACCACATGTAGAAGCTACAAAAACCCCCTGAGGGTACCCTATTTCTAGCTTGGAAAAGCAAAATGGTTAAGATCTAGTAAATACCAGATTACTCGATTCATTGAAAGCAGTTGAAAATTGCATTAATCAAGAGAAGTAGCTGTTGTGAAATGTCATCGTTTCGGTGAGAGAGCATGTGGCTGTTTGTTTGTTTGCTTTTCTTTTTAATCAAACACACAAAGTTGGGTGAAACAAATAGATTAAGAAGCAAGAAATGAACAATGAAATTATTAATGGGCTAACAGCAGGCCCACCACTTCGGACGAGCCACACTCATACTCTGCAGGTGTCAGATGATCTGATTTAGGCATCCAGTGGATGATTCTTCATTGCTACTCTAACCTGCTGAATCAATTAACTCTCTCATTAGTGGTTTTATCATCATATTCATCTCTCAGGCTGCATTGTGGTTACAGCTTTTTTTAAAGGACGCTAATTGCATCTACCTGAAGTGCTGCATGTAGATGCTGCACGTAGGTTCTTGCTGTGGCCAGTGACAGGCAGCAGTCTCTCCTGGTGTGTGCTCCCCACCTTCTCCCAAGTCACTGCTGGCAGAATAGCTATGAGTAGGTTCTGTTCAGTATTAGAATCACAGAATCACAGACTGGTTTGGGTTGGAAGGGACCTCAAAGATCATCTAGTTCTGATACCCCTGGACATGGGCAGGGGCACCTTCACGAGCCCAGGTTGCCCAAAACCCCATCCAGCCTGGCCAACCTTGAAGGGATGGGGCTTCCACAACCTCTCTGAGCTGCCTGTTCCAGGGTCTCACCACTCTGAGTAAAGATTTTCTTCCTAACATCTAATCTAACCCTGCTCTCTGTCAGCTTGAAGCCACCGCCCCTTGTCCTGTCACTGCACTCCCCGGTGAACCATCCCTCTCCCACTTCCCTGTAGGCCCCCTTTTAGTATGCAGTACTGTTCCTTGTAAGATGAAAAGATACATTGACTACTATTTTCTGTGCATATCCTAAGAAGGTACATTTACCTTTTAGCATTGTGTTTCTTTTTTAAAGAAAATCATTTAGTACCATAGTATACACATAGTTTACAAAGAGGTGATTTTCTGTAGTTTGCTATACATCATCCCGTAAGACAATACTTGCAGTTCTTCTCCCTTAGAGTTTACTGTGTTGCTTGGACCTACCCCTCTGCCATCCATCCTCTTGAAGAACCAGTAATTTCTTATTTTTTCCCTTTGCTTGGAGAATACTAGACAAAATCTGATGTGAGACTGTTGATGAAACTAGCAGAATAATGGAGATCAGAACATTGTGGAGCAGAGAATCTGGAAACTACCTGTATTTCTCTCGCTAGAAACACGAGTGCAAAATTGTCTAGAGCAGCAGCAGTGACAAGCTGAGCAGGCTGATGAGAGTAAAGCATCAGCACTTCTTATGTCAGTGGGGAACAAGGACAGAGCAAGCTGCACATCACCACACAGTGTGGCAGTTGTGTGGACACATCACCACGTGCTGCGTGAGGAAGTCCCGCTTCTCTCCTGCGCTCTTCAGCTCCAAGAGTAACGCTGCTACCCAGCTGCCAGACCAGGCTGGCTAACATCTACCAGCTTGGATCAGTGCTGGTCTAGCATGTTATTGACTCTACCTGCCCAGGTAGATGTGGCATTGGCTGGCTTCATTGCTCTTGGATCCGAGGTTGATGTGGCCTTTGTTGGCTTTGTTGCTCTTGGATCCAGACTAGCTCGGTAATAGTTCTGTATTCACCCACAGCACTGTGTTTTGCCACTTAGATATATCTTTTGAGTTATTTCACTTTAATCAGTGACATTATGATGATAGCAAAGGAAAATTAGGCCAGTCACCCTCAGCCAATTCAGACATATTGTCCTGTCTACTGAGACAACATTTCTGAACTTGAGAGAGAGAGGGATTTCACTGGGAGCTGTGCCTGAGTGAGCAGGACAGAATTGGGCCACCATTTGTAAACAGGAAAAAATTGAAGGAAACACCTGCTTTAGTTTTCAGAGAAAGATTAGTGTTTGTGATGGACATGTTTTCACAAGGTTAGTCTGGCAGGTCTCTGCAGACAGCACCATCCTCCCCTCTGTCCTTTACATTTTCCGTAAGTATTTCAAATGAGTTTGAATGTCTCAGAGGAACTGAACACTCAGGAGCAAGAAAAAAAATAATAAAAAATTCTCCTGCAGATCAGTAATGACTAAAATAGCTTAGATCTGAGAATAAAGAGCAGCCTGTAGTTTGTAACCGGGACTAGCTGACTGCTGCTGGAGCTGGAGTTAGAGAAAGGATAACAAGTATATGTGGTCGTTGGGGGGGAAGCAAGAAATCACCATGCACCAATACATGTTTTTAAGCTCTATTTTGGGATTGTCAAGAGTTTTGCTCTTAGCAGCCTAGGCATGTCTATTGATTTGCATGCTGTGGTTTCTGCTTGACAGATATGCTGTAGATTTTGGAATGCTTGCAGCTTAAAAGAAACCTCGTAGCAGCCAAGGAGAGCAATTCGAATACTGATCTCGCTTTAGTCTTCTCAGGCACAGTTACTATCACAAGAGGAAGAAAGAGAAATAATGATATCAAATCAATAGAGAATGAGTCAAAAGAAAATCGTAGTGTATGAGGATGTAAGAGAAAGGAAAATAAACTGGGAAATGTGCTGCTGCTTATGGGAGATGGTTTGGACCATATCCTGATGCTCACTGAATTCGTATGAAGATAGCAGGGAGGATTCAGCCCTTGGTGATTATAATTTTCTCTTCTCGTCAATTTACCGAAGCTTTCAGTGAAATTATTTCTCAAAAATAAAGATGTGTGTGTCAGTGTAAACACTGTGATCAGTTAAATGCTAACTAGCATAGGTTTGTGAAGTCTCATTCGTTAATCTTTCAGACTGTGTGAGAGAAGCAGCTTTTGAAGTGCAAAGTATTATCATCATCATTATACGTTCATAAAACAGGTTTTGTGCCTCATTCAAATGTGAGACCGCTGAAAGTGGCACACGAGGATGCCAGACCTGTGCCAGATCCTGAGTCAATGCTGGCTTCCCCATACTCTCCTCACCCAACTAAGTCTGAAAGGGTGACAAGTTTTCTGATGTGGAATGCCTTGAAATTCCTTTTAATTTCCTGCTCTCTGTGATTGAGCTGCTTTGGTGCCTGCTTTGTTTCTGTTGACTGCTTTTAGATCGTTTCCATTTTTTGAGGGAGGTCCAGCCCAGATACTTCTGGCTATATAATATTTAGATGCAGCTAAACAGACCCTCCTTTCTCCATACAAGTATTCTCTCATACAAATATTTGTATGCCAAGGGACAGGTACTAAAGACTGGAAAATCAGCAGATGGGAGTGGTGGGGACATGGTTTCCAGGGACTTCATGCATTGGCACAGTGATGAGAAGGCGGCTGTGAGCTTGCTCTGCCTGCGCTCCCGCCGAGCCAGTCAACGGCTCTACAACCTGGTCACCGATCCCAAGCTCTGGAGTCCTGCTGGGAGTTAAACAATATTGACCTGGGCTCAGCAGTTTGCCACATAAACACACGCTAGTTATGAGCGTGATCACTTACTATTGTTCATTTTTAAGCCATGTCTTGTTAAATAGACTTAAACCAAAAAAGGAATAAAAATCAATGTCACTGATTCTTACAGGTCACCTGTCTTGGTTGCTATGAATTGGCCTCCTGATACCTTGGAAAGGAACTTGAAGGTAAGCAGATTACTACATTTGCAGGTTAGCCAGGGAAAACATCCTGTGTGTAGGGAATGATGTGGGAAAACGGACTTTTTAATGACTTGGGCACCTCTGAATACATGCAGGCACACGTGCTGGGCTTCCACAGCACTTGCAAAGTCAGCTGTGATATTCCAGTGTCTCACAGGAGCAAAGAACGACCTGTTGCTGTTTAAACCATTGCACTTCTCCCATCTGAAACCTCTGTGAGTCCTTTATCTTCATTCTTAAAGCAGCAGTAGCCTGCTTTTGAAAGCAGTACATCATAGTACAATGTAGCTACCTGGAAAGGAGCAGTACATCAGAGAACCTTACTGGGTTTTTTGCCCCTCGTTTTTCTTCTCTTCTTCAGATAAAACCTGGGTATGTCAGGCTTTTTGGAATAAAGCTGTGAACATCGGAGGGGGCAGAGGAAGGCGTATCAGCCGAACTCCTGCGCAGCTATCTCACCCCCCACTGTTCCTGAGGGAGGTTAGGGGAAAAGGATCCTATGAGCAATCTAATTTATTGATAAATAAGTGGAAATTGGTGTTTGGCACTGGAATTCAGTACCTGAAAATGCCAATGAGCCTGTAAAATCACTGACTTAAGCATCTGTCATACTAAAGAATCTGTACAGCAGCACGGTACAGGCACAAGGCGTGCTTATCTCAAGGGATGAGAATAACTCTCAATAGACATGGGTAGAAATGAGAATTCTCCCATGGGGATTTTCAGAGAAAGCCTCACTGAATATTTCCTTGAGCAGAAACTTTCTTCCTGTGCAAGAATTAAAAAGGACAGAGAGATGTTGAGGGAAAGGGAAAAACCTTTCTCATTTTTGTTACTTCTTTCCATCTGCTGGAAAACCATGTGCAATTACAAAACTGAGGTTTATTTTGTTTTCTTGTTTGAGTGCTTTTTTTAACAGCAAAGCTGCAAGAACTTCAAAATGTGAGGAGAAACAGAACCTCAACTTATTTACTGTTTATCATGTTCAAAAGCTGCAATCCATTCACAGAAAGCATTCAAAGCTATGCTTACTGTATATCATATTTCCACTTTAAAAATTTACTTTGTCAAGAGTTGTTACTTCTCTGTGAAAGAAAATCTTCTTTGACAAAAGTTTGGTTTATTGTTGAAAAACACTCCACCAATTACAGCACTCATGAACATGCTGGTCATCTTTTCAAGTTTTTTAACTTCAACATCTTTTATCTTTTTTTTTTTCTCTTACCTTGATTTTAAGGTTTGCTTTGCTTACCAAATTAATTTCATGGTTTGCTCTTCTGCTTCGTATCATTCTGCCTGAGCTGCTTATTTATTAGCCAACTCTCTACATAGCCAGAAAAGATAAGAAAAAGCAGAAAGGCTGAGTATTTTGAAAATAAGTTAGACCTGGAGACGGCAAGCCGAAATGTTTCACTCTAATGATGAGTGAGTTGCATACTGATTCTGTGGGTGATAGATCTCTTGAATAAGATGTGCCTAGCATTCTTCAGTGCTGTGCACAACAGAAATTTAATTTTACAATATCATAGCAGCTCCTGTTATCTTTAAAAAATGTTTTTGAAAAATCTAGATAGAAAAAATACTGAGGTGTCTACCATTAACTCTCACCTGTTCTTAGTAGCTATTGGTACTGATTCTTAATTTATGCATGCAGTTTGACTTGAAAATATTTACTTTTATGTATTTAGCATGTGAATCCTGACAAGTTAGGTAGTTCTCTAGCAACTTTCAGAAGCTTTAAAAGATAAGTAGTTAATTAGTTTTCTGAAATGACATGGAACCCAGAGGTATTTCACAAACTTCCTTTCCTGTGTCCTCAAAGAGATTAAATCATTGGAAAAGCCCCTGCCTCTTGAAGTAAGGAACACATTTTTTTCCCCATTTTGATATGGGAAGCATATGATAGCTTGTGAAAAATGGCAATAATAATTAATTTTTAATGTGTCTGATAATAAAAAAATCTCCTTTCATCTGGTAATTTGGAAGTCATGCATAGCCTGGGCTGATTGACACTGGTGCCACATATGTGATAGTCTATATACACAATGTTTTCAGCTTTATTCTGTTTCATTTTGCATACCTGAGTGTGAGATACATATTCAGAGAAGATACACTATTGTACCTGAGGTATAGCTCCTTGTCCTTTGGCTCTAACTGTTGTGGCTCAATACACTTGAAGCAAAGCTTTGGGTGATCAGACATCATAAGCTGCAAAGTGACAATGTGAATGTGAGGCTTTGGCTGATTTCTTACAGCACTGGATGGGGGTGTGTGAGTGCTTTTGTTTGTCTTCTGGAAGGCTTTGGCTGCTAGTGTGTGCACTGCTCGGGTTAGATGGTTTATCTGGCAGTTCATTTAATCAAAAGAAAAATCATTAGGTCTCAATTCAAAGCTAATGTTGAGAGAAGGAACGGTAAAGTTGGTCTGACTGCTCTTAGAGGACCACCAAGTCAACAGCCTTGGTGTGGGGGTTTATTGCTTCACTTGTATGTGCTTCAGTTTGTTTTTCTTGTTTTAAGTAGGTCATGATAGCAAATAAGTTTCAGAAAATTTCCAGGCAAAAGCTTCACAGTCTGCTTGGGCTCACGTGAGCATGGACACCTGTGTGGAATGAGCACCTGAATTTTGAAGGTGGTGAGTCACACCATGACTCAGGGGCAGCCCAGGGGTTCCTTTCACATTACCATGCTGTGGGACTACTGCAACAGCTCCATGTTGTTGTTTGTCATTTCCATACCCTAAACGTGTCTCCAGGTAGAGGTAAGAGAAATCTGTCAGCAAGGAGGTTCAAAGAGGGAGGTTTTGTGAAGAGGAACTAGTGTGGCAGAGCTCATTTAAACTGTTTGCAGATTGTCTGAGGAGATCAAGACTGTTATGGATGTGTTTGTTCAAACTTGCTCAATTAATAGTTTTTATTTGATCTGGTGGATAAACTGTTTGCAGAGCAGTTCAGCATGAGTGTTCCATCGATTATTTGATATTCTGTGTTTATCATTAGGTTTACATCCCTTCTGTTATATACAAGATGCAAGATATTTAGGAAATGCCTCATCTATAATGTGTAATAGATCCTCCATCAGGGTAATAAGCAGCAGCCCTCGGAGTTCGATATGAGGAATAGTTAATGTATTCATGAGCACATAAGAGTGCTGTAACTTTGTAATTTAGCTGAGTTATCTATTCAAAGAAATGAGTGGACAACCACAGTTGTGTCCTCATAACTTCTGTCCAATTGCCTGTACCTCAGCGGACTGGGAAATGTGAAGAAGTCACAAGGTGATAATGAGGATTGTCCCAACAGCTCTGCATTTGCTTGCTCAGGATGAGAAATGACCAAGCAATGTCAAAAAGCATTGTTTTTCCTGCTCTTCCTTCCAGTGGAAAGGCCAGAAAGTTAATCTGTCATAAAACTTAAATAGTGCCTGTCCCCACCAAGAAAAATTTTGCTACAGGACGCTGAGAGACAGCTCAACTGGGCATTTCCAGGCCCCAGCAGAGGAGCACCATGAAGAACAGCTGCTTTTCTCTCAGAGCAGTGCAGTTGCATTCAGGAGAATGGTTAAATGTCTCCATTCTTGTCTCCACCTGTGTTTACATCACAGCTCAGTCTTGAACCATATAAAACTTCTTATGGGTATGGTCACGTGTTGAGAAAGGATGAAGAGCACGCCCAATGCTATGCTTGGTAGAGAATTCAGTGTCTCTACAAGGTCTGCAAATCTGAGGTGACCCTGTGTGCCAACAGGAGAGTGTAGCTAATGAGTAATCTTGCTGTAGGTACTGCTTACCCTACGTAGACTTTAAAGTTAGAACTGAGTGCCAGCCTGAGTGTGGGATATCGAGGTTATATATTTAGCTTGTCACTGCAGTCTGCGTAGCCCAGAAAAGTAGGATGAGTGCGAGTATTGGCAAGGATTTGTAACAGGTGTTGGGTTTAATGTGAGTTCTTGCAGCGATTAAGCATCTTGTGAAGATTAGGGTGAGGGCTTTGAAAAAGATGCAAGCATTAAAATTATCGAGTCTGCTCTTGTACTCTGTGGGTTCTCAAAACCCAAGGTGGGCACTAGGGACTGCAAGGGCTGGCAAAGCCTAACCAGGGAAGGGGTAGAATTAGAGGTGTGAAAACACACAGTTTTATAGTGCATTTGTGTGTTGTTCAGCAACACTGAGAAGCGAGTTTACCATCAGGAACAACACAATGCCATGTGTTGTGCTCAGCTCCATCCAGATGTCCCGACACAAGTTGGAGCTGTGTTTGGGGCTGTTGGTGTTGGGACTGGACCTAGTTTAACAATGCCTTCTACAAGCTGAAGGTGCAGGTAATGTTGGTAGAGAGGACTTTTTGTGCAAGGACCAGTATCTGAGGTACCATAAAGACAAGCATAACAGTTCAGTTTGAAGTAGAAGGCTATGATGAAGATCAGTGTTTGGAAAGGAGTTGTGTATGAATTGACTTTAATTCCACATTCTGTGTGGATGGGAAATATAAGCGAAAGCATTAGCAGTGAGGAATGACTGATGCTTGTTTTTCCTCCAGGCATAGAAGCACATATCATTTCCAGGAGATTTCTAAGTCTTTTGTCAAACAAAAAGTATGACTAATATGTTTTCTTCTCTGCTTTGGTCACACAGATACAGTTGAACGTTGAGTTAAGGCTGGGATTAGACTGGTTCAGGTTTAGGGTTTGAAAAAGCATGTATAATTTAGGGTTTCTGTTTGGATGGGGAATTTAAAAATGAATGAAATAGTTGTTACTGGTCACCTAGAAGTGACTAAGAATGGAAAAACACATTTGTGGAAAAACACATCTGTATCAGTTATGTTTATTGCTACATTTTTGGATGCTCAGAAATGTGGGATGACTGTAAGTCTTATCAGGAATGAATTCCTGCTATTCACTGTTTGGCTAAGTAACAGTCCCTCAGTTGCAGTGAAAGCTAGTTATAAGGGAAGTCTGGGGAATCAAACGTTTCTAAGTCAAATTTATTTCTATATTCTCTAGAGCAGGGAAGCACAGGATGAGTTTGCACTCATCTTAAATGCATGATGTTTGAGGGGCTGATATCAGCTTCCCTCCAGGTACTGGCTGAAGGTTAGCACTGGGGTGGTGGTTGAGGGATTATGATTAGAGTTAAGAATTTGTGAACAGAGAAATTTCTGAGTTAGGCTGAATGCTGTTTTCTACGTGGAGTGGAACTGTAGGATAAGTGAGGTTGTCAGCAGTGATGAATGACAACTGTTTGTTTTTGTTCTGGATTCTGCTCTCCTGGGTATCGTTAAGGCTAGTGATAGGATTAGGGACAGAGGAAAAATGTATTTATGAATCAGGTTTATTGCTGCAATACTGCTGGTTTTCTAGGATAAATTGACTATAAGTATGAAAGAATAGATAATGTTTGATTTTCATCAGGGACAAATCATCTGGATTCAGGTAAGGGAAGCAGTTACATTAAGTTAGATTTGGAAAAGAAGCATTTCTGAGTTAGTTTTATTACAGATTTCTCCCAGCCCATGAAATTTGAGATGAGGGCTGATGTCAGCTGGGAGGAGTTGCTTGTGTTTAGATGCCCTGTTATAGTGATGTCTGTGGTTACAGTTGAATTTTAAGATGATTTTGGCAAAAGAGGCATTCATGAGTTTGTTTCATGTAAATTTGCATCATTTTGAGTGATGAAGTCAGTGAAGATAAATAATAAAGGCTTGTTTTCTTCTTGTGGTCCTCTTGACTGTGGTTCACCTAATTAAATTATTAGGATTGACATTTAGGAGGAAAAATAATTTTTTACTAAGGTTTGTTGTGTCATCCTTCTGGATCTAGATGTTAAAGTTTAACAGCAGTGTCAAGGTAGTATTTGATGCTTTGGTGTGATGCAGAATTCCGGTTGGAACAGGGGTTAGAATTAGGGCAGGAAATATAAATATTGCTGAGTTAAATTCACTGCTGAATCCCAAAATGGCTGTATTCTGTGTAGTCTGAAAATAGACAAGGGAGGAGAAGTTTGTATGCAGTCACATAAAAATGTAAAAGGGAGTATGAACCTGATGTTGAGGTGAGATGGGAAAAAGCTCCACTTACGGCCATATCTTCTGGGCGCTGGAATGTTGGTTTAAGAACTGATGTGGGCAGGGCTGATGTTCCATAGTTTTATTTTGATGCAGGTCATTATTGTGCCTTTAAAGCTTGGAGAAGGTTTAAATTAGGATTAGGATTTGTGAAAGTATTTAAAATCATAATATGCTGCCAAATGCTGCATGCCCAGAACCCTGGTATGGACCTTAGTGTCAGTAATGATGGTGGTGAAAGTCTAACCTCAGCCTCAACACTGGATTCAATCCTCTTGAGACTAAGGCGAGGGTGCCATAACTGCTTAGGTTTGAAGGAAGAATAAATAAAGGAACTACATCTATTGCTGATATTTCCAGGTCCAGAAGATTTGGAAAAAATGCTTGATAACAATGGCAAACATCACACTCAATTTTGTTGCAGAAATCTGCCCTGTTTGTTGAGTTTGGGTTGGTTTTTTTTTTCCTTAACAATTAGTCACAATGTTCCACAATTCATATTTGCCAAGTAAATAATCTTGTTTTGATATCTGTAGATGTAAAGCTCTGAAAAAGAACTGGCTATTATCGCTTGTTTTTCTTGATCCTTGTTTTCCTTTATTTGTTGGAAAAAAATTGTTCTACCTGAAAATATGTGAATTTTGGTGGATGAATACAACTATTTCAGTTCATGTTGAATTATTGAAACTTCTCAGAAATCACTTCAGAGATTTCAGTATTTTCTTTTTGTCCAGTGTCTGTGTATTAGAAGATAAATAAATAGCTAAATACAGTATATTCAATTTTGACACATACTTATTATTGTCTCAAGCAAATAAGGACTCTAGGTTTTTTAAAGAAAACAATATTTTTTCTCCTGTTGTTTCACTCAGCATAACAAAATTTCTAGAGGACACTTGAGCAACTGCTCTGCAGTTGGTATCCATTTAAAAATTACATTGTTGAAGAATGAGGCAACAAAGAAATAGTCTTTTATGTGTGTTAAATCATCACTGCTAACAGCAATTAGCAAATCGACAAAGTGTTGTGTAAGATGATGCAATTTGTCAATAGTTTTTGATGCAGAAGCAAGCTCTTAACAATTTTCATTTGTGTTCTCTTAACAGTATTCAAAACATTGCAATAATTAGGGAGTGTAGGGTTGGGTTTTTTTCTCAGAGTAAGATACAGTTAATCTTGCTGGAGTGCCTATTAAGTGGATATTGCCTCAGCTGTTGGCTGTTTGAAACCTGGCGCTGATCCTAACAAAGCACCAAAGGCATACACCAGTGGCCAGGTAATGCAGACCCTGTAGAGCCCTTTTGTCTTCTTTGAATTTAAATTCCTTTCCTGGACAGGTGCTCAGTCTTTGAGCTTTGCTCTCTTTTGCCTTAGAGGACCTTCATTTGTGAACTTGAATGACTTAGAGTTTCAATATCCATGGACAAGCTTCTTCTGAGAGAGGTATCTCTTATATCTATTTTTAGTTGAAAAAAACCCCACAAATTGAGAGCATTAGTTTGCTTTCAGGTGTGAAAAGGGTAGAATATATCTTCTCGCTTCATGTTCCTATATTCACAATTATTTCTTGTCGAACAAAATCAGACACTTGCAGTACCCTTTAGGAAAAAAACAAAGCACTATCTCAAGCATTAATAAAAGCAATTTGAAATGCCAGGTACAAAACATGTTTTAGAGTGCAGTTCTTAATTGATCCTTTTCTAGAGGGGAAAAAAAATTAGGCTTTTCCTTGATTTCTGTAAAATAAACTTAGTAAGTTTGGGGAGATCAAGGCTTTATTTGGCTAGCTTAGGTCAGGGGAAACAGGACAGGAGAATTTCTTTTTTCACTTCTGGCATTATCACCAACACAGTTATTTTAGGACAGCTGAATGTGATCACAACCCATGGCCCAGTGAACAAACGTATCTTCACAAAACCCTGTTTGAGGAACTGGCCAGTTTTATCAGAATCAGGGGATTGTGGCTTTAATCCAGCAAAACACTTAAATACACGAGAAACTTTGAGCATATAATGGTTCCACTGAAATCAATCAGACTGTGGATGTACTCAAGTGCTCTGCTGGATCGGTGCCTGCAGGAATGGTGGCAGAGTTCTACCTCTTATGTTTTAAATGTGGTTTCTCCATGACTGTCACTGAAGCATAATGATCAAAATGTATTGGGAAGTGTGTGTTGCCTGTGCTGTACCTTGTCTGTGGATAAATTGGTTTAATTCTTCCATCCTGCCTCCCTAGCAATGGTCTTGGAAGTAAATTAACCAAGGTGGAGTGTGTGGGGGGGAGGAGGGAAGTTATTGAGTGGTGTACCTAATTAAAAGTTCTTATTGTTAAAATATTTTAGAAGTGTGTCATACATCATGAGGATCACAGGGAAGGTAGGGTGATTTGCTCCATAATTTGCAGACATCACAATTTTCAAGATGGAAATGGGAGCTGACAGAGGCAGGTTGCACTTTTCAGCATTGTTCAAGGTTTTTGATGGCACCTTGCCTGGACTACAATGAAAACAGACTCAAAAAGCTGCAGTAGAAAGGAGAGTGAAGGGGATCAGATCTGCAAGACAATATGTACAATTATAGCCATAAAGTGTGAAATAAAGAAGGAAAAATAATTTATAGCACATCAGGTAAGTGCAGTAGCCAGGAGTTGAGCAAAAGCTAATGTAGAGGGTCATGTTAAAGTCTCAAGCTATCAAGTTATGGCTGTAGGGATATAGCAGCGGAAGTGGGGGAATTGAAGTTTTTTATTCTACCACAGATAAAGGACTGTTTTAGACAAATACTACATCTCAGTGCTGTGAAAGGAAAAGAAGGGGAAAAAATAAAGGGGGTAGAAAGGAAAGGGAGTTTCTACTCTAATTTTTGCTGAGGCAAGTCAAGAAGATAATTTTCAATGGATTTACTCTGGAATAAGAGGGGAGAATCCAACTCTGAGAGGTCTGTAATGGAATCAGATTGATCCAGTTGGCAGAGAAGAACTACATTTGAGCAGAAAAAATAATGTGCGGAACTTGTGCTTTTGAAGCACAACAAAGAACTACAATGGCCAGGCAGGACAATGAACAGGAGAAGAAAAATCACCACAAGTGTTAGCAGCTGAAGGATGGCTTTAAATTTGACACCTGCAGAATGGTAATAGTAATTATGTTTTGTTCTTAGTGTTAGAAAGGGGAAAAACCATTGAAGTAGGGTGACATAAAATCTAAGAGTCAGGAGTGGGGCAGACCATGTAATTTAGAGCTATTTCAAAAGGATGCTAAATGGAATGATGGAAAATAATAGCAGGAGCTAAATTTTCCTCCTGCAAATGACAGCAGTTTCAGTCAGAGTCCTTTAAGTGCTTCTGGCAGGAAAAAAATATAAAAGAAATTGTCTTTTAAAAAGTGGTTTCAACCAACAATTGCATATTTTGATAATGTAGGGATTTCTCGCCAATCTATTTTGCATGGCTGCTTCTCTTCAAATGACAATGCTCACGGTGTTACTACCTGTGTCTCAAAAAAGTAATCCCAACAAACACATACCACTGCTATATTTAGCCCCTGACAATCTTAAACCAAGATGGAGCTCAAATGAAATGAATGCAATCAGAAAAAAAAGTTTATCCTAAGAAGTTAATTCATTGAATCTTGCCAGTTAAAATGTTGTGAACCTAAGAAAAATAAAGAGAAATTAAACAAACAAAAGATAGAGATTGTAAAATGCAAAAAATTCAGTGATAGATTAAAAAAAAAAATCAAAACCCCACATCTGAATGGATCCTTTGGAATGAAATTCATTTTCAGCTTGGATAGCATCCATCTAAAGATTTTTTTCCCTAGAAATTAATAGCATAAAAGTCCCAGACTGTGATAAGTCTTATTCAGAGCTATTTTGTGTTTGCTAAATGGGATGTGACAGGGATCTGAAACACTGCTATACTACAGAAAATAATTAGTTGAGAAGTAACTTGATAATTTTACCACTGTGAAGAATGAATGGAAATCAACCTTCACTTTAATTATGTGCAAAGGAGAAGTATAATTACCTGCACAAGATACTAATCAGAGAAAATGATAATACATTCCTCTCTTATCTAGTAGATCCCAAACTAGCTTGCTTAATCTGTTCACCTCTGGTGTATCAAAGGTAGTGAATTAGTTACTGCTGAGCTATCTATATTCTAAGGTTACCTGAATCATTTTATTCAGTCCTTGAGAGAAAAGCTTATGTAGAAATTTTGAAAAATAAAATTACTAACCACTATTTAAATATTTTCAAACTTAAAGGAGAAAGTCAAAATCACTTTCTTCAGCTCCAGAATATCGGCAAACTGGAAAATGTAGGTACCCTGGAAGAGTCTGGTGTTTAAGAAACAAAAGACTGGTTTGTCACAAACTTCGTGTTTCCCAAACGTGGCTGCCAGAGGTGGATCTTGAGAGTCTTTTTGCAGTGCCCAGGCTGTTGATGATTTTCAACTTTCTGTAGGACCAAAATCAGGACACAGCTCTTGAACAGGTAACTCTGTGCTTCAGAAGCAGTGTTCATGGTGGCAGACATCAAAAAGCCCCTTCCCACATCTTGAACACCCAAACTCAAATTGAGCAGAGAAAGGTCAGTGCTCCTAATAGGTGGGTTTGCTTCTGGTGCACAGAAGACAGACAGGACATAAGGAGACTTTTCCAAGTTTAATGCCATGTATATAGGCAAAAGCTGCTGTGATTCTAAAACAAAGCCCAGTAATTCCTCATGTGCAATGTTGCAGTGCAGTGGACAAGGAAATGTGGTGACACATGTTTCTTCTAATGGAAGCCTATGAGGAGGCTGGGCACCAAGCTTTCTTGTAAACGCAGTAGTGTTTGGCTAATGAAGCTATATGGCAGCTGAAGGCACCCTCACGCCTGTCTCCATTAAAACAGTGAAGAACAAATCAATAAAGTGAATTAGGAGATCATATAGTTATATTATGGCAGTAGTCAGAGAACACCACAAGGTCAGGAAATATTCCAAACTAGTATTGGGGCATTCTCTGCATAATGAATCTTCTGAAATCAGATCTATAGAAATCTGCTAAATACAACAGAGCTGTGAGTGTGAGGAAAATACTTACATGGTAATCATTTAAACCGAGTTTCTTTGTAGCTTACTGAAAATGTTGTGTTCAATATATATATGAAAGTCTCTTTAATCTTTGGCAACAAGTTTCCACTATCTATATTTGCTTTCTGTTTTTATCCTTGAGAGGCTTTGTCCATGTGCTTATGACACCTTGTGGGTCACCAGGAATTTGATGGTAGTATCAAAGAGTAAAGATCAGCTTCAGGATTTGGAGAGGAAATAAAGAAATGAAATTTTTCATTGTTCTGATGCCCTCATTTTAGTAACATTGGTTTTGCTGTAGCAGTAAAATTGTACCCAGTGTCAGTTGTGGCTCTTGTAGTAACCAGTAAGTGCCAGCTTGAACAAGAAAAGAAAAACATTAATACGCTCCTTGCATCATCTCAGGCTTGGCAGAGTTGCACTAGAGGTATCTTTGGCCCAGCAGGCCTCTATCCAACAGGACGTTCTTTAATGTAACCTTTGTTTTAAATCTTACAAGTAAGAAGTTTGTCATGCCAAGTCACATTCCAGGCTCAGCCTATTCTGAAACTCAAAGTGTGCTGGCAGAGTTGGTTGTTACTGTGATGTAAAGGAGATGAGGTTAAGCTTGCCATGTAAATAAGAGGTAACTGATATTAGAACAGTAGTTTTGAAATGGGCTACCAGGGTAACATTTTCAGGACATCTTATAATGAGATATCTACATGGTTTTGGTAAAATTTAAAATTGAAATTAGTACTGTGCAGCACTGCCCATTGACCATGGCCATGTGTGAAATGAACGCAAACTAAGGGTGAACTGCTGGAGCCCAGAAAAGGTAGTTACCAGTCTTCTTTCCCTTCCTTCTCTGTTTGAAAACTGTAATCATCATCTTTCTAAGAATATGTGTTGCTTTCTGAGATGAGAAAAAGCTTTTTTCCTCTTGGTCTTTGACATACGTGACAGGCTACTGATGCACAGCAGTGAGTGAGAACCAGCTGAGAGCATCCACTTTGACAGCATACCTTTTCCGCCTCCCTCTCGTTCCCTCCACTTATGTTTTATGTGCCTGTAACTTATTTTATCCTTCTTTGGCGTAGAGTTTTGAGGCAGAGATTATCACCTGTACAGTAATTAATACAATAGGGTCCACATGTCTGCTCAGTATTTCTAGACACTGCCATAAAAAAAGCAATTCCTGAAGCATTGACACCAAACCATCAAGATCTCTACTTCCTTCCATTGCAGTAGTGGATGCCTGCTACTTGTTTAGGAGACACTGTTCTGTATTTTTATCATTATTTATAGTTGAATTCTTCAGCCAATTCAGAAAAAAAACAAAAAAAAAACCAAAAAAACAAAAGGAGATTTAATTAATTTTTTGCAGTCGTTCTTGACCAGAACTGACAAGAAAACGTCATTCATTGCTTTTCCCCAACCATTATCTGTAGTGCGCTGATGTGCAGTTTTCTTCCAGTATTTTAAAGAAACTTCTGTCTGCAGAACTGATCTTCTGCTTCATAGATGCAGGATACTCCATTTTAGAGGGAGAGAGAGACAGAGCACTATCACACTGATCTGCATGGTCCCTCTGTGCAGAGGGACGGTGGTAAAGTTGTTCTTGATCTGTGAAAATAGAACCAAATATTGTGATTTACACGCTAATCCTAGAACAAAAGAGTCAAAGAAAATAATCAATTTAATTTCTTTTTATTGCCTGTGTAATTAGTTATACATCATAAAAGATCAGATTGCACCTGGAGTTAATTCCCTAAGCTTCATCTTAAATTTTCTCAACAACATTATATTAATCCTATATATCCTTTACATTCCCCCATCCGCAACTTTCAATAACATTTCATTGCACACAAACTTCTCTTCTGAATCTTCTCAGACTTACCTTAGTGGCAATTAAGAATTGCTTTACTAAGTCCACGTTCAGGAGACCAGATTTGTAGTCTATGTATCTTCTCTTTTGACAGTGTTCTGCTTAACATTTGTAGTGCCAGAGATGATAAACTGCTGTGGGATATATGAATGTTAGATTACATTTTTTCTTGATTTAAATACCTGGCACCTTTTCTTCTCATAACTCTGTAGAATACCATAAGTCTGTTGGATCTCGGCATTTTGGGAAATGTAGTGATTTATTTTTTTTTTTTGTCTGAGCCACTGATAACTTCCTGGACTCTGTACAGTGCTCAGTCTCTCTCACATACCAAAGGGTTAAAAAGGAAAAAAAAAAAAAAAAAGAGAAAAAAAGGTGGAAGGAAGCAGGAAAAATGAGTATCATCTAAAGCAGAATGAAGGTGGGTGTATGTCTCTCTGAGCTTTGCCTGTCATTGAAAATAAAAACCTTGAGTTTACTTTATGAGGAATAAATGGGGTTGAAAATAGAGATGAAATATGAAGTGAGAAAGAACTGGGGAGACTTAGAGAAACTAGAAGTAGGTAACATGAGAAGTATGAGACTTAAACTCTAGCAAGGAGAATTTAAAAGACATTAAGAAAGCATTTCTTTGTGTGACAGTAGTTCTGAGGGTTATGGATTTTCACTCACTGCAAATTGTTAAAAGCAATCCGGCTAAACATCTCTCAGGAATGTCTTGGGTGTGATGGTTGCTACTTTAGGCAGTGATATGGACTGTGTGCTTTCTCTGGTTCTGCTTTATAGGATTTAGCAATGTGGGAAGTAAGAGAGAAGACCATGGATGAAGAACAAACAGAATTTGGCAAGCATGTTGAGGAGGGCAATTTGTTGAGTGGCTGCAGGGGGAAGATGGCTGAGAAAAGCCACATCCAGCAACAAGTGAGTCTATTGAAATGTCAGTTTAGAGTCCCAGCTTTCAAACTTTGTAGAAATATCACCAAGAGCTTGTGGTGCTTCTCTAAATTGTTTTTCCTCAAGTCTTTGTTTATGGTTGCTAGCATCCAACTTTGTGCAGCCTTGTGCAGTTTCATGCTTGTCTTTTATATGGTAAAATCCGTCTCATCTTCTGTGTTCTTATCAGCACTGATGTGATCTTATAGAGCTGCTTGCCACTTCTCATTCATAGAAACAAGTTTTAGAGGATCCTTTCATTACCCAGTTGTATACATCACTTTTACTCTTCCTTTGTTTTACTCTTCAGCTAAGCAAAGACTTTTTTCTCAGACCTGTTTCTTATGGTCATCCCCTATAAAAGCAGGGTTAACGTATCGCCGCGTTCACAGAGACTTTCATTCGGATGGAGCAAAAGGTATGTATATGTACGTGTCCCCAGATTTATTGAATAGTTGCTTATTAAAATAAGAGATAAACAGTCAATTAACTAATTTCCATACACAACTGGTGGTACTGACTGAACTAAAGAGCATATGTTCAGATTTTTGAATGTATAGAAATTTAACACATAAAGGTAAATTTCCTTCTGATGTTATTTCATGTCACTGGTTATGAGGAAAAAATAAAAGCAAAATTCCAACTGATTTCCAGATTAGATAAACAAACCCTTGAGCTCTTGCAGTAAGGCTTTAAGACAGGGTAGAAAGCTCTAGAAGTTGTATTATACAGTGGTTCTGTATGTGGTTTCTCATTTCAGTGAATCACAGATGATACTGGGACTTCTTATCACTACACTTATCTGCTACGAATACAAATGTATTAAGATGAGTTACTGTGTAATTACGATTGCTCCAGACAGATTTATTATGAAGCTCCCAGATTGTTACCCCTAAAAAAGCCTGTCTTATTTCATGATAATTATGCAAACTGGTGTCATTTTTGTGCACAAGTTCTTAACTGATAATAAAGCAGGCACTCTGCCAGTTTAAATAAGCAGTAGAAATTAGTTACTCTCAAAGAAAAAGGAGATGGGAAACGCATGATTTATGCTTACAAAATGTTCACCTGCAGAACACTCAGGTGAATGTTTTAGATGAGATTCAGATACAGAAAAATGGCACAGATGGAGAAGGATACACAGTACACATGTAAAAAATGCTACTGAAGTAGTTCAAACTGGAGGAAATCTCACCTAGTACGTTGCCTTTGATTTGCAAATACTTTTTTAAAAAATATTTATTTATTTCAGTGTCTTATCTGGGGAAGAGTAAGGGTTATAGCTCATCAAAGTTATTCATGCAGTATTTTGTATAAAATAAGCTGGAACTCATTTAATCAGACATACTAGGTTCCTGTTATCATAACAAAAATTCAATTAAAGCTCTCAGGAGCGGAAGGGCAGTGTTTGTAAATCAAACTCGGTGTCTGGCTCCATGGAAATTCAACACCAGTTTGTGAATAGAACTAAGCAGCCAAAAATTTTACCAGAAATTCAGATTATGTGGATTCTGGATCCGCTTTCCATCCCGTCATGCTGTGTTTTCACGTTCCTCTGCTGCCAGCTTCAGCTCACACCAAGTGTTGAAGTCCCAGTAGAAAGTCTTTCTAGACAGTTTAAGTAACCTGACCAGATGTGGGTAATATCAGGAACCTTTTGCTGAACCTGGAACAAAAGATTTTCCACCAAATTTTGAAAAGCAGAGGAACTGGAAAATAGTTGACATGAGGGTCTGGGAAGGACATCCTTTTCTGGTGTTCATCTACATGCTCCCATCCGAACTTTGGAGCATTTCCAATTGCTGTTCTAAACTGTATTCCTGTCCTTTTATAAAAGGTAACATCTGGTGCTGATACTGACTTTTCCAGTGACTTTGAGCATAACAATGGCTTTCAAAATCTCATCACTTTTAAAAATAATATAATTAACCCAACAATTCATTGAAAATACACAAGGACTCAACATGCAAAAATTGTGAGAATGCTGATTATCACAATATGAGAATAGATATTAAAGTTAAAAATAATAAAGCAACAACAACAAAAAATTAAAAAAACACCCAGTGACTAAACAAATCCCCAAACCAGTAAGTGAATCATTGCCTTTTTTCAGGGCAAGTCAAGATGAAGGCAGTAAAATTAGCCAGAGTTTAGAGGGAGCTATGGGTCGCATCCCAAGGAAGTCAGCCTGGTCTCACTGAGTACCTGCCATACATTTCCTTCTGCACTGCTAGTGGAAGTGTAACAAAGGACATCGTGAGTTATACACAGAAATACAATGTCACTTAACAAGGTTAATGCAATCAGGAATGCCCAATATCAAGAGCACATGCTTCCCAGTATTTTATTTATTAATATTGCCCAGTCCAGGCTCCACATGTTGACAAAAGGCAAGACTTTGTGTCCTGAAAGCACTTCATAGATTTGCTGTTTGCTTGTTTAGGTAGAGATCCACAGTAATTTTGCTTATGATTTTTGCTGTGCTGTGGAGTTGGAAGTTCTTCCATATTTTGGAAGCAAGGGATTTACTGACTAAATGATAGTTTTGAGATTGCTCCAGATTCTGTCACAGGGCATATGAATAGAGCTCCCTGAAAGCCTCTGTTTCAGCTTGGGGTGGTGTAACTCCTGGACAAAGAGCATTCATTTGTGCAAGATGATGGATGGCGTTACTTAGGTCACCAGCTAACGTAACCTGTTGTCATAGAGAACGCAAGCACGCTTCAGGAATCAAAAGCACATCACTCTAAAAGTATTGCCATTATTCATTATTTAGAAATTCCTTAAATAATTGACTCTTGGCTAGGGAAGTGGATGAGGGATTCATCACAGCAGTGGTTGGTTTTCATTTTGGTAGAAAAGCAGTGTATTTCTCTGAAATGGGTTTGTTAATGTATGTATCGTATACAGCCTGTTTGCTTTGAAGAAGTAATAAAGCCAAGCATGTCTTGCTACACCCTTTTGTCACCTGCAGTATTTTACACAATTCTTTCTCCCTGATAACTAATCCCAAATCCTCTTTGCTGCTTTTTAGACAAGTCGTGCTGAGTTTTTTACTTCCATGATAAAAGAGAGCTATTTGAAAACAAAGTTAAGTTGTTTACAGGAGAAAAATATTTTCAGCATTGTATTTTCTGATACATTTTCACTTGAGAGTCTCAAGTCCTTTAATTTCTTGATGAATAAAGCTGCAGATTTATTTACGATTTTATACACAAGTCTAATTAAAATTCATATATTTGGAAGTGAAACATTGCTAGCTTATCAAATAAAACCAATCATTTTGATAATAATGGAATTATTTATTGTCACGTGTCCATATGCTGAAATCTTTATCTCCTGGAAATGCCCAGCAGCATCAGCTATCCTCCAAGTATAGCTTCAGATCCTGGTGCAGCGCTGCCTGTGTGTCTGTTTCTCCTAAGTAACTCAGCGTGCTTGAAAGGAGGCTGCACCCATTGTGTTCAGCAGAGTGTTTTGACAGAGAGAGTTCCCACCATGTATAAAACTTTAAATTGTATTTTAAATTAAACTAAGCCTTGTGTTGGTGGCAAGGAGACCATGTTGCTGAAAAGAGACATCATTTGTGACAAAAGCATTACAGACGTTGAATGTCAGGCTCTAAAACAGTTTCCCTTCTGCTTTAATTGAGTGCTTTCTCAAACAGCTGAACCTCAAAGGAAATCACAGTGATTCCCATTTTTCCACAAGCCGTTGAGCTGCTTTAAACTTTGCTTAAAAAAAAAAAAAAAAAAGAGCTAAACTGGGTGTTGTTTTGAGGATCCCAATTGATAGTATATTTCAGGCTGTGACAAAATAGTTACCAGGAACAGCAGTAGGAATGAATACCAATAGTCAAAGGGATTTTAGTTACTGTTGTGGCTGTTTCTGTTACTGTGTCTCTAAAATACTAATCTAAAGAAGTTGGAAGGATATTTACCATTTCCCACACCCCACCCCAGTCCATTCCGTTCCTTTTAAGGTCTAAATTCCCCTTTCCTGTTGCGTGCACATGCATTTTTTTTAGCTTGAGTGATCACCTGGCATCCAAAGATCAATGGGAAGTGTTACACAACCATGTCATTACATATATTTCAACAAGCAGATGCTAGTAACTAGAGTTCTTTGACCAGTTTTTGAAGCTGTTGTCAAATTGTGGTTTAAACATCAGAAGAACATTCTGCAAATTTACATAACCTCTACAAAGCTTGAAAAATTAATTTATGGTGAGTATCACTCAGCACTCATTTCCAGTGGAAATAAAAATAGCCACAAAAAACCCCCACAAACCAACAAACAACTCTTTAAATGTCCTTTTCAGTTGAGCTCATATTTATAAAATTGCAAAGATAATAATGATGTACATTAAAATTAACAGCAACTGCACATATGCAAGTGCTGCTTGGGATGAATACATTATAGAAGTCATAGTGAATTAGAACAGTGAGAAATGTTGCAGCCTAGAACTCTGGAGTGGGATATAATGGTGTCATCCTTGAGGGTAGAAGCTGAAGAGTCAGATTGCTGCTTAACAGGATGCTGCTAATCTCTGCAGATGGGCATACACTCTGTTTGTGGTTTTATGACGTGAACATCAAGGTCTCCCTCTCAGAATTGTTTTCTGTGTGTTTCCTTCTTCCTCCTTCTCCTCTGTTTCCAGCATGTCTCCGTTCATCGCAACAAAAAAAAGGAAATATTTAATTTGTGAACTTCAAAGACTGGTGTTAAATTCAAAGTGGTGATGGGAAGGAGAGCCTGTTCTGATCTAGATTAGTAGTCTGTCTTCAGTGGTTTTTAAAAGCCTGGAGAGAAGTATGAGTCAGGTTTGTTTTTTCCATGGTGAAAAAGATTTCATAAGCTCTGAAGTGGTGAATCCTCACGATGTCTCCTGAGCCTGCCATATGTCTGTTCCATTTTGTATCCGAATCTCAGAAGAATTTGGTCATTAGATTTGTAAATTTTAAGGTCAAAGGGGGTTAGATCCTCTAGTCTGACCTCCTAAATAGCACAGCTATTTATTTATATACTCTCTGAGTCCAATAAAATGTGCATGATTTGAACTTTTATTTCAAAAAATACAGAAAACCAGGTTCAGACAGCGCAGAGGCCGGTTTTGTGTCTTAGATACCAACCCAGAGGAATAGATCTCTCTCTGTGTTTGGATTCTGTAGCTTCCTTCTTCTCTCCCTGAAAGCGCAAAGGAGTTCAGTTTGTAAATTCTGCGTTCGCCTCTTTGCTTCAAACACAGGAGGACAAGAAAATTAGAATTTCTTTCCAGTGCAGTAGAAGAAACATTTTGATGTGTTCCAAATGCTAAAATGTCAGGGATAAAAGGGCTTGCTTTGTTTTTAATCCAGGAGAGAGAGAGTTAGAAAACTTAATATTAGCAGAACTGCTTCTGTGCATTTTTAAGCGCTTCAATAAATGTGTTCTTGATTGGATGTAAACTTTCCCCTGTAGTGTTTGCAACCCAAGAGAATATTAAAGTAAAAAAATCACTTTAAAAAGTTGGAGGACTGTAAGTGATTTTACATACATTTCAGTCTTTAGGGTCCTAATTTTTCTGACTCATAGTAATTTCATTCCATATTTATAGCTTAAGTGAGAAGAGAATCAAATTCAAGAGGTCCATAACTGGGTATAAATAATTACTGTTTATGAATATTACTGCACAAATTAGAAAGAGGATGCCAAATCAAGAGAGATTAAGTGAAAAACTCTCCCGAAAGATATCTAGGTATTTTGCTCCCAGTGTTGTGTCAGAAAGGCCTAGAGGTATAGGCAGTTGTTGTATTTTCTCCTTGTTTATTTGTATGCTGTTAGCACTTGGGCCTTTTAGAAGTATTTCTCCCATCTAATTTCAAGCATTTCACGAGGAGCTTGTGTGATCAAGGCAGTCACAGCTGGCCCCATGTAAAATCACGAAGACGAATGGGTCCTTCAGGTTAGATTTTGTGTCCAGCAGCAGCTGATTTGGCTGCTGGAGCTGGCAGCCTTTCCCTGCGGTACCCAGAGGAGCACAGAGACACCGGTGACCTTAGCATAAGCACCTCCAGTAGATGGTATGAAACCCTCTCTGGCTCATTTGGCATGAGCAGGAGACCTAAAAAGAAATGACTTGTTGGATTCTTATCTTCTGGGTGACTTAAAGTTTGTTCACACTTGCTGTAGGGAGCACAGTGGTACCTGGCTGCCCAGCACAGGCACCGAGAGAGGGAGAGAGATGGCTGTGATTTCAGTGAGTGCTGTGGCTGTTCATCTTAAAGGGTGTGTTTACATGGCACAGTGCAGCACTCATTGCATATTCCCCATGGCAATAGCCAGGGCAGTGCAGAGTGGCACAGGTACACCTAGTCACAGGTACACAGCGATGGGGTAAGTACTGCTGAGAACCGCCGTGTAGTAGCCTGGGCAGTATCAGCCTAGTAGGACTTGGAGTATTCAAGCTCATCAGGGCAAAGACACTTAAAGTATCACTGACAAAAATTTATTTGTGCCACACATTCTTTATGTGTTTGTCAAATTTATTATTAATTAATACTATGGGAAATGTTACTTAAATCTGTAGGTAAAGTGTCAAAGCTGAGGTAAGACTAAAGGAGGCTTGTGCCTTGTGCCCATTCTCAAAAAGCAGTGTATGAAAATCACTCAAGTGTTCACCAAAAATGTATACTGTTAATTTCCCTTATCTGTAATAGTTACTTGTTTGGGAGAGTTTCTGTGATGAAAGGGCTCTCTAAGGGTTTCCAGTAGTCAGGGATAATGTTTGATTTTTTTACTTGAAAGACTCTGTGCCGTATTTATTTATATACACATTAAATTCAGAATATTTTTGTCTTTCAAGAAAGTCCCCTGTTCACAGCCTGATCCAATTCAATCGTGCTAGGTTTGCAAATTCTGGTGACATCAGGCACAAAACAAAACAGGTTGATACACTATGCTTTAATTTCTCCAAGCAGAGCATAGCCCACTGCGCCAAGAGACCAGAAGCAGAGGACTCTCAAATCTCTCAGTAATAGATTGTTCCTTGGATAGTGGGATTTTTATGGCACTACTATTTAAGGCAAGATTATGTCCCTCTCTGCATACCTAGGGATGCAAGTTAGGATAGTGCCCCTGGACACTGGATCAGGTACTCACACCATGTGAGAAGCACAGAGGAGAAAAGGATGCTGAGCCCAGAGCCCAGGAGGAGAGGAGGAGTAGTAATGAGAGCACTGATTATTCGGTCTCTACATTTAACACTATTACTAAGTCCACATATGTTGTAAAAGAAATAGGGTAGTAAGTGGGTGTAGGAAAGTTACTCTCAGAGCAGACCTCTAAGTTTCTCTACCCACAGTTGTGGTCACATGGAGTTGTAAAATGGGTGGCTTGCACACACAGAGGAAACATTCCTCAAATTCTAACAAGTTTAAAATGTATTTAATAAAGCAAAGACCAGTAAGTTTGAAAATGGGTGTATAAATATTTATGAAATTACAACACAAATAAATATTACAAAAGCTCATCTGATTAAGACAAGAGCTGTGACAATACTTGTGAATTTTTAATATTAAAAATAAACATTACATTAATGAGTCTTCATTATACCATTAAACATTTTACTTAGTTTTCTGCAGAGAATTTTATTTTTATTTGACATACTTTTTTAAGTGTCTAATGGGCTTTTATGACATTTGTAAAGGAGGCAAAACATAAGGAATATAAGAGTTAATTCTTTATATTCAACACTAATTCAGGCTAATTTATCATAGGGGAAATAATGGGGAAGTAATCTTTTCCTTTTTTTAAAAATTTACATATAAATAGATCTAAATCACAAAGTCAGGATGCAGATTTGAAATACTCCAGAGTCCAAACTGACTTAATGTGGGGTTTCTCTTTCATTTATTATAACATAGGAAGAACATAGATTCTTTTCTTTTAAAATAAAAATAAATATAAATAATTCCAACAGTTCAGAGATCCTAGGAGCTGGAGATGTATTTCCAGTGGCTTGTACGGAACCACCAAATATAACCTATATGAACCCAGTTCTTCTGTGCCTTATGGACTGAACTTCTATCACAGCCTGGTTTTGTCTTGCAGCATTTGTCACACGGTGTTTCTGTCAGGCTGAAATCGATGGGTTTCTTCTGTCACGAAGAGAATAAGCAGCTCTGGTGCACAGTGTGATGTCGGCACCGATGTTTATTAGTTCCTAGGTGCTCCGTTGGCTGACTGGCTTCTGGTGGGATGAATTGGTAAGGTCAGTTTAGGTGGGAGCAGTGAGCATAAAGAAAAGGTTTACTATTTAGAGTGATTGCTCTCCAACACTCTCACACAATATTTCATGTGGACTTTACCCCACATTGGGTGCAGTCTGTTACGGTGATGACAGAGCTAGGTTTGCAGTTAGTACATGTGTTTGCAGATGTACTGGAGACCTGATTTTCAGTTCCACAACTGTGATGTCAGCAGTCCTGTGTTGAACTGGGAGTGGTTGTGATCATGTATTTATACAGTGTGTCTAGCACAAATGGAATTCCACATGCCTTTGGTGTCACTGGCCTGGCTGCAAGGGAATGAGAAGCTCCTGACCCTGCACGGCACAGGGATGTGGGTTTCTCAGTCCTCAATAAATGGTATCAAATGGGTGCAGGCAGGGGGATCCTTCCCAAATTAAAATTGATCTTTTGCTATCCCCTGGCCATGTTAGGGAAAAAGGGAAAATGCATAAATAGCACATTTCAAATGTCCTTCTCCTATGTCTCTGTCCCTCACTGTTGCCAGCCAAGAAATTTTCCCTTCAGCAGTGGACCTCCACATCCTGTCATCTTGATTCCCCAAGAAACCTGCCTGGAGGCTGCTGGGCTTTGCAATCACCGAATGAACCTGACTCAGGGTAACAGTATTGATAATTCTTCTACATTTCATACTGGGGGGCCTGTACTGGGTGTGGTGTTTCTGTGCATGATATCCATACAGAATGTTTTTAAGAAGATGTTGGAAAGCCCAAGATGGGTGGTGTGGTCTTCTTAAAAGCATGATCTGATCCAGGACAGCTCCTTCAGCGTGTTAGTTTAGGGTGTTACACATCTCCTTGTCATTTCTCCAAGCCATGTCTTTTGCATGGGAATTTACACTACAGTGCTCCCATTTCTAAGGTTCCATCAGTGCCCCCTCCAGTAATTTTCTGGATTAAGCAATATCCTTGAAGACCTAAGTCTGGCCCATTGCTCAGCATCCATGTTAGCAGTTTGCACTGTGCAAGCACAGTGTTGTCATTAGAGTGGATTACATTTCTTTAATGGACAAAGGGCATCAGTTTTGCGAATTTGTCTCAAATACGATACTATGTTAAGACCTCTTCTGCCATTAGATTTATACACCCAACTAAGTAAAGCAAATACTGATGCTCTCTGTGCATGGAATAACAAACACATTTCCTCACAAACATTTGAATTTCTGTCAAACATTTTAGCACATTTACTTTTTGCTTTGCCCTCCCTCTTTGTGCATTTTTTAAGCAAATTAACTCAGAAGAAAAAAGTAGTTTACAGATCAAAAGGAAATGTTGAATTATACACTTTCTTATTCTCTCTCTCCCAAGACTGGTAAATGCCTCTTCTCAAATAGAAACTTGAATGCTGCCACATTTTTCACACTTCTCCACTGATCCAGTTCCAATGTGATTATCTTACACTGTTCATGCAGGAAGGAAATTTTACAAGAAAAGCGAGGACCAGAAATCTCCCTACTCCACAGAAAGGTTCAGCTTCTTTAGGAAGCTGCCTGATCCGTCCTACCAGTAGATTTATTTTGGTTACAGCTTCGCCTACCTTTTCCTTACTCTTCCCACTTTTTGGAAACATCAGAGACCTCTGCTGCTATTGATCTTTTTGTGGTGTCTCAAGAAGTCTGACTGGAAGTGAATGCCTTGGAACAAACCAAAGTTGGGACAATAGAAAAAAATACCCAACCCCGACCCTTTCTTTGCTTTCAGATCAATTTCTGTGGGGTTTCCAATACATCAAAACAAACAAAAAGCTTTATCAGGCTATTGAGTTATGGAGTTATTAGATCTCTCCTTCATTTATATTTTTTTTTTTATAAAAATCTTTCTGTATAGCATCATGGTGTGTGATAAAGACCTGAAAAGTAGGATCCCTGCTGTGCTTTTATTTTCTTTCTCAAGCGTTTCCTAACCTGACCTCATCCTCTCTCTGGCTTAGCTGTTCAGAAACTTTTGGGCCCCCATGTAGGTATTGTAGAGAGATTGTCTAAGTCCCACAGTTCAGACCAAGTACCGGGCTATGTATTGGGGGAGGGAAGAGGGACGAGTGAGATGAAGACTCATATTTGCCTTCTTTCTACATCATTATTTATTAATTTCCAAATCTTCCTGTGTAATGAGAAGTGAGTCACCCTGTTTTGAATAATATTAAGAGAGATGAGCTGGTTTCTAGCATTTAGATCACCTCAGTTACTTACCTGCTCCTGCTCTTGCTCTTTCTTGAACTTTGAGGAGGATGTTGGGATTTTTAGGATAATGACTTTGCTACCTGGAGAATGAGGTAAGTGCAAGGCATGCTGGTGTTTATGAAGCTTTTAAGAGCCTCCTAAGAAAGGACAATACATCATTTTGTGTAAGCTTTGTAGAACAAGGTCTCCTGATTCTATGATTACTCCAAAACATAACTATGACCCTAAAGAAGCTATTAAGTTTGGTATAATTTACATCTCAAATAATGTCGGTGCCTGAGCCCCAAAAGTTCCTATTTAAAAAAAAAAAAAGGTAAAAGCAACATTAAACATTTTATTTGGAAAGAAATCAGAGGTCAGAAGAGGGTAAGGACTGAATACATTCACAGATTCGGTTATGCTGGCCTTAATGTAACTTCTGAGGCATATTTGAAATAATTGGGTCTGCTGGAAACCTTCCAAAATATTTCAAGGGGCCAACAGAAGAATTGGCTATGCTGTATCTAAACTTTAGTTACAGAGTCTTAATTCTTAGATGTATAAAAGTCTTCTTAGAAAAAGAAGAAGGAAAAAAAAAGGGAAAAGATTTTCTTAGAACTCTTCATTCGGTCTTATTAAAATAGCACTTCTCTGAGAGACGAGTTAATCATGATTGCCAGACTAAAGATTCTGTTAAACATAAAAGCTGTCACAGCCCTTGTAGTGAACTGCAGCTTAGAGAGAAAAATGACTGAGATGATGCTGTTATAGAATAGGTTGCTCAAATTGTACAGACACCCATCATAATTTGTGCTAATGATAAACAAACATGCATCAGAATGGGAAAAAGATCTGCAAAAGGCAAAATAGTTCTTAACATACTGTTCTCTCGGTCCAAATGTGCTCACAGAGGGAATCTGTGCCTTATCTAGAGGAATGCCAGAGATGTTAAAAGGTAGAAAAAAGCCAGATTTATTGCAGTTAGCTGAGAGGGTATCATGATTACTCTGTCTTATCTTTGAGCAGCTCTCTTCTACAGCAATGTCTTCTTCAAGATCAAATGCCACCAAAAAGCATAGCTTCTGGGGTGAGAGCAGTCTGCTGATTGTTCAGTTCTACAAAGTACAACAGCATGAAAACAGAAGTGACTTGACATCTAATTTACTCACACGAATAGCCACGCATTAACTGACTGGCAATCTCCCTTAGGCAACAGCAGCTGGCTTCCTAGCTGAAGACTTTCTGGTTTTTCTCTGTTCAACCTTCCGATATCCGTCAGACTTACCTGGAGTTGTCTGTAGCAGATCATCACCCTAGCCACAGTAGGTTCTACTTTATCAGTTCTCTTTTAATGGGCATATATTAAATCATTACTTTTCTATGACTGCCTGATAGCTCTAAGAATTCATAGCAACCTTGACACCTCTTCAGAAATCTTCTTGTCTAAGCCAAGGAGTCAGGAGAGACATTAGGTTGAGAACAGATTTTGACTGGTCTGTCTTTGTCAAATATTATGGAAACTGTTACTGTGAAGGGGCATTGCTGTGAGCCAAGTGTAACTACATTTTATATTGTATGGAAGGCAAGATATATCAGAAAACATCTGAGGGCTGATCAGTGAGAACAGTCATTTTACAGTGTTAGTATTTCCAGTTAATTTTATATTCAGCTTTGAGAAGTGCTGAACTTCTTGCAAAAGGAATTGTACAAGAGAAGTTTTTAAAAATTACAAAAGAAAGGTGAAAAAGGCAAATTGCACTAATCCAAGTTTGAAGAGCCCTTCTTGTGATCTTTAGGGATTGAGTCCCAAAGAAAAGATCAGCTTGTGAATGAGATCTGAAATGGGGCTTTCTTGAGTGTGTACTCAGAGATTCAGAATGAACCTCTCAGGAGAGCAGGGAGAGTGCACCAGGCAAAGGGGCTTGCTCCACATGGGCTGAAGCTTCTGGAGAACACACAAAGCTTTAGGTGCTTATGCAGGGAGGGCATGATAGTGAATGCGGAGTAATGAAGCACAGGAGAAGCTCAAGCAGCTGCCTCCGACAAGTGTGCTAAGCCTCCAGGAACTGGCACAGATTACCCTGCTATAAGAAGGTGCCACAGGAGACTATCTATCAAAAATTATGCTGCCAGAAATAAGGTGTCATGTAGTCTGTGTGAAGGCATGAGGAAAGTGGAGATACAATTTATAGAAAAGGCCACTTGCCATCATTTAGTAAACAGCAAGTGTAAAATTTCATATGAATAGGCAAGATGTTTCATTTTGCTACTCATTGCATATGCATTACCCAAGGAACTACGCTCACCATCGCTTACACTGTGGCAGGGTTTGAGCCGACACATTTATCTCCTTTTGTCTGCCATGAGAAAACGAGTGTTGGTGACAGTGCTTTGACCCACACGTATATCTGCATTGTCACACTGTCTTTGTACAGCACCGTGGTTGTACATGCTGCTTGGCCTTGGAGGGTGGCACAGAACAGTCCTTTGGGAGAGGTAGGAAATGTTTAACTGTGAGGAGAAAGGGTTGCTCTAGGGTCTTGACTAAACACATGTGTCAGGGGTTGAGACGATGGGGTGGGTGGAAGCAGAGAATTTTTCTTCTCTCGTGGCATGTGCACAACTGAGCTGAAACTCACAATTGTTGGTTATTAAAGGAGGAATAAAGCAAGCAAAAGCAGGTTTCTGTAGTAAGAAAAAAAGTTTTCTTCGTGTCTGCACTGTCTTTCAGGATATATTGTATTTCCCTCCCACTACTGGGCTGCCAAAGGTTTGCAGACCCGCTGTGATAATTACCACTTCTCTGATTGCCTTTGCTAAATGTTACACTTCTATCATTTTAACAATGGAAGATGGAGGGCTGTGGCAAAATATATGTGTGTGCGTGTTCATGTATATGTGTGGAGAGAGATTTATTAGATATTGCTGTCACATCCCTAATGTGACACTTCAGACCTGAACCTGCTGGGTGCCTTCAACTCCCACAACTTGATTTTCCAGAGGTGGTGACTCCCTGCGGGTCTGATTGATTTCAGTGGAATTGTGGCTGCTCAGCACCTTCATGGGGGCTGTCCCCTGCTGTCCTCAGTGAAGGTGCTCAGCACCTTGCCATATCAGGCTTCTCCCAGCACATTTTCAGTCGTGGCTAAGTAACTCCCAAGCTGTCAGCAACTTTTCAGGGTTTTTAGCAGTCCCACATGGCTCAATGGAACATACTTGTTCCTGAGTAGCTTGCAACTGGCAATTAACACTACAGTTATGATACATACTTCAGGAATATGACGTCATCTTTCCTTGTCCCATCATTCAGACACACTGTGTAGTAAATCTCTTCCTTACTGTATCTCTCAAATGCCTTCCATCCCTCGATGCTGAGTGCTCTTTATAGTATTATGTCAGTGATCTCCTTACGCTATATATCTGTTCCTCATCCTGCCTCTCAAATACTTCTTATAATACTGCATCTCCCTTGCCTGTAATCTCTCTGAGATACTTATAATGCTTCCTCTCCTTGTCATACCTTTCAGATGCTCCATATATTATAACCTGAACATTTCTGTGCTCACCTAGCCAGAAAGATTGCCAACACTCTGAATGACAAAAATGATCTAAAGAAAGAAGATGTAGTGAAAAAGTAAAGGTTACATCTTACTGCACTCAAGAAGAATCAGCGTGGCTTTTCAGGTCTACTAGCCAAGCAAGGACTGCAGCTACAGAATCATTTGTAGTTCCAATTTGCCTGGCAAATATCATGAAATTTCACAGTTCTGGCCATTGTGTTACGAGAAACCTGCACTGGCAGCATACAAGAAAAGCTAGACATTGATATAATTCACTGAAAGGATTTTCCTGTCTATCAGACAGAGAATTAAGTCTCCACTAGGTAGCAAGTTGTATATCTTCATTCAAACTATGGAAATAGTTCTCCACGGCTTAATTTGGCAAAACATGCTCAGGAAGACAAATTCTCTGCCATCTCCCTGAAATCAGGGACCGTGCTGAGTTTAAACCAGCCCCCAGTTGGAACTAAGCTCTTCTGCAAGTTATTTACTAAGTCTGTTTCCTGAAATGCAACATGAGGATTGCTTGTGCTGCCTCAGAGACAGGAGATCCCTCTCCCTTCACCTCCCAGAACCTCCTCCCAGTATTCTGTTGTGGGGTTGGACATGTTCCATCAAGTTTAACCACATGTGGTTAAAGCAGAGTGAGGCAAACTGTGGAGGAGGAATGGGAGCTGTAGGGTTGCGCTGCTTTACCTCAGTCAAAAAAAAAACCCAAAAACCAAAAATTCCAGGTAGATGTTTTCAATTTGTGTCCAGGGATACTGTAGCAGGGAATGTATCAGCTGTTGGTTTATACCTGTCATCTCTCCAGTTACACAGGAACTGAAAGTCATGGGCATTATATAAATGCATTATTCAGTGGCAGTGGCTCTGCAGTGTGTGGTACCAGTGAGCACCCTTCCTTTGGGTGGTCCCCCCTGCTCTGTATACCTCCCATGCCAGGATTCTGTATCTGTTCCTCTCTATTGTCTTCCCTTTCTGTACTGGGGAAGGGTCACCATAATACCCTCCATAAATGACCTTTCTGTCCTCCATGATCCTTGATGACTGTCACCACAAGGTAAACCTATGCTTGTGGACATGAGTGATGCTGAAGCAGCAGTTAACATCCCATTAATTGAGGGCCTCACTAAGGCTGCAGACACCCTCCTTAATTACACTCCATCAAAGAGTATAGGCAAACTAAATCAGAAATAACAGTAATAAAAAACCTCCTCTTCTCCATATGTCTTAGTCTCAAAATTGTGGTTAAACCAATTGATCCTTGATTGAATGATTGCAAGAACTGACATTTTTTATGTCTAGTAGACATTTTTCTGTTGCCTCTGCTCATCACCTACTTTAAGGTTGACATCTTCACTCCTGACTCTCCCTCTATGTCATATTTTTCTTTTCTTTTTGGCCCCTTGTGATACATCTCTGGTTTACTCTTCCTTCAGCCATCTCCCAGACTATCCTTCCTCTCCATTGTGTTTCTTCCATCAACATGTTTTGCTGCATCTGCTTTGCAGTGATAATACAGAAGTTGTCTAATCAGAGCCTGATTATCCTTTCACATGGAGGTGGTACCATTTGGATGGGCTCTAATCTCATTAACACTACTTTCGTCTCCATCCCACTGATGACATCTGCAACTCCATCAGTGTGATTAACATCCCAGTCTGGCTTTTGGCATGTTTAGTCCTGATTTATGCATGTATGGGATGAGAACCAGGCTATCTGACTTTCTCCTGCTTAGGAATTTGATCCCTCTAGATAGGTTTTGGGGTTTTTTTTGCTTCTCTTTAAAGTATGATCCAGCTGTTGTTTTCTCCCTTTTTCTGTATTATCTGGCCAACAAAAATGGTATTTTTCTTCTAAATGGATAATTTTATTACTGGTATACAAGTTATATATTTTGCTTGATGCAGACCTTCCCTTTGAAGGTTGATGTTATAAATCAGTTAAGAAAGTTGCATCCTATTGGTGGATATGCTTGGGCTTTGTAAATATTATCTGTGTATATTGAACCATGCTAAGAGGCAACTTGGAAAGTACTGGTTTTATGAGTGACAGATAATCTACTGTGGTGAATGCACTGCGATTTAGTGCCACAGCAGACTTGTTACCAAGACTTTGCAAATTCCTTTCCTGAAGAATTTGACATTCACTGTTATTAAGTCAAAAAAGCAGAAAAATTGCTCCAAAAAAGCAAAAAAATTGCTCCAAATTGCAGAGCTGACATCACACTTATGAATATTTCTCTGTTGAATCTTTATTCTTTGCTATCCTGGGACTTCTGTTTTAGGGAGATTTCTTTCTGCTTTTATTTACAATATTATTTTCTCTGCTTTTGGAGGAAGCTGGACTTTGCAGTGTTATATTACCCCTGCATGCACCATGGATTAAGTCTTTACAGTAAAGGAAATGCATTTGAGATGAGCAGCAATTTTCAGTCCATGTTAATCTTACTGCAAACTACAGGAAGAATAGCTCACTTTATTTTTTTCCAGGAAGTTATTATAAGAAAATGGGAAGCAAACTTGTTTCTGGAGCATGCCTAGGATTCTTTTGTGTGCTGGTACTTGTGGCATCTCCAACCCATGAGATAGGCAGAGATACCAAGAAGAAGCAGAGAGATGTTTTTCACACAGCCCCTAGGTCCATTGCAGAATATCAGGTAAGGAATGACACTGTTCAGGCAAGAAAGTCCTGGAAAGAAGGTTTGCAATATCAAGTGAGAGACATGTGTAGAAGAAGCATGGTATTGAGAACAGCTCCTAAAGTTCCTTTTTGTGCAGTATGAGAAAGATTAGAAGTTTTGCTCTTGTGATTTCTCAGCAACACCACGTGACAAAGACATTTGCTTTCTGCCCTGCTGACCAGGATTCATTCCCTGCTGCTCTGGCTAGAAAAGTCACTACCTCCCGAAAGCATTTTGTATCTGACAAGAAATGTTGGGTAGAAGGTAATAAAGTATTCACTTCCAGTCCACTGAGTTGGTGAAAACGGAGCCAGTCTCTGGTTTTCAGCTGACAAACATAATTGCAGCTTATAAATCAAGTGGCCACTTGAGAATTTGGCAGCTCTTCTGGTTTAAGATATTTGTTAAAGCTGTTAATATTATGATAATACGAGAAAAGTTATATAAAAGTCATTGGGTTTGCTCTTTCATAAAAATAACTGCCATCTGTAGTTGTTCTTCCTTGTCTCATCCTTGGAACGAAATGGTATGTAACTGGAAGTGGAGCTGGAGTAGAGGACCTGGCTGCTTACCTTTTTCTTTTCAGTTAAAACTAGGAGAGCAGAGCAGAGCAGACATGGCCTGTGCCTGGCAGAGGACATTATGAAATTGTCAGGGCCTAAGGATTCCTTTTGGGAAGAAGGAAAAAGCAAAGGAGTAAGGGAGGTTTTTGGCACGGGAAGGAGGATGGGAGCAGTTACTGTTACTTGTATTGCGTTAGAAACAAGAGGCTCCAGCTGAGGCAAGAGCCTTGCTGACTTAGTGTTTGGCACTCCACGTAAAGGAAGAGTAATCTTGTGCTGGAGCATTTATAATCTGAATAGGAAGTGAATGGGGAAAATTATCTACTCAGCGCTCTGATTTTTTAGACAGGTAAACAGAAGTGAATTGAATTTAAGTGACTTGTCCAGAGTTACATGGGGATTCTGTAGCACAGCTGGGAATAAACCCAGATAATCTTTCTTTCAAAGAGCTGGCAGCATTACCCATCTCGTTTTATAGTCAGGTCATTGAACCCAGCCCAATGCCTTTGCTGGCACTCAGAAATCTGTCTTGGCTGCATCCCAGATCTGTCTCCCTTTCCTGATCCAGAAACACTTCTAGAAATCTCTCACAGCTTCTCTCAAACATGAGCAATTTTTCTTTCTCTGCTCTTTGCAGGAATTATGTAACCCCAGTAGTTTTTCAGCTCTGACAGTGTTTTGAACTGCTCGCTCTTCTCCAGTGAAGATGAGAGAAGGCCTTCAGCATGCCTAAGGAGAAATGTCTTACTGAAGGGAGTAATGCTGCTCCTCCACTCCCTCCCACCAGTTCTTCTAGAGATGGTTCTGTCATCTAAAGGCTGCATAAAATGGCTAGAGAGCTACATGGGCTTTGTAGTAAGTTACAAAATGCAGGTTAAGAACAGTCTTTAAATGAAAGAGGTCATAGTCCAAAGGGCACAAGAGATGTGGATATTTCCATCTCATTTCTTTTGCTCCTGGGAAAAGCAGTATGGAAACTGCTGCTCATGTTCCTCCTGTATTGTCTTATCCATGTCCATCACAGGGAAAAATACTTTCTTTGTTACTCTACATTTCTGGTAACTTGGGTAATGCCATGAAAAAACCCAAGGAAAACAATCCCACATAACACTCCTGATGCAGATTGGAGGGGTTAAATCAGGAGTAGAGCAGGAAAAGCTGAGCAGTCTCTGAAAAGATTCCAACTAGTTTCTGAAAAATGTATTTGACTGCAACCATGGTGCGACCTTTTGGCTGCGAAAGAAAACTCTTGTGACCCAGCTCAACTTTCCCCAGTTTGGTGTGAGCACTGAATCTCCCTGAGAATAATGAAGCAGTAGGTAAACTGGTAAAAGGCAGCAGAGGCCAAAAACATGCAGTTGTCCTCCTGTTGCTAACTGCCAGGCAAGTCCCTGTGGGCTCTTGCAGTCTGTGTGTACTGTAGGACTTCAGAACAACACTGAGCCTGACACAGACTCCAACGCTGGGTTCCCCGGCCTGCAGGGGAATGTGACTGGGCAGAGCTCCCCCAGCATAAGCCCTGGTCTGTGTAACCTCATCCCAAGACTAGAAGTGTTAAAGGATGCAAAGCATCTTCATTTGCTGCCACTTAGAGTAGCAATGCAAGAATGGGCTTCTGGACTCACATTGGTAAACCTGCACAACACTGGACTGTCCCGTCTCCCTGCAGAAAACCCTCTCCTGGGTTTTCATTTGTGTGTGTATGTGAGTATGTTGAATGAGTGCAATTGCTTGTATCTGTACTTGCACTTTCTTTTAGAGCCAGTAGTTTTGCTGCCACTTCTTGAGGCAGTCCAGGATCCCATCTGCTGGTGCACTGTTTCACGGAGCCTGTCATAGTACCCTCTGTAAACGTGGAGCCCCACACACTCACAGCCTGTGTGATGAGCTTCTCAGCTGGAGGTAGGAATCTTAGCCTGTGTCTTTAAGAAACTCAGCAGCAAAATTAATAAATATGTAATCAGTATTTATATGAAGAGTAAATGGACAGTATGCCACTTAGCAGCCCAGATTTATGGGCTCTGTGTGTTTAAATAGAATGTAAATGCAGTCAGTAATGCAGATACTGAGAACTTGAAAACTAGTGTCTTAAACAGAGAGCCTTTTTTTCAGCTCATACAAATTGGCTTCACACTACTGCATGTCATAACTCCACTAAATTTTAGTCCTTTTAGTCAATGGAACTAATCCAGTTTACTTCAACACAGGATCTAATCCACAATTAAGACTCGGTTTACAGTAAAGATTTTCTCAAAACAAAGTTCTTGTATGGAATATGAGGTGATCAAATTTTTTCCTTGCCTGCTTCTGGGTTCCTTAATCCCCAATTAATTTTTAGATCTAAACACACATGTGACTTTTCAAAGAACTTTCAAAGAAACGCACTGAGTCACTCCAATCAGTTCTGAAGCACAAAATACCCGTTGGTTGACACTCTGAGATTATGAGCTGTGGTTATGTGTATTTCACTGTTCACATGGTAACAGAATCAAAAGAAAATCATAATGAAACACAATGGTTGGATTCAGAAATAGGTTACGAAAGCATTTTTTTGAGCAGTCTTAACAATGGAGAAGAGATGGATTTACATTGGGCCAAATTCATCCTTGCTGCAGTGCCAATTAACTCACTGAAGTTGCACCTTAGAATAACTCAATAATTAGGTAAAATTCTTTCAGTTAGTCTTGTGCCACCCCCACCCTCCCTTCAATGCTAACCTGAAAATAATTCGGCTGTGAAAAATCAGGGCTTGGTATTTTCATTAACTCTTTCTATGTCTTAATTTAAAAATCATTAAAAATTTAATGCAAATTTGCATTAGAAATTGATATTGAAGTGGGATTTATCAGAAAAGATGAGCCTCTGATGGTTTAAAGCAGAAACAGCTTCTGTATAAGCATGAGAAGAAAGGGATGAAAAAGACTTAATTCTGTAGCTCTAAGCTGTCCTTTGTCTTAAAAGGTAAGAAAAGAATTACCATGGAAACCTGCTCACTCACTTCTTTTCATAGAAAAAGAGTTTGACTTAATTACTATGAACTTGTACTATCTTATCTTAAAATAATATTCGAGGTCTTTTTTTCCCAATGTATTCATATGTGTCAGAAAGAACTAAGGAAAACACTATCAGAAGGGAAATAAGGATTTGTCTGTATTTAAATCATAGCTTGAGCTCTGTAGCAAACATTTTTATTGCTGTTGTGAAATTCACACCTCTCAGGAGGAAACCTTCTTATAGAATCTGCTGGTTGCTTTCAGCTCCTATACGTGTATGTAAGCAACTGTGGCAAATCTCTTTAACTGGCAACAATAAAGAACAGTAATTGCACACTTTAATTTAAAATTACAAGAATGTTCCTTCCTTTTCTGGAGGGAAACCTCTGCTGTGGGCCACTTTCCAGAACAAAATGCCTCATTCTCGGAAGAAAAAAGCATCATCTTGCTCAGGATTTACAGAGAGCACAACAGTCAAAACATGGGACACAACAAACAGCTCCGAGCTCTCTGCTTTTTCACTCTTCACTTTTTTTGTACCATCAGCTCAGGTGCTACTGGAGTATTAGAGGACTGTGGTGCCATGAATTTATACATGCAGGTATTGGGTCCAGCCTTGAGCAGGGTTTGCTTCTGCGGCTGTCTCATGCCATGAGTGATATAGGCCTTCATCTGTCTTCCAAGGCACTGCTCCTCCCTCTGCTTGCTTTCCTTCAACTTGTCCCTCAGGCTGGGTGGTAGTAAGATCCTACAGCAGTTAGAAGTTATAGATGTCCTCATAGATTTCTTCTAAGATAACTTCCCTTAGCTAGCAAGACTTGCACTGTGCTCCTCATGTGACAGCTTGACCCAAATACCTGACAGTCTTACCCAGTTCTGAGGGAAACTTTGGCAGTCCAATCCACAGTAAGTGATTCTCCAGCTCTACTCCACTCATGTGGGACCCCACCTGGAGTACTGTGTCCCATTCTGGAGTCCCCAACATAGGAAGGACATGGAGCTGTTGGAACAGGTCCATAGGAGACCATGGAGATGATCAGAGGGCTGGAGCATCTTTCCTGTGAAGACGGGCTGAGAGAGTTGGGATTGTTCAGCCTGGAGAAGAGAAGGCTCCAAGGAAACCTTATAGGAGCATTCTAGTCCCTGCAGGGGCCAAAAAGAAAGCTGGGGAGGGACTTCTTAGAAGGTCGTGTATTGATAGAATGAAGGGAATGGTTTTAAATTGGAAGATGGTAGATTTAGATTGGATATTAGGAAGAAATTCTTCCCTCTGAGGATGGTGAGGCCCTGGCACAGGTTGCCCAGGGAAGTGGTGGATGTTCCCTCCCTGGAAGTGTTCAAGGCCAGGTTGAATGGGGCCTTGAGCAGCTTGGTCAAATAAGAGGTGTCCCTGCCCATGGCAGGGGGTTTGAAACGTGATGATCTTTATGGTCCCTTCCAGCCTGAACGATTCTGTGATTCTATGAAACATGTTATATTTCACATCTAAACCAGTACCTTTCCATGTACCTCAAACTACAGTACAGGCTTTTAGTAGTGGAGCTTCAAAAAATTTTTCCAGCTTGCTGGCCCTAGTTAAGAATGGAGCTTGAATTGCTGAGTGACGCAGGAACAGAGTGTCTCATTATTTATCTCTGAGATAATCCTTGGTTTTCATATCACATCTGTGAGGCTTCCAGTCTTCTTCTGCAGATACACTGCCAGGAATTATATCTGTGGGAGTTACAGTTCCCTAGAGAAAAGGCAAACAGAGAAATTTCGGTCTAAAGTAATTTAATTTAGTGGAAGAAAAGCATTAGAAACAAAGTTTCCATAAAGGCCAGAGGAAACACCTCTGTCTTGAAGCTCACTACAGTAATTTCAAAACTAAATGGCTGATATCTCTGTACCCCCTAGGAAAGTGTGAGATTTAATAGTTTGAATGCACTTGGTTTTAGAACAGTATAAAATCATGGCAATCGTAGATGTGTTTAGTTTCAGCAGGGTAAGTTAAATCCTGTTTCCACCCACTTTTTTGGTGCCTTTGCGTTGTAAGAGCAAACTAAAAATTTCTCAGAATAAATGAGAATCTACTGATACACTTCAGAAGATATAAAGTGGTGGTGTCTTCTGACTTAGTTTGCCCGTGATTTTTCCCTGTGTTCCTCTGGGTGGAAAAGATTGTATGGCACATGCAGAGAAGAGAATATGGTGAATTTGAGTTGCATGTAAGAAAATTGTTCCACTATGGGTATAAATACAAACCTTTAAAAGCTGTATACACTATGTGGGCAACATGTATCATCACCTCTATGCACCAGGAAAGTTGATACAACCCACTTTTACATGTTGGTACCAAATCTGTCAAAGTTTCAACTTCCAACATTTTAATTCAGCTGGTTTTGATGCTTATAACATACCAAGATCAGCTCCAACTTTACTGAGGAAAAACTGTATTTTCTGGTATCTGCTAAGCTGTGTGTCACGAGTTTCTGTAATAACTACCAGGGATTAGGTTAATAGCATTACAGCTGGAAGTGTTACTTCTGGCTTTGTGAGAGACCTGTTTACAATTTACAAGGTTGGAGTGATTAGTAGTGCAGATGCAAGCTCTGCTGGTTACAAAAGCTTATGTTGGCTGGAAAGCATAGTGGCTTCATTTTCTGGAAGAAAAATACGGTATGTTACAGTAAAGAGTGTTGCTGTGTGTGGAGAATCTCAGGCTCGTTAAGGATCTATTCACAGAAGTAAAATAACCGTTGATAACATGCTGCTAGGATTTCCCCCCTCCCTCCTCCCCACTAACTGGGATGTCACATAGCAGCATACATTTCCAAAAAGTTATGAAATAAGCTGGTTCTGAAAGCACTTAAGTGGCAAATCTCTAAAACCCACAAGATGACAGTAAGTCAGGTCTTCCAGGAGCATAGTTACATGGGGAAATTTCTTCATCATGAGACATGTCTTGAAGAGCCAGGTAGTCACTGTAGGTCAGGTTTTATTATGGAGAGTGGCCATCCCTCACCTCAGCTACAGCACTCTGAAGGAGTGCAACAATCCCCATCACTGTGTGAGATGGGTACCTCTCACTTCCCATTGAGCCACAACTTTACAGACAGGGACTTCTTGTTGATGTTCTGGACATCTTCACATCTAAATTAGGCTTCCAGCTATGCTAGGTCTTTGATCAGATGTACCTTTCTTGTGAAAATAGGACTAGCATACTGTCAACTAAACTAGTGCTAACTATCTTTTATAGTTGCATTAAAATTTTGAGGCAAAATAATTAAGATTCTTTGATCATTCAAGACCTGACAGTCAAAGAGTAAATCCTGACAGTTTCTATATTGATCTTCCTCCTTTAAATTGTTGGCACTGGTGTCCATAGCATTGCTAACCATGATTTACAGCATCAGAGGCCAGCTAATGCTGTCCTTTCATCCATGTGTTTTGTCAGCTCTGTGGTGCTCTGGTAATCTCAGTTTGGCTTCTTTGCTCCTAAGTGGTCTCCAAAGATCAACATTTTCCCTTCGCATACTGTAAAATCGAAAACTACTAATTCATACCAACGCTTGTTCAAAGCATGGGAAGGAGTGATTAGACTGACCACAATGGTGAAAAGCCCTATGTCTCATTTAATTCCCTTTCTGCTGTATTTTCCTTAAAGATATCTTACTAGCTACAGCTTTCTATGGATAAACAGGCACCGCGTTGGGAAATTTCACACTCAAAGTGAAGCCTACAGAATTTGCATTTGTCAAATTTTACAACGAGGTGGAGAAATGTTACTCTTTACTCGGAACAAACTTGAGACATAATTGCTTGTAAGATAAGCAAATATCAAATTCGTTTGGTTGTGAGTTAAATCATGCTTTGGTTTTGCAGATTGCAGCCCCCCCAGAAGGGACCGTGTTTGCTCCCATTTGCTGGAGGGTTTCACATAATCTGAAAAAAGTTGATGATATATGATGTGACTAATGGAATACCAAGACTCCTACATCATCTTCAGATGCAAAGACAGCCTGACTCTTCACAGACTTCTGTATCTATCCAGTATTTTAACAAGGGTTTAAAATGTTGCCCAGTTCACAAGGACAGTTGTGCTAATGGTGCTCACTTCAACCATCCTGTCCTGAATGCTAAACATTTGCAAAGTAAATTGGGTCCAGCTGAAGTGGACCGTGACAGGTCCTTCTGAAGAACTTCAGTCTGAAGAATGTCCTCAATTTGTCCTCCAAGGTAGGAAGAGACTGAGGTAGTTGGAAATTCAGTCCAGCTCACCAGGAGGCTCCCTGTCACTGCTGCTGGGAAGCTCCCATGCCAAATGGCAGCTGTGACTCAAAGCATGACAGTCAGTGACCCTTAGCTTGCTCTTATAAGCACAGGACCTTTAAAATGCTTCAGTGAACCTCAGAGGAAATTTAGAACACAGGAGAGACTCTTTGAAAATTTGCCTAGAGGAACTGAACTGTTTTGGTTTGATTTATTAGTCTTTTCTTCCCACCAAAATGTGTTTCTTCCTGGGAAAAACAAAAGATGATTGAGGGACAGTGTTGTCCCAAGGAAAGGTGGTTATAGCAGGAATAAAGGGTAATGGGGGGTGGAGGAGAAGTACAAGTGCTTTTTGTTTGTTCGTGTGTGTTTTAAGTGCTATGTTGCTGATGCCTGTAGTGCCATATGGTGGAACAGCTGATGGTTAAATGCTGATGCTGAAACACGATGCTGACACAGCAGATGCTAAAACGTGATTGTGGCAACGATGATAGCAAAACACTGAAGGTGAAACACCAGTGCTGAAAATGTTGATAATAAAATAGGAAACCTCTGATGTTCCTCTGTTAGAAGTTGTATTTCTGGAGCTGGCAATAACTCTAGCAGCCCAGAGGATGTTTGGAAGGCCAGGCTGGAGAGTTGCCAGATGCGTGGGAAACCAGAGGGGTTGTCAGCTGTTTGTTAGTAGGAGATAGTGAGCAAAGTTTCTTGCTGTTTGCTCTGAAGGAAAGGACACAAACCCTCTAGGAAGAAGCAGATCAGTTGAGAAACTTTCTTTCCACCTCCCACAGTCCATCCAGAAGAAGTGTGTATCAGCTATTGGTTGGTCTTACAGAGAGGAGAAAGGCTGGCTGCAAACCAGCAGGTTTCCAGCTGGTCACAGTGGAATAATGAGGTCATACAACTCACAGTCTGTTTGCTTGCTTGTCTCCTTGCACATTTATGTATTTTTTATGGTTCCAAACATTTAGAACAAGAGTTTTAAGCATTTGGTTGTAACAAAATGTGGTCCAGTATTTTTTTTTTAAAGGAAAAGTCATCCGGGGGTGCAGTTACCCAGGTTTCTGAAAGATGGCTTTGATCTTATTAGCAGATATATACTGTGTATCTTGTGAAGCACAGGAATGGCATTTTGTTTATGAAGTACCCAAGTACTTATAGAAAACTCAGGTAATTTAAAGAAAAAAAAAAAACAAACTGAGGGAGCCAAATAAGTGGCAACCTAAAAATTACAAGATGTATTTTGAGATAGTAAACATTCTCCAGTCTGATGGTCCTTGGGGGGACCATTTTCCCTTGGGGGAAAAAAAAAAGACAAAACAACCACCAACACCTGAACCAAACAACAACAGAAAACCAAGTAAATTAATTCAGCAGCTCTCATTGGCATCAGGATGAAAGGCTGCTCCTCTTTCCTGCAGCCCAGGTCCTGTTCTACCTCTTAGCTTGTTGGCTGAACGTAGATTGGATTGTAGGCTATATATTTCTAATTACTAAGATAATTTGTGACTATTTTAGAAGGCATTTGCTTTTCAAGGGTCTTGCAGTATGCTTGGGAAAGAGGATGGAGAAAGTTTGACCACTAGAATATGATTATTTGGAAAGGAAGTAGGGCATGATCGGCATCTCCAACAATTACTGAGGGTGTTGAGCCTGTGAAATTTGATCAGGAGCCTTCGAGCTCCTTTCCTTTGAGTGTCCTGGCATGTGTTTGACTTGTTTGTTTGCAGCTTACTGTGTCCTCTAAAAGTGAGTAGGTAGGCAGCAAAGAGGGGGACTTGTTTCTGTCTGTGGTACCATCTGCTGCGCTTTGGTCAGATGAGCTCTGTGAACACAAGCAGACCTAAGGGATGCTCTGAGAGAACAGAGAGAGCACAGAGATGATGAGAGATTTTGGTGACAACTGATGAGAAGAGCAGAGAGATGCCAGAACTCTGACATGATACAAAGTCTAAACCTTCATTTGGAGTTGCCCAGGGAGAAATTGTGGCTGTTGGTTTGCTTGGTCAAAGTGACAAAAACATCAAAAAAAAGGTTCACTGTGGAATATGATCTAGAATCACATAAATCCAGAAAACCATCTCCAGCATCCAGCCAGATGTTGGTAACTATACATATTGTCCCTAGCACAGAGCCTGGGGGAAAGGAGCACAGCTTTTGTCCCTGGGAAGGTTCATTTCAGGGTGAAAGCTTGTGGTTAAATCAGTCCTAAAAATGTTATTGAAAAGTAATTTGCACCCCAGAGATTTGGGAAGAGGTTCAGTGCTTGGTACCTAATAAAGATAGCTGGCATTGGAGGGGATGTTATTCTAATTATAACAGCACGGTGATGGCATTTTCAGGAAGGGATCCCACAGAGTTCTGACTGCAGACTTTCCTCTGCTCACAGCATTTAAACAGCTGCCAAAGAGTTTTCATTAATGGGTTATTTGGATACAGTATATGCAGGCTTATGCCGTGCTATCACTGCTTCACAGCCCTTCTTTCACTTTCTTGACTTTCTGGAAAAGATGAGCCAAATAGATTCAACCAGAGCCAGCGCCTCAGATTAGGAGGGGAAAAAAAAGCAAGCGGTGAGAGGCAGCGGTATTGCAGCTCTCCACCCGAGAGCAGGGTGAGAACCGCAGCCCTGGAGATCCCCAGCTGTAATCCCACTCGGCATGCAGAGCATTTGCAGGGCAGCTTTCAGGGGCTGTGCACCCGAGTTGGCTGGTGCAGTAAAACCCCACTAAAGCGTGTACTGTAACCACACTGAGGGACTGGGACACTCCAGTTTTGGTGTCTACATGAGGGCTCCCTAAATGACTGTTACTGGAGCAGAGGAGGTTCCATGTGAGTGTAAGAAAAAACTATTTCCCCATGAGGGTGACAGAGCACTGGAATAGGCTGCCCAGAGAGGTTGTGGAGTCTCCTTCTCTGGAGGCATTCAAGACCAATCTGGACATGTTCCTGTGTGATTTAATCTAGATGATCCTGCTCCAGGGGGTTGAACTAGATGTTCTTTCAAGGTTCCCTCCAACTCCTGACATCCTGTGATCCTGTGTGATTATCGGAAATCACAGTGTGTGACTCGCTCTCACTTGCTGGGCTGGTGTAACTAATTGCTGGTGACCTTGCTGGTTTTAGAACAGCTGAGGGTCTTGGTCAAGGGCCGGTGCTGGAACCCAACATCCCTCTGTGCTGAGCAATGCATAGTATGGCCAGGTCTCATCTCACATGTAGCACGATGCCTGAGGAATAACTGGGTAGGAAACCTGGTAACAAGGTGAGAGTCAGCTTCTCATCCTTTCAACATCACTTCTCCTGACAACGTGCATCTCTTACCATGCTTCCTCAGTGCAGGTTGGGTAAGGGGAGAATTCGGGGAGTACCTGGGTCCTGTCAGAGCTTGCAGCTCTTCTGAGCTCAAATCAGCCACTCATGTACATTGCTTAGAAGATTTTAGAAGACTATTACCATTCCAATCAGATTGCAGTGCTCTATTATATATATATTAGTCTCTAACAAACAAATCTTCATATGAAAAACCTGAAAATAACGCTGTGTAAATCATCATCAATTCTTTTACTATTCATTAAAATAACATTAATCATAAACCTCTTTGGTATTCATGTGAATGTAATATGTAGTTCCAAAGGAATTATGGATTAAAGGGGACTTAAGCTCAGAACACTCAGTTCTCTATGAACATGCTGTGTTCATTATGTTAGATTTAGTGTGAACTATTTTCTTCAGTATTATTAGAAGGGAGTAATGGTTGACTTTCGCATTTATTTGAAAGTGATTAAAGTAAAATTTTCACCTTGAATAAAACAGCAGCAACATATTAACAATTTTTATCATGCCCACAAAAGAAATCTCTTTTCAAAAGATTGGAAATAATCCTCTGAAATCTACCTGCAGCTGATTATATTAACCCGTGAGAAATGCACATTTCCACCTCTGCGGATTTTTTTTTTTCCTTTAAACTTTGCACTGTTGAGGCTGTTAATATCTCTGCTACTCACATGCACCTAGGGGTAATGGTAGGATCATTGCACATTCGCTCTTCTGCTTCTAACTTCTGAAGGCCCTACATTAATATTCTAAGACTCATTACTGATGTAAAAACTAACTGGTTTATTGAACATTGCATGTCTGGCCTCGTGTCTGCATAGTACTAATTAAAAATCATCAACTTCTTTACCGGCGAGAAGCTTTGTAAAATGTGGTGTGGATTTTTTAGAGGATTTAATCCTGGTTCTGTGTACATAAACCAGAGGGCATTTTCCAGGCACTCCTGCAAGTTTAGAGGTATTATTTACAGAAAAAACTCTGTGATGAGTGTACTAATTTGGATTCTGCCCAACCTACCATTTTACACCACAGTACTAGGCAAATTAGCTCTAGGCATGAGAGGTTTGATGATGATAAATTAGTTTATCCAAGGAACTCTTACAGTATGTGTTGCAGTGGACCTTGTTCCTTACCCTGAACCTACCTTGCAGCTGATAGCATGTACATTCCAGAACGCTCTCCCTGTCTGAAGGGCAGAAAGTCCTCCAGGTGCCTGGAGGTCAGCTCTTATTTCGCTGCAGATCTTTTGCTGTTTGAAGGGAAATTTACATTGAGACCTTTAAGAGCACAGAGGGCTGTATTTTATCAGGCAGTGGATTTCTTTTCATTTTGTATTAGCAAAGCGTATGTAATCCTAATTAAGAAATAAATTAGTCCTAATGTCAACTAGTATAAATCCTGTGAAGAGGAGTGTTTGTGTTTATGAAGTAGTGGAATGTATTTGCTTGCCTTTGATCATCAGGTCATCCTTGTTCCTGTGCAACCTAATCTAAGGTCAGGAGAACCATGGAATCACGGAATGGGTTGGGTTGGAACAGACCTTCAAAAGTCATCCCCTGGGCAGGGACATCTTTTACTAGATCAGGTTGCTCAAAGCCCCATCCAGCCTGGTCTTGAACACCTTGAAGAGTTGGTTGACCACCCTTGCAAACGCTCAGTGCCACGAGATGTCTTGTACTTGCCTGGACCCTGTATAGGCTTCTTGCCTGCCCTCATCATCCACAGTGCAACTTCTGTAAGTTCTTCAGGTAACTCTTGAGGGTTTTGGTTTTTACTTTCATGAATTTGCAAATGCCAAAACCTCCAGCTGCTATTCCTACCATCAGATATTTAAAATCCCTACCACAGCTGTGGCTATATACCACAGCTGTGGCTATATGCTCCAGCTTAGCTACACTAAAACTAGTGTTTGGGGTTTTTTAATTAAAGAAAGGAAAAACTTTGTTGACCAGGAATATCAGCTATAGTATCCAGAAATGGGAAGACATTTCAAAAAATTCAAGTTAACTCAGATAGAGTTCCAAATGATCTCTTCACACCACCTCTGAGTCTGGGCCAACAGGATCCTCTTTAAGCCTGGATTTCTCCATGACAAGCAACTTCTCCACTTCCAGGACCCTCTCGATGAAAGGTGAGTGCTGTCCCAGAATTCCCCACGATGAGGTTTGGGTAGATGTGTGCTGGCTGAGGATGGTTGTCATTGCTGCATAGGTGGTTATCTGCTGTTACCATGGTTTATCAGTGACTTTAACTACTTCAGTTAGAAACATGGTGTGTGATCTGCTTTCCATTCTCTGCCCTACTTTGCACAGGCATTCAAAAGAGAATTGTAGGTTCTCTGAGAGAGATTTTGGGTTTGTTCTTTGATACTTGACTTTCTTAAAGACAAATACAGGTTCCAAGTCATGATCCACTCGGAGTGTTCTTAGGTAAACGACAATGGCTTCAGAGTCAGGGAGAAATGTAAGTGTGAGCACTGAGAGGTGGGGGTTTTGTGTGGCTTTTTGAGGGTACAGGTGAGAAGAGACCTGCCTCCAGGAGTGGCTTCGAGACAGGGATAAAGCCAGATCAGTCATGGGGGGGGGGGGGGGGGGAAACTGGTGGGCAAAAAGAGAAAAACAAATCCCTTTCCCTGCCACTCCATAGCACATGGAAGCACATAGATTCTGTAAACATGCTTTTATGTAGAATAAAGGTGGCTGTGCAAGGAAAGCCATAGCACTAAACACCTTCTTTAGTCTGTAGGGAACCTTTATCTGCAGCAGTCACGGGTCTCCTGCTAGAAATCAACCCCTTTATCTCGCTTTGTATGAGGCACAGTGTGGAGGGAGGGGAAGGGGGGTAGAAGAGTTTCTGCCAGCTCATATGGCACGCATCAGTGTGTTTCTGAGCCTCTCTGTTATTAATAATGAATCAGTCTTCACAACACAAATAGAAGGAAAGGTGGTTAGAAGTGTCAGTTTTGGTTTAAAAAAATGGAAGCAGCGAGAGATGAAGAGAGCAGGCCAGGATCATACTGCACCCAAAATTGGAAACTCAGCATAGGTTTCCTGAGTGCTACACCAATGCCCCAGCCTGTTTAAAACTTCACATTTCTTTTATTACTAGTTTGCCCTGAAGAGGTTTTCCTTTTGTCCTATTTCTTTCCCCTTTCTTTCTCTCCTGTCAGTGTGGTAGAGAGATCCATGTAAGCACAACTTCGTGTGCTACCAAAAAAACTGAAAGGCCTCGGGACACGCTGTATTTGCAACATACAATGCCATTTTGCAAGACAAAATTCATATTGCTGCTCCTGAAAGTAGTAAGAAAAACCATAATGCCATGTGTTTCGACAGTCCATGATGCTCAAATGTGCATCTCTGTCCTTTTCGACTGACTATTAACTGGGTTTTTTTGTTCCCCGTGTTTCTGCTCTTCTTTGGATCACATGCTGGTCAAAAGCTGCTTGCTGTTTTGTGCATCAGAGGAAGAAAATAAATACAGGAATGGGATTTTTCACCACAGGTTTATGACTGCTTGTGGGGTGGAAGTCTGCTGAAGGGAGCATTCACATGCTCAGGGACTGGGGTGCTGGTGCTAGGGCTTGTGTGAGCTACCTGGAAAGCTGGATCAAGAAGCAGTGGGCTAACATAACCCTTTTTTTTCTAGGGGAGGCAAAAATGATGCCATCTTCGAGCTGAATTAGCTCTTTCAATACCAGCCAGAGATAGTCTTGAAACAGTCATCAAATCAGAGTAGCTAATGCTGCTCTGCTCTCACGTCTTCTGTTGGTAGACCCAGGAGTGCTGTTGTCCCTCTCTGAGGGGGATCTTCAGGCATTGTGTTACAGGTTTTTAATCATGTGTTTCCATCACCTGCTCACATATCTCATAGGTGGGGAGAGAAAGTGCCCAGATACCTTCAACTGGAGTAATGCTCAGGCTGCTATACAGTGTCCTAAAGAGAGAAGCAGCAGTAGAGCCAAAGCAGTGAGAGGTAAGCTGCATCTGTACCCTGAAGTGTACCCCAATTCATGTCCTGAGAAGCTTTGCTGTTCCTGGAAGGGTTGGGATGTGGCTCCTCTTGAAGTAATAAAGGAGGATGATGTGCCCAGTACTCCCTCTGCACGTCCCTCTGCTTTGCTCCGAACACTTTCACCTTTTAAGTGCTCCTCACTTTTACTAGTAGCAGATGTGTTTAAACCCAAAGTGAGAACCTCTCCTTTCAACCTCTAACCAGGGTACTGTATCAGTGCTCTGATTATCAGGAGAGGAAAAAATACACCGTGAGAGTCAGAGAGCTGTTAGAGCCAGAGAATCCCAAACGTTAAGAAACAAGCTTCCTTGATGAAGGATTTCTTCTGGGCATGGTGGGAATCTGCTGTAGGGAAAAGTAAATCTCGTAATTGGGCTGTGAGTGGGAGGAGGTGAAGAGCTGGATTCCAGCCTTCGGCTCCCACCCAGGGCTGCAGCTCCGTAACCCTTGCACACCTGTTGAGTTCAAGGGCCGCAGAGGGTGGTCGGTGCCTTGCGGGGAAAGGTCTGCTGTGAATAAACATCTTTATTTTAAATCACTATGGGTTCCTCATTTTGCATTTCATTTCCAAATGCAGTTATCCAATTTCCAGTTTAGGCCCTCTGAAGTGTAGAAAAATAGAAGTAAACTGCAGAAGAGGGGGAGAAAAAAAAATCTTAAAAAAAATGCTAAAATGATGCACAATGAGAGAGAGAAAATGACCTTTGGTTGGGCATCCAACAGTGCAAAGAAATTCTAAAGTAGTTTACTTTGAAGTACATTTCAGTCAGGGGGATTTGCTAGCAGTAAAATCGGGCACTTAGCAGGGATTGCATATAATTTCCACTCTATGCCAGTATAAAGCTTCAAACATAATGATTTTTTCCGTTCAGCACCAATACCAAAGCCCTTGGTCATTAATAATGACTCATTCTTCACCTGCACTGTTTGAACTACATTTGTCATCTACTTACTAGCCTTTAAAAGAACTTAACCTGACTCTTCCTTTCGCCTTGTCTTTCAGTTTCTGAGTCATTTTCTCTGCAGCCGACACACCTTCAAATTTGACATTTACGTGGGACACTGTACCTTGTGGTAGAAGAGCTTTCAGATTGCATTTGTCTTGATTTTTTGATGTTACTATTATATATTACTATGCTTAACCACACTGTTTAGTTTAATTGTCCCATGAAGATCAGCTCAGAAATGGTAGAAGTTCTGAAGTGGGGAGGGTGAGGAGGTTGCAGTGGTATCTCCATCATGGTATGGCATCTCCTGCACCAGAACTTCCAGCCAACTACGAGGTGGAATAATTCTCCTAGAAGACAGAAAGGCTCTTGGGACAGCAATGCATTTTTTTTTTTACCAGAAATTCTGTGTTTGGCATTTGGGAATTGACCAAGTTTATTATCCAATTGAGGCAGCTGAGTGGAGGCTGAGAGCATCCAGTCATCAGTGAGGAGTGAAAGCATCTTTCTCGCTACATGAAGTCTTGCAGGCTGGATGCTTATCAGCGGTGCCCATTGAGTTTGTTTCTTGCTTTGTTAACCACCTGGGTGGAACGGGAGGGAGGTAAAAGCTGTTTGAGCTCATACCCCTCCTTGCATTAAGGTATGGCTGAAGACCAGGTGAAGAGTGACAAGGTTAGCACAGAGGTTAGCCCTTGCTCCTGTTCACTGCACGTGCGTGGGGGAGCTGTCACATCAGAAAAGTCCACTCATGCAATTCAATCTGCTGCTGCCTGCTCAGAAATGGGAAAGTTCTCTGGGCTGAGCAGCACTTGAAATCCTATTCCATACGAGAAGAAATGGAGCTGGAAGCTTTGCCTACGATTAGCATAAGTTCTGTTGACGTCCTTACTATTTTATGTTTCAGCCTGAGAGACACTCTCTGTTTTAACAATTACAAACCCCCCGTTCGGTTGTGCCGCAGTCACAGTAACCGTAAGCAGTGCTAATGAGGGAAGCGAGCCTTGCTCCCACCAAAATCACTGCAAGTTTTGTCAGTGACCTGCATGTCAGGGAGAGCTGGGCCTTTTACAGAATTCAAAAATAAACTGAAGCTGTAAAAACATAATATTTTCTTAAGGGAGTCATCCTTTTGTGTTTTCTTTCAGTGCTTGAAGTGCCTTTTGTAGAAAGGTTACTAACCTGCAACAGATGAAAGTTAAAAGAACACAGTTAGAAGGCAAAGCAAGAGGTAGTTATGAACGTGTGGTCGGTAGAATTATTTTTAGAAATGAAATATAAAAATGTTGGAAAGATGGGCAACCAGTGCAAGCCAATGTAACATAAATTGGAAGAACCTCATAATCAAATATTTATGGCTCTCTTTGCAGTGTTTGAAAAATTAAATTATTAAAAGTAAATATTGTGGCAAATAGGTTCCCATCAATCTCAATAAAAGTTACATTTCACTATCACTGTCACATTATTACTTTTTTGCTTTCAGTCTTACAAGATTGAAGAGAACAGTAACAAACTCCGGTAACAAATCAAACCTATTCAATGTAATTTACTCGGTGAGTAATTTCTAATTGATTCAGACTGATGGGGCTGCATAGTTTGATGTATTGCTGAAGTGAGAGATACTTCGGACGAAGCGAATTTATAAGCACCTCTCCTCCAAAGAAAAATGGCTGCTATATTTCATGTTGTCATTTTTAGCTGTAGCAGTGTTCTTGTATACCTGTCTGCATGGACTCTCGAAAGGCAAACTCAAACCAGCACGTACCCCTGTGGGGACCCCCACTCCTTCCCCAGGGTCGGGAGGGAGCGGTTTCCTCACTGGATCCTGGCGTGGGGAGTGGGACACAAAGAGTGTTCAGCCCATAGCGGGAGCATGGTGTGCCCATACCGCTCGCTCCTTTTCTCTCTCGTTTTTGAAAGTGTAGTTGCTTAGCAACATAATTTAGTCACCTGCAGGTCAGGGTTCAGATCTTGTTAATGTCATTGTGAATTAGAAGGAGGAAATGACTTTGGGGGTTTTACAGCTTCTTTGTGACATTGCTGTTAACCAAGAGGTTTGTATCCTGTTTAGTGGAAAACCTTCAGCGACTGCTTGTTTTTAATGTGATTATTTCCATACATGCTCCGCAGTATTTCTAAAGTGATAAAGGGAATATGACAGAAGATATGTTATTTGCTACATACACTGTAGATGTTAAAGGTCAGAAGCAGTGCTTTGCACCCAATGACAAATTGCTTCATTTTAGGGCAAATTAAACTCCAGACTTTGGAAAGAATTGTTCCAGTGTCAGTCCTGTTCTGTCCTCTCGTCTTTCCTCACAGCACGTTCAGGGCGGCTTTCAGGAGAGCAGAAGCAACTTACCCTCCACACACGCCTTCCACGTTATTTCCCACAGCAGGAATCCCTGAAGGCTGGTGCCTCAGGGGAGCAAGCTAAATTTAGCAACTACAAAATTTATCTTGAATCTTCACTCCACACACAACTCCTCTTGGATGCTGTCTGATCCTCCCTGCTTCAACCCCGTGTAATAATAGCTTCAGTCCTCCCCTGGCACCCTGCTCTGGTCAGACAGAGAGGACTGCTTGCTTAGTTTACCGTGGAGGAGCCAAGGCATCCTAGCTGATGCATCCCAAATGCCAAGAGACTGGTGGGACTGCTCAGGCTCGGAGAAGTGTGTGCTTTCTAACCTGCCCAGGTGCCTCTGGGGATGCACACACCCATCAGGTCTGTTCAGCTCATCATGCAGAGCCGGGAGGATGGGGCCGTAGTGCAAGGTTGGGGATCTGCAAAGGCTCTGGAAAAGCAAAGGGGATTTTTGCATGCTCTGAGTGTGAGGGAAAGGCTTTGCCATTTGGATAGAAATATTTGTGTTGAGCTGTCAGGGGGATTTTTCCACTTCATTCGCCTAACCAGTTGAAAGGGAAGCATGCATACACCCAAGCGTACGTACACATAAATCATGTGCATGTGTGTTGATATTATGGGTGAAGATCTAGATTTGATCAAAACTTGAACAATTTGGTTGAAAATTAAATAAATCATTCCATTTTCAGGATGAAAAATTTTTATTACAGTTTTTAAATAAGGTGGTCAAACCATAACTAGAAGCCTTATTGAAAAATAAAAAGCCAAAATATTTTCCTTGATAATAATTCAATTAATTGCATTAACTAGATAAGTTTCCTCATTGCTTAGAACCAAAACAGTTTTATCAAATTCAACCTGAATTCATGTGTGGTCACAATCCTCCTAAACCAGTGTTTCTTGGCAAACTTATCGTTCCTCAACTTTCTCACCAAAGATAGCGTTGTATTTCCTGATCAGATCTGTCTGCACTGCTCATCCCTGTGGTCTGAAACCCTGTGCTCCTGCCTCTGTGAGGCTGTTACAGATGCCTTGTTTCACACGGGCTCTGTGGCTCAGTTGTAAGCGGTGCGAGAAGCTGCACTTGCGTTCGCTGTTCACAAACACAAGTAAGCCCCGGATCATTTGCATGGGTGATTTGTGGCCTGGAGTTCATTAATCTTTCGCTGTGACTGTTGGTTATTTGTGCAATGTGACTGGTCAGTTAAGACATATGGGGCCAGACTGCCAGCTGCTGGAAATCAGCGTGGCTCCGCTGATGGATGGAGGCAGGCTGGTTCCCGTCTGTGACGGATTGGATCCTGGAACAGAGGGGCTTCCCGCTTGTTTGTCGGGCTTTGAGGCAGGCTGCGCTCGGTTTTGTAATGTATGAGCTTCCACGCAGGTGAAATCCACCTGTGAAACAAGCTGCCTTCTGATACCTTGCTTGTGTAAACATTTGGGATCTTGTAAGAAAACCCAGTCTGAGCAGCTGGTTGCAGACAGGAGTTAAAAAGGTAATGGATAGACAGCCAAATGGGAAAACTTACTCAGAGACTCTTTGTTCGGGCAACTCGCAAAATGCAGCCCCTGTCGTTGCTTGGGTGGCTGTTTCGCTCTTTCAGCTGAGCTGCAGAGTGGGTTCCTGACTCCACTCCCTGCAAAAGCATCAGTAGTGACAACAGTGGAGAGGGGCAGGAGCCGATCTCCTCTCTTTGTTGACCAGGAATAGAACCCAAGGGAAGCGTCTAAAGCTGCGACAGGGGAGGTTTAGGCTGGATGTCAGGAAGAGGCTCTTTACTGAGAGGGGGGCCGAGCACTGGAACAGGCTCCCCAGGGAAGTGGTCACAGCACCGAACTTGAGTGAGGTCAAGAAGTGTCGGGATGATGTGCTCAGACCCTGCTCTGACTTGTCAGGCCTGTGTGGAGCCAGGAGTTGGACTCAATGATCCTTATGTGTCCCTTCCAGCTCAGGAGATTCTGGGATTCTATGATTCAGTGTTATGCAGCAGTGGTCCTAACACGTAAAACCTGACTAATACTATAAACCATTATTTACAGGGATTGATACAACAAGCACCAGTGATTCAGAGTAAAGCCTTTTAAAAACTGATGCTGGCAAAGGCCCAGTGCTGCACTGCCAGTTCATATTAAGTCCAAATTACTGGCAAAAGGCAACTTTACCAACTTTTCTGTGTTTTCATTCCAAACTGGGTGAGCAGGAGCAGCTATATAAAGCCCAAATGTCCAGTGGTTCCACCCCTATGTGAATTAACAGTAGGAAGATTTCAGATTCGTTGCCTAACTCAGACCCTTGCAAAGTTGGAGTGTGAGACATAAATCACTCATGGAATGGGACATCTACCATCAGGGCTGCTAATTGAGACTAATGTTGCAGTGGGTGGCTGGTGAGATAACAGAATGGTAATTAAAACTGAAGGGAGGGAATAATTTCTCTTTCCTTTCTTCTGGGTAGCACTGGCATTACAGTTTAGGCTGTGGTGGGTTGACCCTGGCTGGATGTCAGGTGTCCACCAAGCTGCTCTATCACTCCCCTCTTCAGCTGCACAGGGAGAGGAGAAAAGTAATACAGACAAAACCTCATCTTGACCATGGGTCAAGATAAGGGCAGTTTAATAAAGGAAAAGGCTGCTTGTGGAAGCGAAGGAGAAACAAAAGCTGTCTTCTCTACTTCCCATCACAGGGGACATCCAGCTGCTTCCCAGGAATTCCATCCCACCCTATCATAGGTGGATACCTGGATTTGTCATGCACTACCTGTATTGTGCTGCTCTCCAGCAGCACCTCTAATGTTTAAGAGACATCAGTGAACATAAGACCATCCTTAAACGTAATAGGGGTCACAAATTCAGAGGAGTGTGGAAGTGGAAGATTTGTATTTTTATTGATTGTTTCTCATCCCTCTCTACCTCTTCCCCTAACATTTGTCAGGGAGATTATAGTCAATAATAATACTTGGCAGTTACAGGAGCTGAAACTTTGAAAACTTCAGAAGCTTAATCTGTGGATCTCAAAATGCTTTATAAATGTTGACTTTTACAACTGGCTTGCTAGTTAAGTGTAAGTCTGGGGAAAAGGAAAGTTACACATCTCACCAAAGGGTCCGTGGTACATGAGTACCACATCAGCTCAAAGCCGAAGCCAGAACTCTGTCCTCCAGCTCTGCTCCTTCTCCAGACACTGCGTACTGCTCTTTGGTCTCATTTGCAGAACAGTTAGGTGCCTTGTAGTGATTAGCTAAAACTCAGTATCCTGATAGCTCCTAATGAAAGCAAAGTCATGCAACACACACAGCAGCAGTGAGGAGTACATCAGGAAAAGACATCACGCTAAACAACTAGATATTGTGGGTTTAATCATCAAGTTTCACATCTCCCAGTCACTAGAGGTTTGGAGACTCGAATGAAAGGGATGGAGCATAGATTTCAGAAAGGGCTTAATATATTGTTTTATCTACTATGCTTTGTCTCAAAGACAGCAAAACCAACTAAGAACCCAGCTCTGTGACTGCTCAGTGCTGGCAGTTAGGGACAGGTTTTGTACGAGGGTCCCAGGGTTCCATTTTCTGTGTGTGCCTTGTGCTCCAGGGCACCCAGAGTTAATGGCAGCATGTAAAAACAAAATGGTTAAAAACAAACTTCTCTGTAGGCAAAGTTTCTTTCATTTCTCTTTGTAAAGTTTGGAGGAGCACCAGTTTTGTTTTGTTTTGTGTTTCCCTTAAAGAGAGAACCAACAGGGCTTGAAAGGAAGTGGAACTGTAGAGCTGCCAGCAGAATCTATAAAAGAAACTCTCTGGGAATCTCATCCACCTCTCCACTCGCAGGCAAAAAGACATGGAAAATAACACATCAAAACTACATTTCTTAAATATTTTATACATAACGTCCAATGTTCCAGCCTTCACAAGAATGCCAGAGAGCTGTACTTCCTTTAGTGTTTTATATATGATGCTTTAAAAACATCTGAAATAAGTTTATACCTTGTATCAGTTACCTATAGCAAACTGTCCTACAATCAGTGCCATATGTAGTGCTGTTGGATATGCTTTCTTAAAGGTACAGGCAATGTAAAGCTGGAGTCTCTCTCCCCAATCGCCTGCTCTTCCAAAGGACACTGCTGTTCTTACCTTGTGTCTAGCACTGTGATGCCTTCCAGCACCAAAACCACAATCAGCTCTCAGATGAGCCTGTGGTTTATGAGACCTGATTGACCAAACAGATACCCTAAGCCTTCAGGAGGTATGGTAGATTTGAAATGATTTTGATGTAAGGTTAACGACTTGGCGAATATGTAAATGTCACCTGGGTGGTCTGGCATCGTGCCTGTACCATGGTCACCAGTCTGTGGTGACTGTACACGTGAATGGCTGAAGCTCAATAGAAGTTGGAAATGTGGAGTTCCTTACTCAAGAGCTGGTACACAATAGAAAAACATAACATTTTAGCTAATTTGGCAGCCTAGATCCAGATTAAATCTTTCTATATTTCTTAATTAACTGCAAGGTTGCTTTATGCAAACAGTTTGATGTACATATTTGTGTGTGATTGGCACAGAGATCAACCATGTCAAGTTTAAGTAAACACAAGCATACAAACTCAAACAACGAGCTGTTTGCCCAGCAAAGCAGCATAACTCTTGCAAACAGAAAGTCACTTCTTCGTCTTCACTTAGAAAACCTTGTTTTCTTAGTGTCTTCCCACACTGGGAGCCCTGCAGGCTCGGGTCTTTAAAGCGCGCTAAACAATTCTGTATGGATGCAATCAAGTGTATTGTGAAGTACTTCAGGTTTACTCGCTGGTATAAAGACAGCTGAAAGGTGAGGCTTTTGAGATCTGGCTGCCTCAGTCAAAAAACAAACTATCACAGTTGTTGCTCAGTCGACCGGAATTCTATTCTAGAGCAAACCTTGAGCCTCTTGTTTCCATCATTTGAATTAATGTAACGATTCCAAGAGCTGCTGGAGAGACAACAAGGTAGCTCAAAGTCTGTTATCCATCCCATAGCCAGTATAATTCAATTAAAGCTACAATTTGCCTGATGTGTGTTGGTCAGTGTATTCATGAGAATGACTCTAAAATATTCTTCTTTCCTTACAGAGGAACAGCGCGTGAGGCCTGATTTGTGAGTTCCCCCTCCATGTGTAGGACAGGAGGGGGTCAGAGCAGGAGAGCTACCTCCAAGCTGCCTTTGTTGCCTGCATTTCAGTCCAGTGTGGTGGCCTCTGTGCTCTGGGTGACTCCAAGCAACCTCACAGGCCACAGGAGACAAAGGAATCATCACAGAGCAGCAGCAGTGGAGCTAATTAAGGTAATTTTCCTTGTAGTTGTACCTAGACCACAGTAGCTACTTGGAGCAAGCAAGCAAAATCAGGCAGTGGCTTTGTCAGTGAAGGCTTTGATAAGATCCAAACTTGTGAGCTACAGAAGAACTGAATGATGCAGGAAGTGTTAAAAAAGGTGCAAAGAGTTTCCTGCCAAACACCTTTAATCATCCCCTACTCCCTTCCCTCACTGGAACTGTTTTCGTACAGTCTCTGACACCGTGGGTCGTGAGCCCGACTGGGTATTTCTGTGGACAGACATCACAGCTCCACACAGCACAGAAGACAGAACGTGACTCACCTTGAAATAGAAACTTAAAACCAGGATTTCTGTGAAATTGTTTTGTCCTGTCCAGATTGTGGCAGACAAACAGTGCTGACTGGAGCCGGTCTGCTGTGCGAGGATGGAGAATCGAGGAGTGTGTGCAGTGTTTTATACCGGCTTCGGGTGGGTTTTCTACCTGGACTTCTTTGTGTCTGACATCCATGTCTGTCCATACATCCCCTTGGAGAACCGCTTGTGGGAGTAAAGCAGTCAGGAAGGAGGTGAAGGATCACTGTCTGCTGAAGCTCCTTCAGCTTTCTTTCTAAATCCCCTGGAGAGGCGAGGGGGAAGGTGATGTGGGATCAAAAGCAATAATGGAGAAGCACTCGCAGGGGTGATTTTTTTCAGATGAATTGTTTGGTTAGAGATATTTCTTTCTATTTTCTCTGATAGTCAGCTGCTGAACTGAAATCGAAATGTACTTGGTCAGTGCTGTGCATTGCAAACCTACAGTCCAAATGTCCCTGCAGCTTCTCGCCTTGTCTTTCCTTACCCTATCCAGAGCAGGAGTATTTCTCACGAACAAGCACACCCTGGACAGCCTCTCACACTCAGGCACTCCCAAACCTCTTTATAGATTTAAGAATACAGCATCCAAGAGCTTTAAGACACTATTGCTTCAGAAAGAAGTGAAAGCTGCCATCTGTCTCTTCCTTGCTTCTCACTCCAAACAGCAGGAGAATATTTTTTTCTGACCCAGCTCTTCCCATCTTTTACCCCCTGAAGCATTAGATAGAAATAAATGTCAGCATGTTATTCACATGGGAAAAATAAGGTAATTTATTTACATGCCTGCATAGTGGAACAGCATGTTAGAGAAGGAAGCTAAACTGAAGGAGGACAGTTCATGTCTCTAAAAGAATAGACTGTTTATTTAAGCATAAGAAGGAAGTAAAAAAAAAATTAAAAATAATTAATTAAGAAATCTTTGTTCCCCTTTGAATGCAGCTTTGAGAAGGTGGAGTATTTTATGCTTGAGTCATTTTGTCAGCTGGCTGGCAGTGTTTTAAAGATGCTCAAATGTGGGTGAGCAGATCTGTGCTGACTTTTCCCCTAATCAAACTGTGTGGCAGGGAGAAGAGCAGGTCTGTAATTCTGGGGCTTTGAAATCAACAAGGCTGCGACAACAGAGGCTGCATTTTCACCTGTAGCTGAGAGCAAGACAAACAGTGTGCTGCATTCATCCCATCTCCCTTCTCACAAAAATTGCTATTGCAGCAGTCTAAAAGTAACCCAGCCAAGTATAGGTACTGCAGGGGAGAAGAGGGGGTCGCATGCTTTTTTTATGTCTATGTTTTTAGTAAGATGCCTGTAGTTAGGTAATGAAGTCTTTCATCACTGTAAAATCAAGTACCTATGCAGAACAGCTTGGATTTCCCGCCAGACCAAGAATGGATGAATTTAAGAGGGAAAACAGCTGAGTTTGGCTCTCAAAGACTGTCATGGGGTCTTTGTCTGGTGTTAATAAGCACTCTGATGGCTTTTCTGGTTGTAAGATCAGTTTTTGGAGAATTCTTGCCTGTGGGGTAAGAGAGAACCACATCCAAGCCATTAGAAATCCCCCTCCCCAAGCTTTACCCTCTCAACTTTGAAACCTGCCACTTAAAAATAAAATCTTCAAAACTTGAAGCTGGGGTGGGGGAGATACAAGGGCAACGAGAAAAGAATCCCCAAATTTGTCTCCTTTGAAGTAGCAATAAATTGGGTGGGTGAGAATTATCGTTCTGGATTTTTACTTGATGAGTTTGAATTTAATACAAACAAGGAGCAGAGCTGGGTTTGCTGAGAGCTGCCAATATTTTCTTGGTGCATGGAGAGAATGGGGATTTTTCTTTTCATACATCATTTACAAGTAACTGCAATGACTCCACAAAGTTGGTACAACTCCCTAATACAAAGCAGAAAAATGCACAAAGGGAAGAAAAGGGTATTTTGTTGCTGGTTTTTAAATAGAAGATCTCTGTTGGCAGAGTTCAGCCGCACTGGGGTGGAATCAAAGTTCCAACACAGAGGAATTTTATTTTTTTTTTCACCTTCTGGAATTTGGATGTCTGACTTTCGTGTCAATTACCAGCACTTGTCACTTACTGAACAATACCTTATATGAAGATAGCAAGGTAACTTGATATTTGTTTATGAAATGCCTGTTTCTAAAGCAGTGGTGCTGGAATTTTCAGCATTTTTCACAGGGACCACTTGCCAGAACTTCAAAGAAAAGTCTTCTAGAGCAAACAGCCATTCAGAACAGACCTGTGTTTTCTGTAACCTGGGGAGAGGAAATTTTCACTGAGAGGTGAAAATTAGTGAAGCAGAGCTTCAGATCTTTTGTGCATGGCCCAAGCACTGTAGCTTTCTCCTCACCCCCCCTTCTCACATTCACGAGCCACATTTCCCTCTAGCAGCCAGCCTCAAAAGCACTGTCATTCCTGTTGCTCAGAAATGATTTTCAGATCAGGCTGAAAGCCAGTCTTCCCACCCGTCCTCGCTGTTTGTTTGCTGGAGTGATGCCAGGTCCAGCCAGTTAGAGAATAAAAAATTGAGTTACTCCTTCCATGTGAGACAACATCCATAAGCCCAGTTTCCTGCTGAGTGGGAGGGCTCCTGTTCCTGCCCCAAATGTCTCTGTTATCCCTTCTGACCACGGCATTCCAGGTAGAGGAGGTGGCAGATGAAGTAGCTTCACATCTTTCCCAGAAGTGCCCTTGATGCTTCCTGATTGAGAGGTACCAGAGATCAGAGCTCTGTCCCTGCAGCCGAGGCAATGGGCCAAGCAGATACATGGTTCTGAGAAGGACCAGTCACACAGACTGAGCGAGGAAGAGATAAGAGGTATCAAGTAGGAGAGGGAATAAAAGGAGAATGAGGCAGGCAAAACTCTACATGCAATAGAGCAGAGAAGGGTTTAGAAAAAAAAATCCTTTGTGCTTGTTAAGATTTTTGTAAATCCCAGCCTGCTAGAACATGGGTTTGTCCTTCAGAGAGCAAAACGGCTGGAGGAGGAAGAAGTGGTTAGAAAATTACCTTCTTACATTAATGCCCTGGATAGAAAGAAATTTACTTGTAAAGGTATGTTTTTAAATATCATCTCCTAGGTCTTACCAATTGCTCTATCTACAAGATTGTGGAAACTGCAGAGAGGTGGGTTTTTCTCACTCTGTACGTCTGAGGTTCATTGTCAAGTGTCCACAAAGAGCTTAAAAGCATTTATCCATCTTTCACCAGCATGACAGAACCTGTTGCTATTCTGCTGTCCTCCAGGTGCTCCTGTCTTAGAAAAAAATGGTTCTCATTTACAAAAGTGGGGTTCTCCTTTTCTTCACATAGCTGAGCGAGATGGAGCAACACTCCATTGTGTGACAGATCCCAAAGCTAGTGAGTCCTCCCTCTCCTACCCCTGCTTCTGGATACCTCTGCTGTTTCACTACTGCACTGTCACATAAGTACTAATCAAGATTGTGTGTGATGTTCACAGCTTATCATGCAACTCATATTAACAATCATAAAAATCAGTCTGGCTCCGGCAGTCAAGTGGTGCTAAGCTGTCTGTGATGGACTGAATTCAGGGCCATGCAATTTCTCTTCTGAATATCTGAGAAAAACTTAAGGCTGGCCATCTTAAAACCTTAACTTTGCACACCACTAATCTTGGAACAAGCTGCTCAGGCAACCTTGTCACTGTAGTTTTCCAGATTTTCTGATTTCATCTTAGTTAAAGCTTTATTTCTGCAGCCCATCACTTTTAGCCATCGGTATGTAGGATATCTAAGCTTCCCGCATATCAAAAAGGATATGCACAGAGATAAATTGCCAATGAAAGATATGTTCAAGGGGCAGACTTTAAAAGGCATTTAGATGGTAGAGGGGCACACTGAGAGAAGAAATGATCAGAGGAATTACAAGCTGACACATGTTTTGGAATTCTCGGTCTTTAAAATCTGCCCCAAGCTCCTTCATTATGGAACAGGTCCACAAGGAAAACTGTAACCTATTTCCCTTTGTTCAACTCTTTCTGGTTGGAAGGATTTATTAAGCCAATGTCAATATTCTTCCCATCAATTTTGGAATGTCTGACTCTTTGTTGAAACAAGCTATTAGCAGCAATAAAAAGACACAGGACTAGAATAATTTGTCTAGGGTTCTCTTGTGTGAAATATTCGCAATAGTGTGAAGGAGCCAGTAAGTAATATTATACTCACGGCTTACTTTGGCTCACAGGTGGCAGCAAAATCAATTAACTACTTCTATCCATAGGAATTTATTGACTTCCACCCATTTTAGAAAGAAATGTGACTTTCAGTTGGTAAAGTTTCAAAACACTTGTCTCATGGTGGTGTGAGGGGCTGCAAGGCGTTCTCCCCGTGCCAGCCACCCTGGCTCTGGGGCAGTGTGCTTCCTCTGGTTATCCTCTGCCAGAAGGCAGAAGCTCCACCAGTGCTAAAAACCTTCCTGACTTGAGTGAGCTGCTAATCTGCGTTCTCATTTGAAGTTTCTCAAACTACTGGTTGGCAATACTACTTACCTCTAATTACTTCTTCACAAAACTCGTGTCAGCAGAATTTGCAATGACTGGTATGAATCTCATAATACCACGAGCAGTGGGAAAGTGTGTTTTTGCAGATAAGGCACCCCACACTCCTCATTTAACTCAGTGTGATCCCCACACTATGAACCTGGCACTGTACCAGACAAGGATATGGGAGAAAGAGGCCAAGCTATTATAGCAGGTAGATCAGTACACATAAATTTAGGCAATCATTTAATGGGAGCTCAGCTAAACAAGCTGTCCCTCACCTTTTGTTCCTTTATAGATGTTTATGTTACTAATTAAGCTGTGGGTTTAGGTCTGAAAAGTAATGAGGCTCTTCCACCCGCTGATGTCAAAATATCTGACTGTTTGCTGATACTTTAAATAAAAGCAGGTAGGAGAGCTGGCTGTGGTAATTGACTGGTTGCCTGCAAGAGTTATTTCAGGGTGAATGCTGGAGAGGCTGGGCCGGCCTAGAAATTTAGAAAAAAATGTTGATTTTTTCCATAGATTACTGATTGGAATGTTTTATGGAGAAGTCCTAGTGTTTGGGATTGTTCCTCACTTTAGGTGTAGTATGTACTAAGCCTACATCTGGGTTTTCATAAGGGAGCAGATTGTGAGTGTCTCTCTTGTATAGTCTAATTAAAATAACTTGCATACATATGTCAGTGTTCCCACTGAGTCTTATGGCATTTAGTTAACTGGTTTTCATTTTGTTGAACGTAGACTGGGACAGGTTTGTATTTCTGCACTTTGGGGGTTGACAAACGTTTTAATTGAATATATAATAACTGTTGTATTTAGGTGATTATTTGAACCCTATGGCAGTGATGAGCTTAAATCTAGCAAGCTCTAGTATTTTGCTTTAGATTTAAATATCCCTGTTTGGGTGCTTTGAAGAACTGAAGAGGTGTTTTGGGCTACGTATTTTGATTCTGTCCTACAGCTACAGTTGAATGGAAAACCTCTGAGGAACGGTCCAGGTTTACAGAGCAAAGCTGGCAACACTGCTCTTGCCTTTTTGTGCTCCTTCAGACTTTGACCCTGACACAGAGCCATCTTTACAGTGCAGTTGATCACCTAGCTATCCAAGATGAGTTGTAAAAGGCAGGTGCTGAGCACTTGCTATGAAGTTTTTCAAGGGTAAGACCATTAACCTAGATCCGCTGGCCAAATTCCAGGCTTTGCATTTAACTTATCTGAGTTCCTCTGGTAGTTTCAGTTGTCATGATCTTCACCATCTCTCATCTCTGCAGCTGCCATGTGACATTTCCTGGCTTGCTTCAGCAGAAGTCACAGCTTACCCAGCTCTGTTTTAATTCAACAACAAAGCAAGCATTTTTCGACAGCACGTTGCTGCGAAGAGATGTTCACGTTTTCCTACGTTAGGTTAAAACCCAGATCAACATATAGGAATGAAATAATATATTTGCATTTCTGAAAGGATAGCATAGCTTTTCCCTAACTACTCAATCCAGTTGGGAACTACTGTATCAAACTATCTGAAATGAATTGGCTGCTAACAAAGTTCTTGAAGCAATGTGTAATAAAAGGGATTACATGTCCTTTTGTAAGAAGGATTTGAGCAGTGGCTTAATATGGCCTGTATCTACTGTTTAAAAATAGATAAAATATCATTAAAAAATAGGGGTCATACGATAAAAAGATGACTACTCAATAACATAATGTGTGCAAGGAAGAAATGAGAGTGAAGAAATCAATATTGTAATACAGATAGGTTAGTGTGGGTTCAAGCTATAGGTTGTGTAGCTTTTCCTGAATAGATCACCTGATTCAAATCCAGATTATGAGGCAAATTCTGCCTTGACATAAATCACTTGTTTAACCCCATTGACTTTGGTTAGTAGAATTTGGCCCTGTCTCAGTGATGACTTGTAATCATTACAGCACACAAGTGAAAAATTATGAAAAACATAAGAATGAATGCATTGCCTATTCAAATTTTACTTGCTTTTCTATCACAAACCGATTAAAAACTTCCTGATTATTTTTCATAGGCCCTCACCCAAAGAGCTTTTTCCATGATGAAGGGAACTGTTTTCTCAGATGTTAGCTTTCACAATCTAATACCTCCTTCATGGCTCATGAAAAGTGAATATGAACATACAGGATTACACTACGGATTTGAAGGCTTGCTTGGACTTTTTTGAAAGCTGTTGCCACTTCAGGCTGATTTAAGGGAGACACTGTTTGCATCAGGAATTTCTGGAGTGTTTCTTCTGGCTCTCATCACTTAGCTTTTGGATTTTGCCCTGAAACAGAAGTTATAGTTTTCCTTAAAGGTGACCAAAAGTAATAACAAAAGCATATTTTTACTACGGAGTTCCAGGTTCAGACTAAAGCTGGGTGGTCAAAAGGAGTTTTATGATTTGTGGTGTGTTCTGGCTAGGGGTGTATTTAAACACAGGATTGAATTTGGAGATCTAAGGAGGAGGAACAAAGAACAGGAAGGAAGGAATAAAAGTGAAATGTGTCATATCTATGATTGTAGCCAAGTTCTACCAAACCAGTGCAAATAGCTTAAACGGTGCTGTAGTATTCGTCTCTGGAGCAGCTATTCAGCACATTGAAACTGAAGCATATTCTCATCCTTTATTATAAACTCTCCAATACGAGATTAAGTCCTGTGAAAAAAAAAAAAAAGGCTGCTACTGCTGATCTCTGCTAGCGAGTTAGAAAAGGCAGGCTGAATTTAGTTTAGCCTTAAAATGACTCAAAAACCTGATCTAGTTACTGCATTTTTCCCTAATACAGCTTTCTTTTAGCGTGTAGAAATGAGCTGCAGCAGAGCTGCCACGCGAGCATGATGCAGGAAATAGACCTTAATCGATATTTCAATCAGCCTCCTGAGGGTGGCTGAAAATCGCTAGTTAGGGGTTCTCCCAGGTAAACAAAAAAAGCTACTTGTTTTCTTTCTTTGAAGGAACAGCTGTCAAGAAGTTTACTTCTTAAAGAATTTCTTCACTCATATGCAACGGTGCTCTTTAAAAAAAAAAGAAAGCAAGCAGTAGTATTCAGTGCATTCAGTCTAGTTTTCAAAAAAAAAAAAAAAAAAACAACCCAAAACTGCTTAATTTTGACTGTTAAAGGGAATGCTAGATGTTTATGTATCAGCTCCAAGCTGGTATTAAATGAGTACAGCCCCATCAATTATCATGGGGCTGAGCCGAGTGATACACACCATGCGATAATCACACCCACACTTTTGCAGAGAAGATTGGCTTGGGTATTTTTATTCTTTTGTTGTTCAGAAATTCTTATCTGAAGGAAATGAGGAGCTGTAGTTTCTTGGTGTTGACACTGCTGTGACCTCATTGATTGAATGAAGGTTGCTGTGGCATAACTACGGAATCTGTTCGGTGATGTAGAAGGTATCACCGCTGAAAGCCCATCATCTGCCAGATACCACACAGTGATAACTGGGAGCCGGCATTTTCCCTCCCGCCTCCCACCTCCACGTAGTGCCATATGGTAACTGTTGCAATCACTGACCTTTAGTGGCTATGAGTGTGCCTTCAAACTACCCTCCTTTATTTATTAAATCATTCCTTTTTTCCAGCTTCAGGACTTAGTTGCACACCAAACTTAATAGGATCATTTACTACTGCGGATTTCTTCCTAGAAGAATTGACTGGCTTGTTCTTTGAAATCTGCTAAAAAATAATTACAGGCAGTCTGCAGTTTTCTCTCCAAGGGAAGCAAGTCCTCCCCAGGGCACCCGCTGTGCCAAAACGGTGGGGTCAGAGCCGCCGCAGGCAGAGCAGCCTGGTACCGGGGCTGGGATCCTGCTGCTCTGCCCATGCAGGAGAAGTGTCTCTGCATGTGGGGATGCCTCTTATCTGCTTCCAGAAATTCTGTGTTAGGCTTTCTGTGGCTCAGACCTGCAAACAAAGGGTTGTGGTGACTCAGGGGGAGGTGAGGACCGTGGGCAGGATTACTCAGGCATTGCCTGTCCACTGAAGATGGGGGGGGGGGGGGGGCATATTGATACTGCACTAACGGCAAGGCCGCGAACGCTCCGTGAGGCACGGGGTGATTCAGCTAACCACAAGAAGAAGTAGAATGTGTCAGCCTGCTGAAGTGGGAGGAAGTGTGTCACAGCAGTATAAGGCCACATCTCCCGTGACTCTTTGCCAGTGAAGTTGTTCACGCGATGTGAGCGGCTGGGGGTGAGCATGGGGGGGTGTATGTACAGGGCTGGGGAGCTTGAGCTGTGCTTAGAGAGCCTCTGGATATCGGGTGGCAGGAGAGCCAGGTATGTGCTGAGCAAGGATGGAGGGGAGTGGAGGAGAATGAGAAATTTGTTTGCTTCAGTACTGAGAAGACGACAAATGAATGAAAAGAGGGGGTATAAAAGTCTGCTTGTGCTAATACAGCTAATAGACACTAAAAGTTTTTCAGTTATACTTTACACCCAAGCATCTGGGGTTTGCCTTTATCAGTTTATTTAAATGGCTGCAAAGCACAAAAACAAAGCTTTTAATTTCTTCTGGCCACACAGTATCTAAAGCTTTCCTTGCAGGTTTCTCTGTTCTCTCAGAAGCTGGTAGAGACAGCATTCTTCATAGCCCGGATTTGAGCTATTAAGATCAACCCAGACTGACATGAGAGAATGTATCAGCAATGAAAAAGTACTGAATCCCTGGGTTTAAGGTTGTCAAATCTCTGAAACTCCTCCAGAGATCTAAACAGCACAGCATTGCTTGTATGTACTTCATGTACATTGCTTGCTCCTCCTAAGTTTCACATGGGGTTTCGGCTTCTATCCAGTGACGTGTCTGTGCTATGTATAATGCTCTTTTGTTCTTCTGCACTAAAGACACAAAACAGGTAGAGTGGTATGAACCTAAGTAATTGTCTAGTCATTTTACAGCATCATATGCAAAAGCCAGCTGATGCATTCTCAAACGCAGAACAAAGAGAAAGGAGGTGAAGAAAGATCGTTTCAAACTCCTATTTCTCAGATGATATGTCAACATATTTTTTTGTCCTTAAAGGAAGTTTGACATCAGTGGCTGTCATGTCCACTGTGTTTTGCCACTGGAAAGGGCTGTAGTGATCCTTTGATTTGAAATTAGGTAGCTACGTAAGGGTTTAGTCATAAAATACCAAGGTTTTTCACTGGTAAAGAGATCTTGTTTTCTCTGTTCCTGCTCTCTGACAGTTGGTTGGCAGAGAAAGGAGGAATAATAAGTTTTAATTATATCTCCCCAAACAAGCAGATTTGAAAGCAATGCAGGGATTACATGAGAATAAAATCCCTTCAGGCATTAACTGTCGCTGGTAAAAGGATGTTAGATATAATCCTATAAGGTTAGATGTCCAGACATCCTGGTTTAACCAGGACAGTCTAATTTTTAATTTAACGTTCTGTCATCCTGATTATTTTCTTCGGGAGGCTCATGTGTCATGTTTGCCTTTGTGCCATACTCAAGAGTGGCACAATCATGAAAATAACACTTTAAATCATCATGCAGCTTTTCTCCTCCAATTTCATCAACCAGCATCACATGTCAAAATGCATTGAACATCACAAGCCAGGAGAATAGGAATTGTATTATCTTCTGCATTAAAAAGGAATAGATAAGCAAGAGAACAAAGGAAAAGTAATAAAGAGTGGGGAAAATAACTCCAGATCTATACATCCCTTTTTTCCTTTATGAAGGAAGAAGCCCGTGACAATACACAATACACTTGTCACTTGCTTGTTACGTAGAGCTTGAACTAAACCAGTTCCAAAAAGCTTCAGGTGCTGTCCCCTTCAGACACTTCTTTGTTGGCAGGAAACTAGTAAGCAAATGCCAGTGGAATAGTTAAGAAGATGGAAAGATTTATTTTTTTTTCCACCCATGAGCTTTCAAACTCCCTCAGACAACAGATGGGTGATCCAAATTGGGTCTAATAAAGCAAGGATAGATATTTTTTCTGAGGCTAAAAGTTTGGTCAGACTTAACAGAGTGTTTATTGTGCTCTTGCAGTTTTTGTTTTTAGGCTGGAAGCAGAAAAAATCTGCTGAAATATAGTGTGGTTTCCAGCTGAAACCAGAACAGCATTGTGAATCACATGAGAGAAGCAGATCCTTTGTGATTTCTAGGCAGAACAGGTTCAGAAAAGTATCTGAACTCCTTCAGGATTTTCTGATCATCCAAGCCTGAGGCTTTTCTTTTCTCATCCCTCCATCCTCTCTCTGAGTCTCATTGTGAGAGTCACCAAGTGCTCCCTTTGTCCAGCTTCACTGTCAGGTAAGAACTTTTATTACCTCTGAGAAAGTGCCAGTGCTTAGGATGAGATCTTAAAAAGGCCATGGTCAAGAGGTAACACACGAGGTTTTAATAAACATCTGACTAATCTAATTGGTTGTTTTTTTTCAAGCCAGATTTTCAGATTTTCTTTTATAAACTGTTTAAGTCTCCTGGATGCATTGCTCTTACGCCCACATGTTCATCATCACTCCAGTTAAGTCAGGACTTTATGTCTGTGATTCATTTGGAGTTCCCCAGGTGCTCAGAGGCTGTGTGCATCTCAGCTGGCCTCGAGGATTTCTTGAACTTACACAGTAAGTACAGCTTACTCTCCCCTTAGGGTAGACAATAGTAAGTTTAATAGATGTCTTGTTGGATGAATAGGACATGTCATCCTTAGACTTGGGCCCGTGCACAGGGTCTGTCGTTGTTACATCCTGACTGCTATGCAAATATGCACGCACAGGATAATGTGAAGTACAGTGAAGCATGTTAGTCATACTGAGGGAGGGTCCTATGGGAGTTCTCTCAGGGAAAGAAAATACTGCTGCAAAAATTAAAGATGAGGTGTGAGCAAAGCATTAACACTGAGGAACTACAAAAGCCCTTTCTTAAGTAAAGAACATTCTGGACCTGCTACTAAGGAGTCAGTAGACAGTGGCGCTTGGAAACTGCTGAACCTCAGGCATTCATCTTTCTTGGATGCAAAGGTGGAGCAGTGAGAAGAACAAGTCAGTGAAGCCATGGAGATGTGTTCTCTCTTCACACACATGTGAAATTCCAACTGATGCAAACTGGGAGTCTGGTGTGCTTTCACACTGTGGTGCATCTCAGCACAGCCACCTGGAAGCACCTAAGCACTGCAGTAGAGAGGGAGTAGCCAGTTACCTGTAGCAGAAAGGTAAGAGCAGGAGCCCTTATGTGAGATGGACAAAGTGGGACGGGATGGAGCGATGGCCAGGCCTCTTTCAATACATCATGTATTCTTGCAAATGCAATGAATGGTACAGCATCCAGGGTGGAGCCACAGTATCTCTGCAGTCCACTTCCAAACAGGATAGAAAGTGGATAAATGGTACAGGCATCCATTAATCTTTATTTCTCTCCTTTTTGTATATTCTGTCAGACTCTTGATACTTGGATTTTGCTGTCAATTTTTATCATTTTTATTTTACATCAAAGAATGGAAAAAGGAAGCTTTCTGTTCTGTCTGAGCAGATGAGCTCATGGGTAAATGAGTAAAATCAGACCACTGAAACCTCAGTGCTCCAAAGTTTGATGGTAACCAAAACGACAGGGGACAATTTTCCGATTGGGCAGGACACCCTGTACCACCCACTGTTAATTGTGTCATTCAAGATTATAACTCAAGATGCTTTGGACCAGATTGTGATTTGAGATACACCTATTTAAATCTTGCATCAATCTTTCCTTGTGCTTCTATATTAATTAATGTCTCGTGGGCTGTATTTCTGCAGCTAGATAGTAGGCTGCTTTGGATCCGATTTATTTCACTGGATCAGGCAATTTAGTTCTCTTTGAAGTTTTCATTGTGATTTATATTTGGATGTACCTTTATATAACTGAGAATTTAAAATGGGTATTTATGGGGTTTTTGTTATTATTATATCTTTGTGATTAAATGCCTGTCTTTAATAGCGGGTTGTAACCCATTAAGTCCTTCCCAGTCCTGCATTCCTCTACAAAGGCAGCAGGATTCTGGGCCATGCAGTGTGACAAGGATACAGAGCTTATGGTGTGGTAGCATGGAGAGGGGGAACAGGTTTTTGAAGACAGCTTCAGCCGAGAAGCCCTGCAGCCACCAAGGGTCTTCAGCACAGCAAGGGCACTGCTATCACCCTGCTGCTGGTGACCCAGCGATTGCACTGCTGGCTGTGGTCTGGCTTCTAAACAAATGCCTTGTTTGCATTCCCCAACCCCATGCCATCACTGGGGCTGAGTCCTGGGGCAGAGTCAATGACGACAGTTTTGTGAACCTTTAACTAGGAAATGTGCTGTGCAGAAAACCAAACACATATCTCCCAGCCTCAGGCTGGACTCAGGCATCCTAGTTCATATAACCACCAGCAGCTGTTCCTTTGCTGGCTGGAGCTCAATCTTCATGGAAGGCAGTGGAGGGAGAAAGATTAAGTAATGCTGCAGGCACAGTTGCATCTATTTTCCCCACCCTGTGGCATCACCATTTTACCACTTGTTAAATGAATAGCCTCTGCTGAATCCTTCCCTTTTCTGTGCAGTACAAAAGCAGGACACACTTGGACTCTGCTCTCCACCTTAGAGCTAAACAAAGAGTCTTAACTTCTTAACAGCAAACAAATTAAGCAAAGCAGTTGAATAAGGCCACAAATCAGTCTGGTTTGTCAACTTACTGAACTTTGGGAGGTTACAGCCTTCCACGTTTTACACCTGTGAAGGAAAGGCAGCCTTCCCTACCCCAGCTCCACAAGTCCATCTCAAAGCAGTCCACTAGTACGTTTCGAAGAACCCATCAGCCCTGGGAGTATGTCTCCAGTGTGTAGACAAGAGCTTGAGGTACCAGACAGTGAACTTGGCTATGACTGGGGTCAGATACCACTTGGACATGACCCAGAGCATTCTTTGACAGCGCTAAAGAGGAATCTGTGTGGGATACATGGTTCACCTAAACAGCCACATTCTCAGTTTCTTCTCCTCAGGTCCTCCTTGTCATCAATGCTAGGCGTGGCAGGCACTGCCACCATCACATTGCTCCTGAGTAGAGCTAAGCGTCACTGTCCCCTCTGTGTTGGTTGGGAGGTGCAAGGAGGTGCATTAATTAGGAGAAGTTCAAGGTACATTTTGTTGTGTACAAAGAGAACTTGGTACAGCCTTTCTCGTGACAAACCTTTGGCTAGAGCAACAAAAATGTTCTGGCAGTAGCTAAAAGGAGCAGTGCATTTTGGGAAGAACAATGTCTGGCTACTCGGTCAAGGTGAAGCTCTCTCTGGGTGGTTGGCCAGAGTAAGTCTCACTTTCATCCCAAAGAATCCTTTGAGATACTAACTCATCTTTCAGCAACCAGACAACCCTGAGAAACTGTGACACTACTGAAACCAGCAGTTCTCTTGCCTTTGAGACAGCGTTTTACCTCCATGTGTTTGTGTAGGCCTTCCAAAACATTTGCTTTACAGGTTAGAGTAGCAACTTCTCTCTCTCCCCCGTGTAGGATGTTGCATCTTTTGCCATCAGGATGACACATATGCTCACGGGGTACTTATAAACCCCTTGACTGTAGGAGCTGTTGCTGATGTACCTTGGAGAATGGCAAATCAGGTCCATAGGTCATGAGTAACGTATCCTACGTACCTTATCTTATATTTACTTAGAGAACATAATGCTGTTCAGGTACTAAATAATGAATATGGTGAAAAATTTGCACTGCTTCAGCTGGTGAGGTATCTCTGGGAAGAGAATTCTGCCAGAGAGGCAGGGAGGACTGAAAGACACGGCACTTGGAGAACAGCAATATTTGGGGTGATTAGCTGGTACTGTAGAAGGTCATGGCAGAATCATCAAGAACATGCTGTGGAAAACAGTGATTCTCTTCCATAAATAAAATAGCATTGTGATCTTAAAGAAGCAGGACCTGGAAACAAGCAGACAATGTAAATAAGTAAGCAGCAAGGGGAATGTGAGAATATCAATCAAGAAATTAAGCCGACAGCATAAATAAGCAGTCAGCCATAGCCTGGGGGGTGGAGAGAAGAACATGAAGTCAAGTAAAGATGTCAGTGGAATAGTCGAGAGAGAAGAGAATCTGCGTTATGAAGATGAATGGTGCAGTGGAAAAGAACTTCACCTGAAATACCAAATTCAGGATAAGCAGGGCTAGCCAATAAATAAATTAAGTGAAGCATAGGTCACAGTTGAAGGGACAGTATAGGATCCCTGCCACTGATAAAACTACACTAGCCTCAGAAAGTGATTTTGTATTTAAGTCAGTGGTTTTATTTCTCAGGATTTTTTTTAATACCATACACTATATAGACTGTAAATGTGCCTAGGGAGGAATGCATTATGGATATAAAACTGTCAGTTATTCTTTACATTTCTAAAATCCTTCACTTTGAAAACCCATAAATGAAATGTAGGAGGGCATTTTTGAGGCAGGCAGCTGTAATTTTTGTTTTTGCTTTTAAGCTGTATCATTAGCAAATACTTTTCTTTTGCAATTAATAGCCCTTGTGGGATATATTTGAATATTCAGAAGGGGCACAGAAGGTCAAAAGATGCGTGTGGTAAACTTGGGTTTGTTATTTGACATGTTTTCCTCCTTAAACTTTCTAACCAGTTATGCTTGGCCCAGTGAGCCCATCTTAATTCTTTTTCATTAACAAAAGCTGTAGAAAATATCACCAGCGACAAATTAGGAGGTGTCTGAAGAGGTGTTCTTTGTTCACGAGAAAGCATATCTGTGAGAGGACAGTTTGGTGTGAGAGTTATATATGTAGTCAAAGAAAAAGAAACTTTTTCCTGTTTTTAACAAGGTAGAGGTTGTTTCTTCAAGATTAGCATGGAAATTTGCTGAGAATAAGAAAAAAACAAGATAAAGCAGGCTAGACTGACAGAGTACCCCCACGGACACTGAAAGTGGTGAACGTGACTCAGAATTTATTCAAAGCCCTTTACATCACTGAAGCACAGCTTGGTGGGTGTTGGCACCCTGTTGCAGAATCAAACTCCTCATCTTTCTCTCCAGAAACAAATGTTGGTTATTTTTTTCCCCCCTTCGGAGCCACACACCGCTCGCAGCTACTCGCAAGAACGGGAGAATTATGTTATTTCTTTAGATTTTCCTCTTACAAACGACCGTTTTCCTGCATTTCCTCTTGGGAAAACCTTGATTAGGTCTAGTTTGAGCCTAAGAAATTCCACGACCTTTCCAAGCTGGGCCCTGGGGTTCTCTCACTCAGAATACAAAGCTTGCTAATAGGTTGTGAGGGCATTCCTTATATCTCTGGCTCTTGGAGGAGTTGTGTGTGTTGGAGGGTGGATGCCTTTAATCAGTGCTCTGGAGGCTTGCTGCTGCATGGCCAGCAATCTGCTTGCTCTTTTACTATGTTGGGTTTCAGGGTTGTTTTTCTTGAAGAAAACAAAGTGAAATGATCACATTAGGTGACAGCGTACTGAGTTTTTCAAATCAGCTCCAATGTACCGGTTAAGGATCTTATTCTCTCTCTCTCTCTCTCTCTCTCTCTCATTTTTTTTTTCCTGTGGTCTTTACTTCATGAACTTATTTGGCACGGTTAGAAAATCTTCTGTTCTTCCACTTTGAATTTAGTTCATTCTCCAGAGAGTGCAGCTCTCAGTGCTCAGCTCAGTTTGTCTGCTAGCCTGTGCAATACAACTTTATGTTTTCGGCTGCTTTGTGCAAATGGCATCCCAAAATGCAGACACGAAACAAGGCAGGAGATAGAATATGACATAAATTACAGAAAACAGTCGCTCAGAGATAACATTTGGAAGGAATACGTATAAGCAATCAATCACAAAGCTCAGGGGTAAGCTCTCTGGGACACAGCCTTTTCTGTGTTCAGAGTTGTATTCACATAGCAGCAAAGCCCTTGTCCACAGTGAGATTTCCAGGCATTACTACAATACAAACAATAATAATAAAAAATAAGGTGTTTAATTCATTGCAATTCCAAAGAAACTCTGCAGAGAATTCTGTAACAGCAGAAGATAAACAACTTAAAAGGCAAGGCACTGTATACTCCATTCTGCTTGCTCACAGCGCTGATAAAAGCTATTACCAATTCAGACTGGCTTATCAAAGAGGAGTATCAGGAGTATCAATAAGTAATTGGTAAAGAAAAAACAGCCCTATTTATTAATTAGCACCTATCACTTCTGCACAGACAACTTTGTTTGCAGAAGAGGAAGCCTTAGAGCCTGGCCCAGTCCTGTCATTCATCCTTTATAGTTCTTGGATACTACACTTTGGCTTTACTGAAAGAAGTGTTTAAGGTACAGGGGGATTTTTCCATTTCCAGTCATGGCTTTTTTCCCTATTCTTTTATACCACCATGTAAGGACTGAGTATTGTAGCTTCTCTGTGAACATGGCTTTCACTGAAGTGTTGGAACCAAGGACCTTAAATAGGTCTCTCCAGGCACCAGGACAGAGCAGGAAACAGGTTGGACTGTTCGCTCGATGGAGAAGCTGCAAGTAACATGTTTCTGGTCTGGGTCATCACAGGACAGAGAGTTTAGGTCTTTGTTTTCTTTAGACCAGTGCTTTGCATCAAGTCATCTTCTGTGTCAAAACATTAATGAGCATCTTTACACTTTTGCTGAGCAAAACAATGCTTTGACCTAGTCAAATAGAGAGCTTTTAAAAAATCTTAAATGAGAGCTTTGTTAAGATTCCTTCTCATTGTAGTCCAGTCATTGTTAGATATGAGCTTTTTTAATAAAAATACAGTCAATTCTCCTTCAGTGTTGCCAGCAAACAAAGATTGACTGGTTTTAATGTACATTTCAATTTACAGTGCTTTTGGAGACCATGAGGGAAATATATAGTCCTAACCGCTTAGCTGAAAGTCGTTGTTATGTCAATACAAAATCATTATAATAAAAAACTCCTGTCGGCTCTGAACTTAAAAAATCTAGAAATAATTTGATATGTATTTTATACAAATCCATAGCTTACCTCAGTTGGAAATGGTATTATGGTTAGCTCCATTATCATTATTGCAAACTCATGATCATAATCATGGCACCCCTGTAGAAAGAATTCTGAAAGACTCCACAGTCCCTGACTGCTGACAGGGCAGTTTCTACAGGAGTTTTTACATCAAGGTAATGGATCTAGTTAATGTGTTGTTGAACTAGCTAGGACTGGGATGGAGCAGTCAGTCTGTGTGCCTGGGCTTGCCACCACAGCCTGAACGTGTCCTGACAGAGCAGCAGACTCTTAGAGTGGCGTAGGTTGGAAGGGGACTTTAAATCACGTGGTCAAATCCACTGCTGAAGGTGGGCCAGCTCAATCAGGTTGTGCAGGCCCATGTCTAGTCAAGAACTGAACATCCCTTAGGATGGTGATTTCTTCATAACCTCAGTGGGTACCTGATCCAGTGCCCAACTAGTCACATCTCTTTTCCTAACACCTACTCAGAATTTCCCTTATTGCAGCTCTTTTCCACTGCCTCTCATCCAACAATCTGTTCACCTCCAGCAGTTCAGCTTCTCTGCACCCTGCCATTATACAGCTGAGGACAGCAACGATAACCCTTCACCCTTCTCTTTTTCAGACTGGCCACCTCCAGTTTTCTCCACCTGTTCTTGTGCACAGTGTACTCCAGCCCCCTAACACACGTGGTGGGTCACTGTTCCATGATCTTCTGCACTCCAGGGACTTGGCATTTCCATGACTTGGGATGGAAATTGAGGACTCCACAGGACTTAATAGCTGGGAAAGAGCATAGGGATAGGAATGGCTTCTTATGGAAAAATTCATCTTTGTATCAGGGACACTGTAAAGGCCAAAGGTCTGTTTCTGGGGGTGGAGGGCTCACACCTGTTAGTCTTGGAGGCTTCTGGCAGGGTGCTTAACCCCCCAAAAGAGAGTTCAGGCAGGTTTGGGAGATGATGTATGGCAGGGGAGAAAGCTGTTTTCAGGCTGACTGGATTAGGTGATGTGAGAGGAGGGTGATGATGAGCTGCCGGTTAAAGAATATAACAGGTGATGTCTAACATCTTTGAAAGGTGTGTGGATGGGTTTTACTTTCCAGTATGAAGAGGCTGAAGCAGAAAGCTAAAAGAACAAAATCCACTGTACTGCTGAGCTCCCAGTGAATCAGGAAACAGGTCCTTTTAGTAATGAACTCCTCAAATAGATTAAGGAATTCTGAAGGCAGCATCTATCTATATCTAGATTCAGCTCCATACATGACAAATGCTTTTGCTATGAGTGTGAGCATCTGACCTTTTCCTTCCCCTCTCTCCTGCAGCTACAGTGCTCAGCCTGCTCATTAACAGTGCCTAGGTATTAACCTCAGAATGATCTGAGAAAAGCCCCAAGAAAGCTGCAGCCTCCATTGTTAAATATTCCATTGCAGACTAAATGAGTGGAGCAGGTGCAGTGTACCCCACCCAGAAGAGTTCCTGAGCAGGTGAGCCACGTTTTAGAAACTACCAGTACAGTCCATCTGAAAGCATTGATGTAAATATACCACAAGTACTTTGGTTGACTCAGCAAAGCCTGTAAAATGTGCAGATCCATAGCTTTGCACGTGGTGTAAACCAAAGATAAAGCACGTCTTCCCACCTCTTTTCTTCTTTGCCATGCACAGACATATGCTTAGAACATAGGATGTATTAGGCAAGGTTTTGAAGGGAAAGGTGCTGGCAGGAGCCTGCTGACATCTCTGATGCTCTCTGACGTCCTTGGGCACTGGCTCCTTACTCTGGCCCTTGCAAACACAGCTGCTGCATGTTCAGTGCTGTCAACACCCCTGAGCTGCTGGTGGAGAGCCTGTAGGGAACAGAGCCCTGCTTTTCAGGCAGCCTTGCTGAGAAACTTCCTGAGACTTGTGCTTAAATACAAGTTAGAGTCAGGGCTGGCTGGCAGAACATATCTGTGTTTTGAGCAACCATGGGAGGAGAGACTTGGGTCTCTCTCAAAGGAAGCAGAGCTAGATGATAGCAGTGATGGCATTGCAGACCCAAAAACCTGGAAGCACTAACCTACCTGAGAAATGAAATGACTAAGTGGTAGGTAGCCAGAGTACAGACTCATCATCCTATCCATTGTCTGTGCACAGCTTTTGGAGAAGAGCTGCTTTACTTCCTTCCATTAAGCATTTGGTTTGGGGGAGCAATAAAAACCTACCCCTGTGATAAAGAATTTAAGCTGATACTTCTAAGTTCATTTCACTACTCTTTCTAATATTCGGTAATTACATTTTAATTCATACCTCCTTATTTAATTAGGAATTCTAGTTCCAAACCTGGAACCCAGCTGCCTTCTCTGGAGGCTGTGTCAAAGTGTGCCAGCATGTCACTGAAGTGAGGCAGGAGCCTGCACACCAGTGCAGAGAACCAGACATAGTGATGTGACTTGAAAAAGCCTCTGGATGCTAGTCTCTATTTGTTTTACAAGGCTCTTCAATAAATGATCAAGTACTGTTCTGTACTCTCCAGTAATTCGATATTCATCTTAAGGCAGCGATATTTGTCATGAGCTACTGGTTTTCTTTTTTGCAGAAACAAAGGCCAAAGAGACCAAAAAGCTGCATGGTCATTTCGTATCCCTCCTGATAAAAAACCCAAAAACATTTTCTCTTGTACCTCTTCTACATCCTGCAGCCACTTTCTACTATGATTTTGCCAGTTTACATAAGGTAAGGGAAGGTTTGTCTGGGTTGCTTGGCTGGATGGCTTCTGAGGGGTAGCTGGACTGCTGAATAATCTCTGGTGATTCCATAGGTGACATTTTTCTCTGTGCTACTAAAGATGCAGCCTTTTAAACAACATGGAAAGGAAACTCCTGAGCTTTTTGTGTGGTCGTGTCTCCAGTGTGTTCCTCGCTTGTTTCTATTTACTGGCTTTCCTCACACTTTGGTAGCAAGTCTAATGTAAACAATAGCAGCTTATCTGATCAAATATGACTAAGCAATAGTCACTCATTTAGTACATCCATTTGCCAACCTATAGAGTTAAAAAAAGAAAGTTAATGAATAGCAATGTGATAAATAAGATGAGGTTATTTTGAATTGTCCAAATACCACAGGTAATTGATTGTGTTGTTTCTGCACTTTTTTTTCTGTACTTTCTTCCTTTCCCTCTTTAAATTCCCTTGTGGCTTCAAATGGAAAAGATGTTTTCTAGTTCCTGTCAGATCAGCTTGGATAGTGCTAACATGTGCCACAGCACCACCGCGTTGAATGTGCTGCATGCACGTAAGGCAGCGCCTCCAAATAAACCCTCATGGAGGTTCTTTATTTCTCAGGGCTACATGAGGATCATCAGAAGAATAAAAAACACATTAAATTTCTGAAGCCAACCTGAAGGAGACACAAGGTGATCTTCTCCCTGTTTGGATTTACATTTCTAGTACCTCTGTTAAACCACCCAAGCAAAGGATGCCCAACTCTAAGGCTCGGAGAACTGCTTCAGAAACACTATGCTATCAGTGCATTCCAGCTATACCTAATCCTTCTCATCATTTCTCACATGAACACTCTCGCTGACTCCAGCTCAACTTCTCCCAGGCCTTAGTTCAGGACTGGCATCAAGCACGTCCATCAAAGCCGCAGCCTCTTGCGCCTTCGTGTGCCACTCGGCATTTCTTCCTATATGGCTGTTTCAGACAGGTAAGTCATAGAATCATAGAATCATAGAATGATTGGAGTTGGAAGGGACTCCCAGAGGTCATCTAGTCCAATCCCCTGCAAGAAGCAGGGACACCCCCAACTAGATCAGGTTGCTCAGGGCCTCATCCAACCTGGCCTTGAACGTCTCCAGGGATGGGGCATCCACCACCTCCCTGGGCAACCTGTTCCAGTGCTCCACCACTCTCACAGGAAAGAACTTTTTCCTAATATCCAATCTAAACCTCCCTCCCTCTATTTTGAAACCATCCCCCCTTGTCCTGTCACAACAGGCCCTACTGAACAGCCTCTCCCCATCTTTCTTGTAGGCCCCCTTGAGGTCCTGGCAGACCGCACTAAGGTCTCCCTGGAGCCTCCTCTTCTCCAGGCTGAACAGCCCCAACTCTCTCAGCCTGTCCTTATAGGAAAGGTGCTCCAGGCCCTTTATCATCTTTGTGGCCCTCCTCTGGACCCTTCTCCTGCCTGGTCCCACTCTCACCATATGAAGTGTAGCCCAGAGAAAGAAGGGAAAATGAAAGAACTTTTTGTTAGATGAGGAGTGGTTTGGAATAAAAGGTGCCATAGAAATGCGTGCTGGAGATTATTATCACTTATATCTTACTGCCAAATGTTCTCAGCTGTCAATCCAGCTGAGACTCATGGTTGAAGGTATCATTATGACTCACTGTCCATTTGAGATCAAACCAGTCCATCCATCTAACTTCTCTGTGTATTTTTTTCGCCTATGGATGTAAAGCAAAATCATCCCTCTGCAGTGTATCTCTGTCAATAAATTGTCTGCATTTTGCATTAACAAAAACAATCCTTTGACAGTTAGGGAAGATGATTATTACTTAGTGCCTCTTTACTCACTTCTCTGCTCCTCCAAATTCAGCTGCATCCCTTAATTTAAAAGATGGAAAATAACAACACTAAGAAGAAAGAAGACCTCATGTCATAAGAAGCTCAGTTTGGGGAGTTTAACTTCCTACAGGGAGTTATGTAGCAAACACCTGTCTAGGTGCTCTCCTACGCTGTTAAACTGGGCATGTTCTGGCAGGTGCCTGCTTTTACATTTCATGGTCAGGCCACCCAGGTCTTGCTAGAAGCATGACACTGTACTTAACAGAAAGAAGCATTAGCACTTGGACATAATAGACCAGACTCTCTTAAAGATCCTTTTAATTTTCAGTGATGTTTTTCAGGATTTAAAAATAGTAGTCAAGGTTGCTTCTGGAGTACCAGAAGATGGAGGGGTCTCATCAGTCCCTTTGGGAAAGCAGCTCTTCAGCTCTGTTACCTCTGTGGTGTTCAGGTCTCTTAATTGTTGTTCCCTTACTTTATTGAAGACTTTCACCCTCGAGTATCGATTCACAGCACCCTAAGCTGGCCCTGGGCACCAGCACCTGCTGATACACTGCTGGTGAGCACACAGTTTAGCTTCCAAACTAAATGCATCTGCTCAAGGCAAACAGGCAGTTACAGGCTCAGTTCTCCCTGCAAAAGCACAGTAGTGGAAGCAAGAACAAGCCTGAGGGTGGTCTTATTTTAAAAAAATGGTGGGTGCTATAAGGTGGCAACTAGTGATTAAAGCAGAGCACAGAATGCAAAAAAAAGTTATTATCATGAGAGCTTTTTTTGTTGCCCGTGAATGGTAAGGGAAGGACATATCTCAGCTCCAACATCAGAGAGCTCCTTGATCATTCCATCATGCATCAGAAAGCTCCTTGATCAGCCCTGTGATTGGTACATCAGCATTCAATTGTCATTTCTGTGAATGTTTTCTTGTTAATTTTCATTTTCCCTTACAGAAGAATCAGAGAGACAACACTTGCTGCAGAGGTCCTCTGAGGTCAGGCGTGTTAGCGTGAAGGAGCGTCAAGGCACTTGGTCGTTTCGCTATGGACACAGGTAAAGGTCTTTGTCTGGGACCTTCATCTCTTGCCTACCAAGCAGCCTTGCCAGGCTGCTTCCTTCCTCCAGCTGCCTGTTCTGGCAACTGCTCAGCACAACACGAGGTAGAATTTGGCCTTGTACCTACCCCTGTAAGGCTGTGATTTTGTTGTTGTTGTTGTCCTTTTGTACCTGACGCGTTTGGGAGAAATGTTGATATCTTGGCAAATATCTGGACATCTTCACTGTTAAGAGAGCAGTGATTAATGTGCTTTTTTGTTCCCTCTGATTAAATTAAAACATGTATTCTAACATGTCTTGGAGACATTTATAATTGTCCTTATATAGTCCAGCTTATCAGGACACAGTAGCAGGTGTTGTCAGCTCAGCCAGCCAGGATTTTTAATCCTGTTTGCCAGCCTCAATGCTGAAGGCCAAGGCCCAGATGCCACAACCCTTGGCTCATGCTAAGCAGGATTTCCAGGAGCAGTCCTGTTGCCTGGGATGGAGGCTGAGTGACCCTGAGGACCACGACAAAGCCCTCCTGTAGCCGGTGTGCTGAGCAGAAGGGCAATACGTGCCGTCTTGCAGAGGTCTCTTCGCATTAACCCTCCTGCCTGTGCTGGAGATTGGGGAAGGTGGCTTTTTAGATTTCTCAAGATCTGTGAGTACTTGAAACAAACTTTCCTGGCTTTATCTTAAATAGAGCTTTTTGTTAGTTTATCTCAAAGTGTGTTTCAGTGGAGAGCAGTAGCAGCTTTGATGTGGGAAGAAAACACAGCTTCTCTGAAGAGCCTATTCTGTGCCCTATAAAGAGCCCTCTCTTCCTCGCCTGTTGATGTAACCCCGAGCAAAGTGTCCCCCTCCATCACCACGGCTGCCCCTCCCGTCACACGGGGCACTCGAATGTAGGGGTTTGAGCAGTTTCTGATTGCTGGGGTGGCTGTCTTCCCTAACCTCCGCCACCATGCTCATATCTAGCGTATGGAGGCTCCTCAGTTCTCAAGGCAACAAGTCTGTCTCCCTGGTGGCCACTCTTTAGCCAGAGCTGGGACCAGCTTTGTGATGATTAAGCTCCTTCCCTTTTTCTGGTGAATTTTAAGCAAGTGGTATAAACTCTATTTTCAAAGGGTCTTCTCTATTTTTCAGACCCTTTTGAAGAGGATGACATCTTAGGGTCAAAAAAACCCAGTTTACAGACTTGTCTTCTTGGCTTAGAGCAAAATTGAAATAAGTTTCATTTGTACCTTTGTCATCTTTGTGTAAGGAGTAAAGAATAAACTGATTGACAGCATTTGTAGAATTGGCATCAGGCCAGGGTTTACTGCTGCTGCTATGTTGACATTATTTTCCTTTAAGGAGGTTAGGTCCATGGAGGTGTTGGCATGTACTGGTTGAGTGTCTGAAAAAATGAGTATCAGAAAGTTTAAAAGGCATGTTTGTGTTTGCCATTATGTATTTAACAGCTAGAAAGAGGAGCTGTTCTGTTGCGACAAGTCCTTGACAAATTTTTCCTGCACAGTCATAAGAGCTAATCCCTAAATACAATAATTAGTTCAGAGGCAATTTTTCACCTGTTCATTTTTGTCACCTAAGTTTCCTTTGCCCATCTGCCCTGAAGTCATACTAATTTTATCAGTTGTGTTTTGGGGATGTAAATCTATTTGCTGCCCACAGACGGGGATCTGGTAGGAGCTCTGTTAGGGCATCTATCAGAAAGCATCGCATGAATGGTGTGTCTGATCACAACAATGGGCACTCAGGGTTACCATTGATTTAGAAGCAGATTTGCAACAGACAACTGAGATTTTTATCAAAGGTTTTCTGGGCAGTGAGTTACCATGGCAGTTACAGTAAGATAAAACACTGTAGGATCTTTGAGAAGGAGTCTGTTATAATTTTGTAATTCTATAGGACGTATTGTCCAAGAATTCAAAGCACCCCATTAAGTTTCACCATGCTATTGTAAAGTGAATAAATACAATTAGATCCATTATTAGATTGGCAAAATGAGACACAGAAGTGATATGATTCCCCTACTGTGGCATATATACACCACTGCATCGACTCGGTGCTGCTTTTCAGTCGCGGAAGCCTGCCGCAGCCCAGCAAGGCAACCGCAGGGTGTCTGATGGCCCCGTTGTGCAGGTTTGCAGTCTCAGGTGCAGCTGTGCCTTCCCAGTGGCATCTATTCCCAATCTCTCGGAGACTCACCCCTGTAGTGAATATTTTACATATTTTACTTGCTGTATCTAAAAGCAGAGTTCATTAAGCAGTCCTGAAAAAAAAAAAAAAAGCCCTATCACACAGTTCATGCCTTCATTAGCGTCTGTAGGCTGTCAGAGCTTTTATCAGTCCCCCCATGCGCTTGAAGTGTTACCTCATTGAAATCAGCAGTCTCTGTCTTTACTCCCACACTGCATGTTCGAGGCTGAGACTGTACCTTCCCCCTGCCTGCATGTCCTGGGTTCTTACAGCCCTGATGTCCTCCTCTCCTGTGTCCCTACTGCAGCTCCTTTTGATTATGGAGCAGCAGCAGCCGCCCTCCTGGGAGACTGCACACAGGTACAGGTCAGAACTTCTCCAGAGCTCAGTGTTTTTATTAAAAATTACTCCCAGAGGCTGGTGGTTATTATTATTCTTTTAATCCTGCTATTGTCTCCCTTAGGCTGGTCAAACCAGGAAGAGGCAAACTTTCATCTGTGATTGTTTTTACACTTGCTTGTGTTTCACACATGCTGGGAGGTGTGAGGCTCCTGTGTGTGCTCTACCAGTGCGGCTTTGTTACATTCCTGACTCTTCCTGAAGTCGATTTTCTGCTTTTAAAGGTGAACTGTACTCTAAACCAGAAAACAACTATTTCTTAATCCTGTCTTCCTTACTAGCGTTTCTCTACCTTTGTCCAGTCATGGGATTATCCCATGCTGAACATGTCTGGGTCTTTCCAGCAGTAACCCTTTGGCATGGAGGAGAAAGCAGGACAGCCCTGCTTAGCTTTACAGCCAGCCTTAAAGAGATTCAGCTTTCTCTGGGAAGGGGCCAACTCCAACATTTTACATTTGAGGTCGTTCCAGCTCAAATATCTTTTCTAATCTGTGGACACAGGGAGTTCAGTGTCATTGGAAGGCCATCAGTGGTCCTTCAAAGGGAGCCTCAGCAAGCCCCATTCAGTGCCAGTCCACCAGGATTATGTCTGGACCTGCAGGACCGCTGTGCTTCTGGACTATAATCCAGCAAGTGCTAAAAGGATGGTGCAAACCGAACCTGCAGTCAAGCTTTCAGCTCTGCCCCACTGCCTGCTCTCTTGGAGCACATGTAAGCTCTGGCAGTGGACACACACGTCTGTGCGCTGTGCACCCAGACCTTTGAGACTGCAGAGCACGCTCGGTGCTTCATGCTCCTCTTGAGAAGAGCGTACAGAAAGGGAAAAAACAATAGGTCAAACAACTTTATAACTGCTTAATTAAAACCAAACAAAATAGCACTGTTGCTGATTCATCCTTCAAGCCTAGACTGCCCAAGTCCTTGTTGTTTCTTCAGTTACCAGCCCCGTGGCAAGAGGACAGTGCTGGTACACTCATCTGCACTTCCAGCTATGCTTCCATGTTTCTAATAGCTTCCATCAATCAGGGACAGTCCCTGAACATCATGACATCCAGCACCCCAGTCCCTCCTGCAGTGGCATCTAGCCAATGGTGGTATCTTGTATCATCCAATCTGGGACCATCTCACAGTAAGTTCTTATCACCCTTTTCTTCACCATTTGGTGATCTCAAGGGGTGACATTCTGGCTATGGTTTTAGAGCATGCTAAAAACCTCTTGCTCAAACCTTCACAGTCTTTTATTTCTTAAAAAGGGCTCTGAGGGCAACGGTGCTTCAGTTCATAATCATCTGCACTGACTTCAAGTATTCTGTCATAGATATTGCTGATTGACTAATTAAATTGAGCAGAATAATTTGGACTTTTTTAACAAGTACTCTTTAACACACCTTAAATCAGCTTTATTGATTCTTCTCTCTCATGTGGGTCCTGTTAGGTTGTTTTCTGAGAGTGAAGAGAAAAAAAAAAAGCATTGCTTTTACTGTTTTTTTTTTTTTTCCTGACTTTTGCCTTTTGTGGCAGCACAATATTTGACACGCTGCTCCTTGTCTTGCTCTGAAACAGTTTATCAAATCTCCTTCAACAATTACTGTCTGCTCCTCTATTATTCACTTTCACTAGTTTGATTCTTTCCTATCAATCAGCCTTCTTTTCCCTGTCCAGCCAGCATTCTGTCAGCATAAAAGTCTCCCACTTCGAACTGCAGTCCAGAGTAAACACAGACTTTTAACCCTTCCCATGAGTGTCCAGCCCTCTATACATTAATGACAACACAGCAATTAATTTTCTATGTCCCTGGTTCCATTAAGCAATTTGAGCTCTGCATCATCTGCTCACTGTCTCTCCATTTGCAAGTGTGGTATTTCTGCATCAGTAAAATGGTCTTTTCTCATGGCCCTGATGATGTTCTGGGTTGCATCAACATTTTGGTGGGTGCTGTAAGGCTTTTAGAGCTAAAGCAAAACCTGCTGCAGTACTATCACTTCTCAGCAGTTTCTGTGCGGTTCAACTGAGTCTCTGTTGAAGGACTTGTTGTGCTATGAATATCTCCTCAATCCTTGTAACTGCTTTCAAGTAAGGCTGTGAGGAGGTTGTTTTGCTTCTGAGAACAAAAGTTGTATGTTCATTATGACCACAGAAGTGGCTTCTGCTCCATCTTCTTGTTGTCTTTTCCTCTGAATCATTCCACATCCTTCTTTCCCCCAGTTTCACTGTCTGGAGTGCCAATATTGCTGGGTGTGTTCACCTCAGAGCCTTCACATATTTACATTTTAAAGGTTCTCAGAGAAATAGGTTTTCATAAGTAGGAAGTACAACTCTGATTTTATCATAATAATTAATAAAGCAATTAATTTGATCCATGTGCTGTAAAATGTGAAGACCTTTGGTAGGTTGTGCTTAGAAGTATGTGTCTTTTGTATTAGTGAAGTGATAAAATTCAAACAGAAATGAGAAATGTTTTCTGCTCTTTACACGGTATGTGACAAAAAATAGGCTAGAATTTTACTGGAATATTAAAGGAAATATGTCAGGGGGCTATTTTTATTCAGTGCTATTTAGTCTCAGAAGAACATGTGAAATATGTCACATTTATCCATTAAAAAAATAAAAAAAACAGAAAGTAAGTAATTTTAAGGAAACAAACACTATTTTTGAAGAGTGTATCATTTTGTACAGCCTCCAAAGCCTCATTCACACAGCTGCTTCTTCGGTGGCCTGTCCCTGGCATCAGCATTTTGCGTGTGGTGGCGTAAATCCCATGTGATGCCACCGAGGGACGTGCTCCTGCACCACAGGTTGGTGTCCGCATTGCTCATATGGAGGCTGGTAAGAGAGTAATTGTATCTTGTTCTTCCTATCAATTAGGATCAAAGCTACTTAGCTGGCTGAGATATGCTTCCACTGAATCCTCATTTTGGGTTTCTGTCACGCTTCTCTAATCTCCTACAAAGTTGCATTTCCATAAAAAACATTTCCATTTTTCCTGCTTATTTTCGTTAAGTGGAAAGTCTCCTTAATGATGTTTTTTTGGATTCGAAAACTCCTCATCTAGGTCAGCATTTTCAGAATGCCAGCTTCCCAGTTGTTATATTGCTACGCTTCAAATCTTTAATTTTAAACAACAGAAGTTTTGGAATGGTTCTTGCTTTTTCTTTAGTCTTTTAGTTTTCTTCTGAGTGCTGAATTTTTCCTCTCATCACAGTCTCCATCCCAGCTTCAACCCATTTATCAATTTATAAAGTCTCGCTTCTTCCAGAATAGTTTTTCAGATACGTATTTTTAGATGAGAGCTGTTCCATCTTTCCAAAATGATCACTTCAACCTCAGCCACTGGAGCTCAGGCATACAATATTTAAATTATTATTTATAGTACAGGAACATGCGGAGACTTTCATTAAAGATAAGGCATTAGGCGTGTGCCTTGACGAGTAAAGTGAATGATAGTCCCCGCTCTGAGCAGTCCACACTCTTAAGGCCAGGTGGACTTGCTGGGAGATTTTAAGGAGAAATTTAACCCAAAGAGATGTGAGCATCACCCAGGGGTGGATACAGTCAGCAGGATGGTGCTTTTGTCTCCATACCTAGTAGGCAGGAGAGGTGGCAGGATGGAATCAACCAGAGGCATAAGGGAACTGAGTGCTGTGAGAGCACGGACACCATGGGAGATGAGCATAGACAGAGGCATCTGCCCAACCGCACAGAGGAGTGCCGGCATGGGATCCACAGAGCTGCAGTCATGGGGGTATTGCTCTAGAGCATGATGACAAAATACCACCAAGAGATAACAGGTTACGTACACAAACATGGCTGGGCAGCCCCAAGGTTTTTTTAGTCATTGCTATGGATGCCTTTCCTCCTATGTGCCCCTGATTCTTTTGATTCCTCAGCTAGTACCAACTCAGGATCTTTCAGGCTTCTGTAGAGCCTGGTGCACTCCTGCACTGAAAGAGACCTTGCTACCTGGATCACCATGAATAGCTCCATTTTATATGTTTTTTCACTAAGTGGTGTAAATTAGTTCTGTGTGACTTGATGGATTTTTTCCCTCCACCCTGACAACAGTGATAAAAGATCTGACCCCTTTCAGGGCATTTGTAAAACCAAACTTACAAAATCTAATTTGTTTAGGGCCGAGCTTTTAATTGCTTTACCATCCCAGTGTGGAACTGAATGCTTAGCAGTCTTGGGGATTGATCGACTGAGTTATAATAAGGGACTTGACTTGAGAGAGGTTATCACCCTTAGATGTAGAGCAATATACACCTTTTCAGACAGTCGGGATGTTGGTGCTGACTTCTGCAGGGCAAGGATTTGGTGTACAGCTTCTGAGCCCCGTGTGGTTTCTGATGAAATGTCCCAGTGAAACGGTCTTCTGAGCCACACTTCTTATCAGGACTGAGCAGTGTAACAGAGAAATTGAGCTTAACAGCACTGACCAGGTTTTTTCTCTGCCCCTAGGTGTCCAAAAATCAGTCCATGTTCCTTGACCTAACAGGGAAGAATGAAACCTCTTGCAGTTTTGAGGGTGTTGGTTTTAGTTTTCGACTGCTCAGAGTTAGGATTGCAAAGCAAGACCAATACTTATACGCAGAATGTTCCTGGTTTTAAACTACCACTAATTAATTTAGAGCTTTTTGTCCTGGACCACGGATCGTAAAGCCTTCTTCAGTCTGTCACAGGCAACGCTGGTTCAGCCTCCTGTTTGTGCCGATTAGTATCAAGTCAGAATAATTCTTTTTTTCCCCAGAGAAATTCCCCATGTTTTACTCATAAATAAAAAAGAAATGGAAGAAACATTCTTGATGGTATTTTTGTGATTTGACTTTGCCATCAGAATATACTGCACACATACAGTACTTGTCGTCCCTAAAACTTACATTTTGAAAGTTCTTTGAAGATGTAAATTACAGATCTTTCATATGAAAAGTTAATGAAGGACTCTAAACAAAATAAAATAGAAATGATGACATGAAAGAGCCTTCTTATGGCTTCAATAACAAGATAAACAGTTTAATATTCCACATACTGCATTAGAAATAACAGCTGGGCTCTATGGAGACGAATCCCCTAACTCAACTGCATCGGTTTTCACATTAGGTAAGGACAGTTAAGGAGACTGATGACTCTCCCTTAATTGTCACCTCCTTTTGGCCCCCAGAAACACTGGAGGCAGCCAACACCTGCTAAGTTTTAGCAGACACCACAAGTACTTTAGCAAATACAGTAGTAAAGTGCCATTAACACCAAGACTTCAGTAGCCTCCGAAGTGATAGACATATACTGTATTGACAGCCTAGAATTTTAATGAGCTATAGCTGTTTCAGTCCGTATTGATTGTCCTTTCTTTTTTTTTTTCTTTCCTCTCCTCCAATTCAAACAAGAAGAAACAAGAACCAGCATTTCATTTAAAGGAGACTTTGTCCAGTGATTCATATTTCATGAATACTTGTGAGCGAACATGTCCTGTAAAATAACCAATTAATTCAGTCGGGTTAAGAGTCAGGCTGAAAATTGAAAACTACACCACTACATTTATAGAAACCTGGGAAGGCACAAGGGTCAAAATTTCCTACTGTATAAAAAGTTCCCAAACAAGATTTTGATCCACATCCCTTGGTTCCCTTCACTTTCTACTTCTCGGCTCTCCTGACAGCTTCTCAGGTGAATATTACTCCGTGTAACTATCGTACCGTGCTGTTCACAGCTCAGGATGCTTCAAGAGACAATGCCTGTTTTCCTGAGTGTGTTATGTAGGTGGTGGGTTTGACAGCATCACAGATTCAAGTTAAAAGTGGCCAAAAGAGCAGGGGAAGGAGTAGCCTGCAATAATGATTTGCAAATTGTGTTAATTTCATAGTGGGATCCTGCTTTTTGATAGGATTTAATGCGTAATGAGCTCCTGAGACGTTATTTTTGCTTCAAAGCTCTGCTGAGTACTAGATCCTATTAAATTCTTGCAGTAAGCACACCAAAAAATACTTTGAGCTAATTTTAATAATTTTTAATTGAAGGAATATTTTTATTCCAATTTGAATATTCAAGCTGTTTAAAAGTTAACACATTCTCTAAGTATTCATCACTCTTTTCCTTCCACAATATCTTTGTTGAGGCAGCCTGTGGCTTTTCTTTTTTTTCTGTCCCCGATTTGTTTTGCAGACCCAACGGAAACACATTTAGACGTTTTCTGCTATTTATTTCTTTTAAAGTGCCGGCATGCCCCAGATTAATCTCCATTCTTTTTATTGCTGTTTTATAGTCTACCATTATTGTTTGTTTGTTTCCTTTTCTTTTTCCTAAAAGCAGAAACAAAATACAAATTTCCCTGCTAGTCCCTTCTTGTGTCGTAGCAGGAGCCAGATATGTGTGTTTGTGTGTTGTGCTCGGTAACATATGTATTTCATTGTTAGCAGCATTGGTACATTACATTAAATCTTATGGAGCCCAGCAGAGACCGGCATCCCAGGTTGCAAGACAGCTAGCGGGAGTCCAAACAACATCAGAGTCTACATACATAAGCAATAAATGTCTTTTACTGCCATGTTTCAGAAAGGGAAAGGAGATGTGGAAAGATTCAGTGACCTGGTTCAAACCTTCCCAAAGATCTGGGATTGGTTCCCTTGGCACAAGGCGGTTGTTCTCTTTGATTTATCGTCTCAGCCTTAACCCTGCTGTCCCAAATCACAGGGACAGCTGGAGGGCAGTGGGCAGTCCTACGGCAAACGGAGCTCAGTTTGTCTCTTGCACAGCTCTGCTCACCTGGTGTGTGGTATAGACTAAGGAATTGATGTTAAAGCGAGAGCTGTGCTGAAGGCAAACCCTGACTAAGAGGGACTAGACCCTCTGTGCCTGAGGCCCTTCTACACAATGACTGCTCAAGCTGCTGCAGTCATGAAGAAGTCCCCAGTCCCACCTGTCCACCTGCCCCAGAATTTGTGGCTGGCAGGAGTAAGCGCTTGTGCAGCTGGGCTCAGCCTGCCATCGCTTCCATGTGGGTGTCAGCAGGGTGTGCTTGGCTTTGGTGCATAGGTGGGCTTCGCCAAAGCTGGTGAAGCTGTGAGGACTGGTGGCTTTGGATTTGCTGCTCTGGCCACCCAGGGCTCTGCTCTGGGGACAGCTGGTGGAGGTGCTTCTGTTCCTAGTGACCCCAATGAGTCAGTCAGTCTTTCTCTCTCCATCTCCACATTAACTTTTAGGAATTGGGGACAGATGGCTGAGAGCTTTGAGATGTTTGGGGTGACCTTGGGGAGGCTCTAACTACAATGCAAACTCAGAAATGGTAAATGCAGTAAGCAGATTAAGAGTCTGGCACTCTGGCAAATCTCAAGACATCATAGTCTTATGTTACTATTTTTCCCCTATGGCAAACTTACAGATTTCAGAGTGACTTTGCTGTAGCAGTGACTTGAAAATTATAGTGAGTGAGTGTTCCATTTTAAATAATGGATTATGAGGCAAAGATTAATTTTTGCTCAATTTTCACACTAATTCAGTGCCTTGCTGCCAGCAGAAGCACAAAGAAGGACATGAATTCACAGCGGCTTTCTTTTCTCTCAAAGTCTTAACATGCTTTTATTGGATGGGACTGTTTGTAATAAAGTCCCATCATTCACAACTGGCTGCCTACCTAACCACAGGGCTTTGACATCTCTGGAACCATCCTTTGGTTAATGTCATTAGAGAAGATAGTCAAACCACTTCCCAGCTTGCTCTACGCCTGTCTAAAGGAAACTGGTCCTCTTCTGCTACAGATGGAAGGTCATCTACCAACAATCCCTATGACAGCCAGCATTCTGCAGCTGCCAGACACCGCTTATTTTTAGGCCAGATGAAAAAGGGGGTAAGAGGGAGAGAGAAAGAGAAAGGAAGAGAGGAAGACAGACGGCTGAGAAGAGGTGAAACCAGAAATGCTATGTCCCAGAGGCATTTATCAGCCCAAATGAAATGGAAGCAGTGAAAGGGGAAACACTGCTTTGCTTTTCTCAAAATTGTATTTCCAGTTGAATGAGTCGAAAAGAAAATAACGTTTCCTTTTTCCTGTGATTTTGAGAGATCTGTTTGCTAAGTCTGCAGGCTTAGTGGGAGAGACAAGGAGTATTTATTTTCTATACATGCTGGTAATTTATGAGGTTGCTATAAATGCAGAGTTTATGGAAGTAAAATCAGGCCATGCAATAAAAAGGATTTTATTCAAATATCCCAGCTTATTAATTCTTTCTAATTCTTCACAGAGGAGGAGATGAGTGAGGATGCACACAAGGTTTACTGAATTTTAAGAGGGAGAAGATCCAGTAAAAGCAGCAATTGCAGGTATGTTTTTAAAATAGGAAAAGCAGAGAGATAAGTGAATTTTATTTGGGTTTGAAATGTAATTGAATTTTCCTTTTCCTATTTTGCCATCAAAGATGTCAGAAAGAAGTTTACTGTTCTGGGAAAGGGTCTTGCATTACTAACTAGCTGGTATAAAGTGGCTTCACCTTCTTGTGCAGCAGGGTGTGACTGACGGGATGTAAATGCAGCTCTTATCTATGACACATGAATGGGTGGAGAGGAGATTTAGAGCCTTGAGCAAGAAATAAGATGCCACAATTGCTTTCACTGGGAATTAGTGTTCCACCAGGAGCAGAAATGGGGCAAACGTATTGTTCTTCATGAGTAATATTAACTATCGGTTCCACTGAGTGCATGGCTTTGTGCTGTATTATTATTGTCCTGCCTTGACCTGCAGAAACCTCCAGGAGGATGAAAGGGTGGGGAAGGATCCTCTTGCATGATGTGCTGTAAGAAACATGGAAAGATAGAGGTGCTGTGAAAGCATCATAAACTGAGGCTGAGGTGCTGTACCTGAGAGCACTGAAAGCTTTCCAAAATTTGTCCTTCTACAGTGCTTTTTGGAAGGAAGGAGCAGAGCATGAACCTTCAGGATCTGCTGGCTTGGTGTCATCGGGCTCTCCCTGGGCATGCCACACTTCCCAGTGGCTGCTTTACACTGACTGATACGGGGTCTGGAAAGGGAGAAGTAGAGAGTGAGGGTATAAAGAAAGATGGAGATAGCATATTAGCTGATAGTGATCTCACAGAGCATTTTTTCACCAAATCAAGCCCTGACTGTTAGTTAACTTTGGAAAAATCCGAATAGAGGAATAACTCCTTTCTCAACAGACCCAGAAGCCCTGCACTGCCTTCCCAGCCCTTACTCTCATCAAAGTTTGTAACACCAGAGCGTACTTAATATTTCCCAGCTGTCTTTATGGTGCCTGTTAGCTTTCCCTCCCTAAGACTGACAGTCCAAATGCTTTGGGATGTCAGGGACCCAGGTACAAATAAATCCCATGTCCTTCTTGGGATTCTCCAGCTAAGCCCTGGAATGTCAGATCAGCTGGCAACACCAGTCACCACCCAGCACACTGGGTTGAATGAGACAGAGAGGACAGAAGCTAAGATCTATTTCCTTGAATTAAACTGATTAGGGCTCTGTAGCTGAGGCAGATGGCAGAAAGTCAGGAAAAAGGGCACTGCAGTGTCTCTGAGAGGAAGCATAAGCCTCCTTCCCATCTCTGCATCTCCTGACCTCATGTGTCCATCTCAGCTACTCATCTCTGCAGGGGTTGGCTCTGATCCCCAGTGCCCCCACGAGTGCAGCTCTGGCAGAAGGTACATTAAAGCTGGTAGTGGTAGAGGAGCCGCGCTGCTCCTGGAGTGTCAGCTGGGTGCATGACATGGAGCAGGTTCACAAGGCAGGAATAGACTGGAAGCCTGTGATGAACCAGGGAACAGAGGGGTTTGAAGAAAGACTGGCTCTGGAGTTCCTAGTCCAGTGGTACCCCACAGGGGCTGTGATTGGGACTGTGATGCCAAGATGAGATGAGCTGCAGTTCACTTAGTGCAGTAGTGCTATCGCAGTTCGTGATACTTTGGTGTCTTTTTTTGGAATGCTTTTGATAGCAGAGGTGGCATATGACCTTCTCCATTTGAGATCTGATGGCTCAGGAATCTCCAGCTCTACTATCGCCCATCAGTCCCTATCCTACTATACAGAACTACTGCCAAGCTAAGAAAAGCCTCAGAGAAAACTGGCTTTTCTAAGAAGCAATTCCCATTGTTACATTCACTAAGACTTCTGGACCCCTGAGGTATACAAGGGAGTGTCTGAGTTGTAAGTATCAAAAGAAATTAATTATTCTATATTATAATTAAGACTTTTTTAATTAGCTGAATAATTAGAATTTTTCTTGTGTTACAGAACAGCTTTTCACATAGCCAGACAATCTGAAACTTTAGCACAATTTACCTGAGTAAAAGAAATTTCCAGCATCAACAGTTTTCTCTCTGTAATAAAAAGCAGTAAATAGCAGCTCTGCTGTGGCTGCAAGAAAGGCAGCTGTCTTTAAAAGAAGTCTGTCAAGTCAAACTTGTCCCTCAAAATGTATTTTTTGTAACAGTCTTCAGAAAATGTTGGGTCGAACTGTTTTAGTGTTATTGTGAGGAAATCAATATTTCCCTTCAGCCTTTGCAACCCCCAAATTGTAGCATGTTGTTTGTGCAGGAGAAGCTGAAAGTGAAACTGTCTAAAAATGAGAGTGAAGTAAACTGGCCTGTTTCTATAATTTCCCCTAAAAGCACCCAAGGTAAGCAAAAAGGCACACTCGAGCAGTCAAAAATGAATTCTCCCAACATATGAAGCTCAAGTGAGGAGTGCTGATGGGGTTTGGGGAGCATTCTTTGCTTTTCTTCCAGCCTCTGTCTCTCTGCCCTCATCCTTCCTGTCTCCTTCAATGCCCTGTTATTCATACACTGTGCTAGATACCACCATGCAGCACATCTTCCAGGTTTGTCCTCCAGTGAAAGCATTGAAGAAATCATGCAAGATCTCTATGTCCTTTGACACTGAAGTTAATGAATTGCCTGCAGAGGCTCTCTCCACCATTGGAGAAGAGAAAAACCTTTAAACCTCTTCATAATGCCCTGAAATGCCAGCAGTGGGAATCAAACAGATGTGGGAGCGCCAGACATTTGGGATCCTTGAGCTTGCAAAGATAAGGGCAGCGCTGCTGTGTATTCCTGATGCCCCACTATTAAATCTGCCAGGTGATATGGCCATGGGTCAAAGGCTCTGCAGGGTTAGGGCTGGTCAGGCGATACCAGGAGGAATGAAAAAGTTTATGGTCTTTGTTACTGTGGCTGTAGATGGGTATTTTAAGTTGCTGAAACTGAGTTCAGAAAGGAACCACAAAGGTTTGGGAAGCTTGGCTGAGATCTCTGTCAAGAAAATGAGAAGTGAAAGTCTGGGAGCCACATAACTTGCTCATAGATACACCAGTGTGAATGCAGGAGCTTTACAATGTCATATGTTCACCTGCATCAGACAGAACAAAAAGGTTAAGCCACGTTGTGGGAGCAGCAGGGCAGAGAGCAAAGGACCAGACGAAAGAAAATGCTGCGCCGACTGGCAAAGAGACTGCTCTCTTTGTGTTCTTTGTGCTTAGACTGAAACATCTTCACAAGATTTTTTTTTTTTCCTCTAATCTGGAAATAATTCCGATTTATTTTAAGCCTTCTATTAAGACAAGTCACGCAGCACTGCCTGGCTGGCAGTAGGAGGCTGTGTGTGCACGTGTGCGCGCAAGCGTGTGTGTGTGTGTGTTTCCAAGGGTGCTGCCTGCCTTCATAGTTGTCTTTGAATTCAACTATTGTGTTTTCAAGTATATATAAAAGGTGATGATGGAGTTTTTCTTCTTTTCTAGCACCAGAACTCCCAGGGTCCGTGGCTGTATGAGTTGCATTGCTGCCACAGTGTAGCACGGCAGATCACAACTCTCACGGGCAGAGCTGCAAGGAACCAATGCCAACAGGGAGCCCCAAACTACAAGAGGACCCCCATAGGGCAAGCAAACCCTCACTGCTCCTCCACACAGTCCTTCAGCTGCCAGACCCTGTCTGACAAGGACAATGTGGTCCTTGGGCTGTGCCATGGAAGGGCAGGAAGGCAAGAGCTGTTTTCTGTGTGCTTCAGACGCTCCACACACACTTTTGAAGGAGCTGAGCAGCTTGCATGACCAAGGAGAGGTTAGAGAGGCCAAGAGAGGAGTTCATTTGTGAGAAGGGTCAGGCTACAGAGAAAGATATTGGCTACAATACAACTTAGCTTAAATACTTTAGACACATGGTGGTTCTCTTGCCAGCCCAAAGTAACTTGGTAGATGTGAAGTGAGTAGGCTGGGAAATTGCCTGGAAACTAGGGTCTGTTTCACAGAACAATCATGTATTTATACACAATATAATCACATACCCACTGCTGTATTTCCAAAGCTAACCCTAGAAAGGAGTGGTCTGGACTGACAGATGAGGATTAGTTTTCTTTGAAACTAGACTACTTGAACAAAAATCTGAGGATGTAAGGGTGCACAGGCACCAAAGTCCCAACCAGCACCTAGAAGATACCACCTACCATCCAGGGATCTGCACTCACCGCTGTCAGTCTGGTTCTTCCCTCAACTTTGGCATTTGGGCATGTTAATGCACATGCAGGTGTCTCAAAATTGTCTGGTACAAGAGCAGCACTAGCAATTCTCAGCTTCTCAAATTTTGTTTAGTAAAAGAGAGATTAGCCAAGCCATTTTTATTCTGCTCTGTGCTGGCGGGGATGTCTGAATGCATCATCAGACTGCATTTTACTGGTGGCAGATTGGTGGTTACCCAGCAGTCAAGTCCATGAGAGCAAGGCTGTGAGAGTCTGAGTAGAGCAGGAATAGAAATCAAATCGTTGCCACATAGGGCGAACAAGAACACTTGAATTCTGAGATTCCAGTAAGCGGGTAAGTGAGAAAAATAAACAGAATTTGTCAGCTAAACTAGATATATTGACTGCAGAACAAACTGGAGAAGGAGTAGTGACCCTGATGAGTGGGATGGAGACTTTTGAATTATCCCATTTCACCCAGGCCATACCCTGAAAACTTACACTCCTTTGCATAGTGAGCTACAAGCATCCAGGCAAGGAGGAACCCATCATGGCAAAGATGCTGTTAGTTCAGGGAGATGGGGATCAGCAAGAGAGAGACCACTGAAAGACTCACTCGTTAAATGGAGCCGGTTACCATGCAGAGCTGAGATTTCCCTATGGAATTGGGACTTTAAATAGGGATATTTGTTTGGAGTGGATTGTGGCTTTAGGTGCACAGCCCAGTTAGATTAACTCTGCTGAAAATCCTGGGGCTAAAGCTGGTTGAATATCCATTGTCTGGACTCGTCCTGATACTGAGCTCAACAAGCCCAAAGCAGGGAAAGACAATGGACTGTAGTTATTTATTGAGTTATATGGTAGTTATTTATTTATTGTATTTATTGAGTGTCAAGGTTTTGAACAGGTTTGGCATCTAAGATGGAAGAAAAAGAAAGAAGCAGATGAGAGAGTGATGTATTGCTAGAAAATGAGTCCTCAGGTAGCTGCTGCATTATTGCTGGGGGGCACTGAGGTCTGTTTAGGAAGGAGGTGGGATTTAGATTCACAGTGCTAGATGTTAGGTATGACTGTGGGATGTGGGAACTCTGCTAACATCAGTGAGGGGCAAGGGTGGAAGGACATTCTGGGAGTATTCTCTGGAAAGAAAAGAAACTACAGATAAATCCAGTCAAAGTGATTGGTACCTTTCACTAATCAGGGTCCCGAGGACAAATAAACATAAAGGTCTGGAGGAAGAACCTTTACAGTCCTGCAGTAGGTGGGACTCTGCCAGCAGGAAGCAGAGGGGATTTTGTCTGGACTGGGTAAATCTGGGAAATGGCATTTGAAGAGGATGTGAAACAGTGTTTGGGAGGAACTGGAGAGCCTGGGAGGATATATGGCTAGGTGGAATATAAAACCAATTAGTGTCTTAATGCATAAATTGGCAGAACTGTAGAATAGCAATGAAAAACAAGGCTGTGGGAGCCCAAACTGTTATTAGACTCTAGTGCCTCAGTGACTGTTGAAAAGCCTATTTTGCAAGAGTGTGGTGCCTACAAGGTACCCTGTACAGGCAGAGGTGTGCAGTAGTCTCCTGTGGTGTGGGGAGTGCATCAGCTTTGTTCCTACACCCAGTCCCAGTGCCAACTACTTACTGGAGAGATTAGCTAGAGTTTTCTTGTATTCACCATCATGCAGAGGATCAAAAATAGACTTTTTAGCAGCCTATTCCTTAAACCAAACAGGTTACTTCAGATCTGACTAACTGTGGAAGGATAATACAGAAATAGCAGAACTCATAATTATCTTACCTACAAAATGATGTGCTCCTATAACGGCTCCTGAAATAGTCAGAAAACCTCAGGATGAGGGTGAGTTACCTGTCTGCAAGTATAAGCTTGAGGTAAGTTTGAGTATGGAAAGATTAATGCCTTTGCTTTAATAACAGGGCTTGATCCAAGACTGCAGAAACGATGTAAGTACCCAAGCGAAGCCCAGAAAGGATTGTTGTCCACTATTAATAGCCTGGTGGATCAAGGAGTGCCAGTGCAATGACCCAGTGTGTGTAATTCCCCAGTGTGCTTGGTATTAGAGGGAGATAGAAAGATGCATCTGACTGTGGATTTCAGAGCATTAAATGCTTCAACTCCACAAACATCACCTCTTCTTGTTAAAATGCCAGAAATTACAGCTGCAATAGTACAAGGAGCTGAGTGGTTTTCAGCCATAGGTCTAGAAAGAGCATTTTTCTTTAGCCCTTTAGCAGAGGAATGCTGCTAAAAGTTTGTTTTTACAGTTCAGGAGGAAAAAAAAATGTTTCACGTGAGGTCCTCAGGGATTACCCAAGCTCCTGTGACCTGTCACATAGTCATCACTCAAATGTGGGAGAATTAGCCTGCAGGTCCAGGAAATGTGTAACATCATACATGGATCACACCTGAATTGGGGGAATTCTGAAGAACAAACATGTCAGCAGAAGGAAGTTTTGGCTGCAGTCCAGGAGGAAGTATTGAAAGGCAACAGACAAAAGGTTCAATTAGTGCAACAAGAGGTAAAATATTTAGGAGCCATATGAGGTATTGAAGGCCAGACTCCTGATAAACAGTGTGGAATTAATTCAGAAGCTACCCAGCCCCACCACTGTGCCCAGCCCAGAGCACTGAAAGGCACATTTAATTGTATGCAGGATTTTATTCCGATGTTCACTGAAGTGAGTCGTCCTCCAGCTAAGCTTTTAGAGAAAACTAGGCAGCGGGAGCAGGGTGCAGAAAAGCAGGGAGCTTGGTTGAGCTGAAGCCAGCCTTAGCCCAAGCTGCAGTGGTGGGTCATCTGGACCCAGGAACCCTCTTCATCCGTGGTTTGCCTCGGTTAGCCAGGAAGGCAGTGACAGTTTGGCACTGAGGATACCGTGTTATAGGCTATTGTCTCTGCATCTCAAATCTTACTGGCACCAGAACTCCTTTTCAAAGGGAATGGGTATCTTTAGCCTGGAAATAAAAAAATGGGATTATATCACTGGAGGAAGGACAATGGCAGAACATACCAGTGTGGCTCCTTGCAGTTCGTTGTGTTCAGTAGAGCACAAGATGGTACATATCCAGTTCAAGGTTGGCAAAATGGACCCTCACAGTGATGACCTGGAAAAGGAGATGTGACACAAGCACCTCCACACCTTAATGATGGAGAGTGCTGAACACCAGTGTCAGGGATTGCAGCCTCCTGACATGTGGTGCCCTGTGCGGGTGTCATCACCTCTGTCAAACTACATCTGCAGAAATGTGCTCTGCAGGTGGTTCAAGTTCCCATAGGATAAGGTTTGCAGTAGATTTGCTCCAGACTGTGTAAAGAGGAGCAGGAGACAGTGGGGCAGGTCTCACCTCACTCTGTACAAGTGGCAGAAATCCCAGCTGCATTGTCAGGATTGCTTCCCCCGCTGTATGAGCAAACAAGGGTGAAGGATGTCATTTTACTGAACACGTTTTTTTGCTTGGCTAGGTATAAGGCAGCAACTCTGCATAGCAGAATAGCCACAAACTTCAGGATATGAAGAATTTGGCTTCTAAAGCAAGCTCAGAGGAAGTAAGTTGGTATAGGTGAGTGGCAAAAATTAGGATGTGGTGTTCCTATCTAAATGGCTTCACAAACGACTATAGCCAGTAACGTTTATATCCTAAGACCACGACATGAAGGGAGATGTAACTGATGGCATCAGTGGTTTAAAACTTCCATATCAGATGAATAGCAACTGAAAGGTCTCATAGATTAATGGATAAAAGAATTTGACAAACAACTGCAACAGGATAATCAACAAATAGCTGAGCAATTAGGGGAAAATGTTCATAGAATAGATAATAGGTAGAAAATGGCAAATAACCAACATAAAGAATGGCAAGCAGGGGGTCAAGTAGTACATCATGGGTTTCCTGGAAACAACTTGGTCTGCGAGCAGGATGGATCTGGCACTAGCACAAAGTGATTTCCATTGTTTATTAGTTGAAGAAAGTTCTGACAACATGAGGCAGTTTCATCAATCACAACCAAAGATTTAGAAAGGAGGAAAAAAACTAGCCTATATGGAAAGTTATCTTTATTTTTCAGGATCATGTAAAGGTATGAGTGTTACCCAGTCACCAGACCAGGATTAGCGTAGAAACATGGATTTGTGGTGGTGTGTAAGAATAACTCTTCCAACTGTTTTATGGGGAATTGATGTTACTGCAGTTGGGAATACTGTTGAAGAGTGTCAGGCTCTTCTGTTCTGCCTGTTCTGTCAGGGCAGTCTCAGCATGCAGTGTGGTGTTGCCTGCGCTTTGCAGAAAGGAGAACAGGATGGGAAGGAGCAGAGTTGTCAGGGATGCCTCCTGAGATGGGTGTCAGGATGGGTGCTCTGTGGGGTGAAGCCATTGTATGCACTTTGATATACTAGGTACTGGAGAACAGCATGGCCTGAAGCCCGAGCTCTCTAGCCTGTATCTCTGAGATGTCCAAGTTCTCTGGGCATCCAGAACTGGCTGCATGCAGGGAATGGCTTGAAGCTGTATTAGTCTCGCTTTTCTGGAGCTACTCAATCTTTGCTGTGGCTGTTAGTAAAAGAGTCTGACACAAAAGTTCAAAAGTCCCCACATTTGGTTTCTTTTGCTCTTCCTTCAATTTTATTGTGCCCTTTCCACTTTTTAAATAATTATTTATTATTTAACAGGAAACATCCCTCTTTCCTGGGAAGCCACCATGCAGCTAACCAGTGATGTAGATATACCCATGTGCTGTTCTTGTTGCCTCTAATCATGCAGTGATCACCATCGCAGTAAATCCCTTCCTCTCATCTGCCTTCCTCTGCGTCAGATGAAATACTCCCTCACCCCTCTGTGGCAGCCTGAGTTTCTCTTTGCTTTCTCCATCTTTGGCCCTCCTCCGGCTGTGCAAGCAACCCAGGGGCTCCAAACTGGGAAACTGCCTCCTTACTGTGGAGGATCTCTAATTCACTACTTTTTCCTGTCAGATAGACTAGTTTCCTCTGCCATCAACTAGAATCCCTTGAGAGAAAGCAAGCTAAAAAAGTCTTTCAGCAGCCTTTTCTGTTCTGCCCTCCTGGTGCAGGTTGAAAATGAGAAGAAAAGGGGCGGGGGGAGGGAGAAGACTAAAAAAAAAAAAAAAAAAAAAAGCAAAAATCTTCACAAAGGAAGACTTTTCAAGAGCCCAAACAATCAATCGGACAATAGGAGATAATGATTCCACCTCTGCACCTTCCTCCTGCCGGATGGGAATTTTAAACCCAGTGTCTGCCAGAGGTGGTAAAAGACCTAAGTGATCCGCCTCGGCTCTGAACGTAGCACCTTGGTGATGAGCTGAAAAGCTTGTTGCTCACGTTGCAAACAAAGACTTAGCAGAGGGCAGAGGTAAAACCAACTGGGACCCTGCCTTCTAATCAGCCCCATGCTGTGAGCTCATAGTATTAATCCAACAGCCGGTGACATCAAGGCAGGAGGCCTGCATGACCCTGAGCCTGTCCAACGGTGGCTTACACTATGCAGTACCTCGTGTTCCATTTAATAAACTCCATTGATATATTTAATAAAGACACCTCACACTTCCACAGTTTCATGTGTGACCTCTCTGTGGTTGCTACCAAAACCACAAAGTAAGAGAGTCAAGGATCATTAGCTGACAAGGCAAAACTGCCCCTTCCCTTGCTCTTCTATTTTTCTTGTGAATATCAACTGCTTGGGAGGCAGCCACTGCTTGTAATCCTTCCTGTCTCCATTATAGAGGCACAGGTTTCTATGAGAGTTTGGGGAAAAATTACAACTTAATTGCCTGCAGTTTGGGCAGCTCACAGTCCTGCTTGCTACCTTCAGTCACATGCCAAGCACTCATCTTCTGCCCAGAGGCTGTGTGGAGGGGCTCCTGAAATCGCACAGGTGCCTGGTGCTTCTGTCACCCCATTTCCTCCCAGTTTTGTGGCAGAAGAGAGCATTTGCAGACACCGAGGACTAGAGAAATTCCAATAGAAGCCCCCAAGCACCTCACAAGAACTGGCTGTGAGGCACAAGCTGTGGGACTTTGGCTTCTGGTAAAGATCATCACCCTCAGCAGGGGAAAAAAAAAGATGGATATGTACCACTGCAATATTTTTCTAGATGAGCTAATGAAAACCTTCTAACGAAAAATTTCTGGTCCAAAATCTAATGAGAAAAGGGTTGGTTTGGTAGATTTTTTTTTGTTGTTGTTGTTGTTAAGTTTTGGGGTTTCAGGTTTTTTGATGCTTGTTTTGGATATATATTATTTGGTGGTGGTTGGTTTTTTGTGCATTAGAAATAGTGTCAGTTGTCAAACAAGACTCCTGATTGATTTGGTTTTTATGTCTAGCTTTCAACATCCTCAAAGGCATCTAATTGTTCAGGACATACTGAGTATCTGCACTTACAGAAATCAAGCCTCGAGTGGAACTCCCCTGAAAGCAAGGCACCAGGAAGCCAAGATTAGTTTTCAGAAAGTAAGTGGTTTTCATTTTTCGGTTTCTCAAGGACTCTTTTAAGGGCCAAGCAGATGGCTGGGAGCTCCACAGAATGGAAACCTGCAGTTCTAATGGGGACAGAAAAGTGTGTGTTGGAGGGGGTTGTTTGTTTGGGGTTTCTTTTAGTTAAATCGTCTTTTTGTTTGACAGCAATTTACGCTATTTATACAGCTGAAATGCCGGTGCATTTTTGTGTGTGTGTGTATGTGGACTCTTCCTTTTCAACAAAGGACTGAGGAAATTGCCACACTAATTCTCTGAGCTTCCTAGCAGCTCTCAAGCATAACCAGAAGAGCAATTTCCAACTTAAAAATACAAAGGCAAACAAAAGAATAAAAGCACAACACACTGGTTCGGTTCAGAAAGCCCCTTGAAAACTTTAGGCAGCTACGGCTACTTTCCCATTGCTGTTTGAGTGGAGTCGTGGGCCTGTGCTGAACACTGAGCCAGCCTCAGCTGCCCCATGGGATTTTTGGGGACACTTAGAGCCATGCCAGCCCTTCACACAGCCTGTGGGGACCATCGGCGTGCTGTGTAGCTGAACAGGCTCCCTCTGTGCACTGGCAGCTGCGACGTGCTTCGAGGAGGCCCTGATCCCACGCTGCTGCGAGGCATGAGGGCTGCGGGCAGGCAGTGCAGGCCGCAGGCATCCTCAGGCGTGGGCATCCCCATGGCACCCAGCCCTCAGCATGGCCAGACGAGATACGGCACAGCTGCACCCCGAGGTCCCAGCAAAACCGAGCCCTTGTACCCTGGTAAGTGGAAACAGGGGTAAAAGCCCAGCATCATAACTCTTATCTAGCGCATGCCATCTGGGATCTACCCAAATGTCTCGTGACATTCCAAAAATAATGCTAGTTTTGCATTTGTGAGTGGGGAAACTGAGTCTTGGGATGGGGTGGTCCCTCTCCTTGGAGACCTCCATGCATTCCCAGGGATCCTGCGCCCACTGAGCACGGGCTTCTCCGGAAAAGTGCATGCACACCCCCTCCCTGTGTCTGTGTTTGCATGTATTTGCTATATAGCTGTCCCACACATTTTCCTTGCTAGCCTGTCATAACCATTACTAAAATATGCTTATCTCATATATGCAAATAGCAGGATATTTATAAGGTTCTTTGAAATTTCCATAATTGTGCTGTAAAAAAAATCTCTTTGCTTATCTCACAAAGTGTTGTAACCACAGTGTTACTTTTATTGAAATCCAAAAATCACTCAGCAAAATAAGAATAGTTAAAAAACTGACAGTTTTTTATATTTTTGAAATAGAAGGGAAAGAAAGGAAGCAAACCAGGCTTTATTATTTTAAATTAGAAAGTTTAATGCTCACCAGAAAGGATATAAACTGTAAATGTATTTTAGCAGTTCCTGGAGAAAAAGGGAGAGGTTTTAATAATAACACTGTGTGCTCCTATATCATTTTCATTAGAAAAATCTCAGAGCACTTTCTCCTTATTAAAGAACGGAATGCCTCAGAAGACTCCTGGGAGGTACTATAGAAAAGTAAGGTAACAAATATAAATCCACATTATGCTCCATACTGTGATTACCTGGAACTTCCCAGCCATCTCAGGGATATATAGCTCCCTGGTACAGCTCAGGATTACAAGCCTGTCATCCATAGCACAGCCTCACTGAGCTGTATCAGGGCAAGGAGCTTCACTATGTCTATCACCGCATTTCATGGGTGAGTCAACCAACACATCACAGAATCACAGGATGGTAGGGTTTGGAAGGGACCTCTGGAGATCATCTAGTCCACCCCCCACCAGAGCAGGATCCCCTCAAGCAGGCTGCACAGGACAGCATCCAGGTGGGTTTTGAATATCTCCAGAGATGGAGAATACAGCCTCTCTGGGCAGTCTGTCCCAGTCTCTGCCACCCTCACAGTGAAGAATTTCCTCATCATGTTTAGGTGGAACTTCCTATAGTCAAGTTTATGCCAGTTGTTTCTTGTCCTGTCACTGGGCACCACTGAAAAAAGAAGCCAGAAGTTTTTTCATGAGCTCAAATGAAATGAGTACCGGGGTAGGCTAAGAACTTCACTGTGTTTGTTGTGGGCTCCTAACACCTCGTGTCCTGGGACATGTGAGAGTCTCTGCAGGGATCTGTCTGCTGCTTTGGGGGAATCCTGGACTGTCTCTGGCCTCATGTGAGTGGGTTCCTCACTGGTTACGGGAACACTCCCAGGCAGGCTTTGACTGAGAATGATCTAGAAAGGACAGAAAAAGAAGACATTAACCTAAATTTAGCAAGAGTTGTAAAATGTATACTGGAACAACAAAAGGAGGAAGAGAGGCTCTAAAGGTAGAGGATATTCCCTGGGCTGATGAAGAAAATAATTTTTTTAAATCCCTGGTGTTTAATTTCAGAAAATACAATAGACTGACTGAGTGCCCAGAAGAGGAACAGCATGTTAACATATCTTAGATAAACAGGAGCCAAACTGTTAGCCTGACAGAAAAATGAGAAAGTCCATCAATGCAATGGGGGGAAATAATAAATTAAAAACCAGATGGTTCAAAAATGTGATTGCATCTTCAGCTTCTGTGAAAGGAAAGAAAAGGAATATGTATGTGTTACAGACAGGCCAGGAACACAAAAGCTGGAAAAACATATACGGACAGAAGAGGCAGACTTGTCGTAATTAAGTTAATTAAAATAGCAGGACCTTAAGTTATTTTAGGTCCCAGTGGTAGAAGCCCCAGGATTCCAAGCCCCATTCTTCATTAATACAAAAAGTTTCCTATTTCATCTGTGCTCAGAAAAGGGACCTCTTCCTTTATGTGCTAGATAGTGAGTCAAGGCAGATGGGAATTATTGTGAGCTTGGAGAAAACAAAGAAGCACAAATTAATGGATTACCAGCAGAAAGGCAGTTTAAAGCACTTTGCCAAAGCACATTTTCTTCCCACACTTATCTTACATACATATTTTTTTCCATAACTCTGTTCAGAACAGAAGTGCATGACCAAGCAGAGATGTGTATAGGTTGGAGTGGCATTAAAACAAGCAAACAAAAAGCAGACAGAAGAAATGACTGGTGAAATGACTTAACATCAGATTCCCTGGTCCTTATGGGGGACTTCAGCCACTGTGGTGGTTTGTGCTATCTAGCACATAAAGGAAGAGTTGGTGTTGGGACTGGTGCTGTCTAACATCTTTGTTGGCAATGGGGACAGTGGGATTAAGTGACCTTCAACAAGTTTGCAGATGACACCACTCTGTGGTGCTGTTGACATGCTGGAGGAAAAGGATACCATTTGGAAGAACCTTGAGAGGCTTGAGAAGTGGGCCCATGCAAACTTCACAAAGTTCAACAAGGCAAGGTTGGTGCAATCCCAAGCAGAAATATAGGCTGGGTGGAAAATGGATTGAGAGCATCCCCAAAGAGAACTTGAGAGTGTTGGTTGCTGAAAAGCTCAACATGACTCAGCAGTGTGTGCTTGCAACCCAGAAAGCTAACTGTGTCCTAGGCTGCATCAAAAGCTGTTTGACCAGCAGGTCTAGTGAGGTGATTGTTCCCCTCTACTCCATTCTCGTGAGACCCCAGCTGGAGTACTGCATCCAGCTCTGGGGTCTCCAGGACAACATAAGAAGGATGTGGATTGTTGAAGAAAGTCCATAGGAGGCCATGAAGATGATCAGAAGGCTGGAGCTCCTCTCCTATGAAGACAGGCTGAGAGAGTTGGGCTTGTTGAGGCTGGAGAAGTCTCCAAGGAAATCTTATAGGAGCCTTCCAGTCCTGAAAGGGCCTACAGGAAAGCTGGAGAGGAACTGTTTACAAGGGCAGGGAGTGACAGGACAAGGGGGAATGATCTAAGCGGGAGGAGGAGAGATTTAGATTAGATGTAAGGAAGAAATTTTTCTCTGTGAGGGTGGTGAGGCCATGGCACAATGTGCCCAGAGAAGCTGTGGCTGCCCCTGGATCCTTGGCAGGGTTCAAGGACAGGTTGGATGGAGTTTAGGGCACCCTGGGCTAGTGGAGGGTGTCCCTGCCCGTGTCAGGGGGTGGGATGGGCGAGCTTTAAGGTTTCTCCCAATGCAATCCATTCTATGATTGTATGATTCTATGACTGATGTCATGCAGTACACAGAAAACAGAACAACTCCATCTTGCCAGTTTGATCTCATCCCATAAGTTCTCTGCAGGTATATACGTATCTGTGCATGTGTGTGTGCCACACACATGTATTTATATATGCACGTGTGTATATATACACCATATATTACTGTTTCATATGAAGAAACACCAATTGGTGGTGAAGGACCCTCATGGCCATAGGGACCCTGGCCAGGATCCTTTTACTGTCAGAATTATAAGCTTTGCCCTAAAGTTTCTCTCCAGGGTTTCACTCCAGCTTCTTTGCAGCAGCAAAACTTTGAATCTGCAGCTAGGCTCTCTCTGCCCAGGACTATATTCAACTTCTTCCGTGAGAAATCTGGAAATGGTTTACCTGTGAAAATTAATCAAGCATAAACAATTTAAGTTGTGATATCAATATTATTTCAATCATGATTTGGGAAGATCATGGAGGCAGAAACTCAAACTGTACGTGTGTTTGAATAGTGTTGATTCTGTCATAACTGTTAACTCTCAAGACCTCAGTTTTATATCCCTTGGGAAGAGATTCTCCCTGTGCTTAGGGGATTAGCAACAGGAGATCATGAGATGTAGGTTCAGTTCTTGTTATATGACTTTCAGCTGCTTTCTTAACTTGCTGCCACCTTTTTTTTTTCCCTTGTGTAAAATTAAGATAATGACATTTCTTCATATGACAGCAGCTTAATGCATTTATGTCTAAAATGCTCAAACAAGAGGTGCTATACATTTCAGAGACTGTTGTTTATTGCCACAGTTGTTATTACTGCTATTTATGAGAGTTTCATTCTCACATATATAATAAGGGCAAAATATTATGAACACTTTGCCTTGTTTTGAACTTAATGCCAATTTTATTCTGATTTAATTCCTTTGAATAGAATTATTCCTGAACTACATCAACTGGGGACCAGCTGCTGACCCCAAGTGTTTAAGAAGTACAGATAATCATGGATGAAAAGAGACAAAAATACATTTTATCTGAGAAGTATCTACTGTTGTGATAGAGACTGAAATTAAAGTATAATCCAGAGAGAGAGAGGGAGGGAGAGTATTCTTTAATTAAAATCAGCTACCTCAAAAGATGGATATTCTCAGGAGTGAAATTTGCACTGTGCTGAAGGCTTTCCACTTAAACCCTTGATGATGCAAGGAAAAAGAATTCTCAAGGAGTAATATTGGCATTAGCAGATAGCCACTTGCCACTGCACAATAAGGTAAAATTTGCAGAGAAAAAGTATGTGGGCAATTGAATAGGATGGTGGACAAAATAGGCATCTATCTGAAACACAAGCCCATGATTATCCAGCAACAAATTAATAGTTTGCCAAAGAAAGAGGCCAAAGATGGACTTGAAGAGAGAGAAAGAAAAATTAAACCAGAAGCAGTGGATATCATTGAAAACAGTCAGCACTTTCTGCCAGGATATATGTTAAAAAGACTGAGACCGAGTCTCTAGATAACGTGTTCAAAATGATCCATCGTCCCACCCCACCATCTCACTAGCGGTTAATGGCCCTGGCCAAGAGAAGTGATGGCTCAAGCCACAGAGATTGTATGGACCCCTCATGGAAGGCCAACACCCATTTGGGGTAGTTCTGGGACTTAGGATGGTAATAGTCCCCTCACCTTCAGAGAGATGCTGCTTTTGGCAACGCTGGAGCCACAGAGTGTGCACTTGAGGGGAGTACTTCTGACAAGGTGAACCTTGCTCTGTTCTCATTTTAGTTACCACCACAGATGGCTTCCTGCAATACAAAGGAGGCTCCTGGCAAGGCAGCTTGCTGGATAACATTAGAATTGGATGTGATGAAAGTTTTACCTCACAGAAACACCCATTCACTAGCATTTATTTCACTGTGCTCAGCACAGTGGATTTGAGCAGCTACTTTGCACTGGCACTGGCTTCCGTGCACCATGCTCCCTTATAAATCTCTCTTGCATGAATCTTGCCTAGCAGTCATCTGCAACCAGGTGGTCCCTGGGAGAAGTGTCTGTGCTGCAGTCAGGAAAAAAAATGTATGCTTTTTCTTCCTCCTCTCTTAAAAAAATAATAATAATTCTGTGGTAAAATGGAGGATCTGCTGCAGTGGTATCTGAGGCTCTCTGGGTACCTTTCTGGGACTGTGGGCAGCAGCAGAGCCCCCTCCATGCGTGGGCTGAGCACTTTATTGCTAGGGAGAGGGCACACACAGCTTCAGTGCCTAAAAATACCTTGTAGCTTTGCTGTATGCGATGCAAATGTTTTTTTAGAAAGAGCCTAAAAGCAAATTGTCTAATATTGGCCACACGATACTGCAGACGGGCAGGATGGAACATGTAGTAAGGGATTTTTTAAGGCATCAGATTAAAAAACCTGTGCAAATCTTGGCTGAGTACAGGTTCCCAAAGAGCTGCTGTGGATTCAGGACAAATTTTATTTCAAGCAGAAGGGTTGGCTTATCATTAAATTGCACCACATAGGTGTAATGTGGCTGTTGGTCTCAGACCTCTAAAGGTATTTTAATACTCACAGTACTTTAAGTGCCAAAATGGCTTGAGCGGGCTTGGCATTAGTTAGCAGCATCTCTAGAAGTGCAAAAAGAATTCATGGCAGTAAAAGAGCGAGGCCTTCTTGGCAGTGTTACTTGCATTGGAAATCAGTGGATCATATTGAGCTGCGAGTTACAAGTTCTCAAAGTTATGGTGTCTCATCACAGCTCTCATCACGCCTCACTTGCCCAGTTCCACCAGTCTTGCTCGCACAGATGCCGTGATCCCTTGGAGGCCTTCTGAACACCCAGGGCTGTCTGTTTCTAAGGCAAGTACTCAAAGTCCAGTGATGGTGGTACATGCTGGCGAGCACTGTTCACATATTAACAGATTTCCACTCAAACTGGCAAATAGGAATGTCTATGTTAGAAATTCTGTGTGAAAGCCAAGGCAACAAAAGTCAAAATGTGCATATGAGAATATGTGGTACACACAGTATATGTCACAATGTTTACCATCACTTCAAAACATGCACCCGCCCACAGTTCTTCACTAGCGGCATCCTGGAACTTCTCCAATTGGGATTTGCTATATGAAGCAAAAGTCAATTAAAATCAGCCATTATTGTAGAGATCATGAGATCCATAGTACAAGATACCGTACTCGTCCCAGATGCTCATTAATAGCAGTGTGTTGCAAACAAGTCCAGGACAATTGCATGGGGTTTGTGTGCTTTTCTGATTGCTGTGTTTGCTTAGTTAGCATATAACATTTTCAAATGTGTTGGATTAAAATTTTTAGCAAATACCAAATTCCCCAGAAGCACAGTTCAGTTGAGTTCTGGAACTAGCACAAATGTAGGTCAGTGGCAGTAAGGAGGCTTAGTTAATGAACAGGGCTGGAAGAGAAAGTTAATGGTGTGAGGGGGGAAAGATCTTGGGTAAGGGAAATGGTATCCATGCAGGTTGCCAGCAGAAGACCTGCTAGCACCAGCTCACCCACTGGAGAGCCTGCTGGTGCTGTACTAGGTGAGGTGACTCATCTCTGCATCATACTAGTGCTACATTTTTAGCTCAGAAAGTAACCACCTGCTGAAGTGTGGTGAGCTTGGTTGGATTCCCTCAGTCTCTTGCGGAGCTCCTCCACGTAGTAAAGAAAATGTGATTTTCAGGGTAGGTGGATTGTGTAGTCTCATGTTCAGGCACACACATAACTGTACAACTCCAACAGCCCAGTGCCTGCCCGACTTTGCTTTGTAAGCAGCCGGTGTTTCCTGACCTGATCCAGAGAAACTCACGCAGGAATGGCCTTGAGCAGAGACCGTTCTGGCTGGGTGGAGGTTTCCAGTCCTTCGGTGAGAGCTGAGCACCAACATACATCCCCCAGGTAAGGCCTGGCTGGAATCACCAACCAGCAGTCAATCTGGCCTTTCATTTCCTGCCTGGAACCAAACCTCCACAGCTTTTTATTGAACAAAACACATGAGAAAAAATGCTGTTTAATACTTTTTTTTTCTCTGAAGATATCCCCACCCCTACACACTCGTTTTGAGTGAAAAATCTGTAATTAGCACAATTTTATTTGTAATTAGCACAGATGAGTTGTTTGTGTTAGCGCCGATATTAGTAGCAATGGAAGTGCACTCTTCTGGTTTTAATTCTTTCACTGCCTCTTCACATCTAGTTTCAAGGTGAGATCAGTATCTGGAAACATGATACAATTTATGCTGTTATCTTTTCATAAACTTCAGCAAATCCACTCCTGATAATGTATTATAATTATACTGATGATCAGAAATGGATTTGAAAAGGCACGAAGGCTGGCGTCAATGTGTGCCTAACCAGATCAGAAAATGAAAACAGTTACTGGCATTTCTTGTCAGAGGAGCTCCAACTCAGCCCTGCAGACAGATATGGGCCACAAAAATTAAATGGCTATTCACTTCACCTATATACCTAATTTCTGCAGATTTTGACACTTACATCCTAATCTCTGTTATGCTTGTTCCCATTTGCTTGTTTCAACAGTACCTCTTTAAGAGAAGCTTCCCTACTTTAAAAGCAAATGCAGTGCTCCCTGCTGTGATGGATTCCTTCTTTTTCCTTCCTAATTGGAGCCATTTCATCAGATCGAATTTTGACAAAGATAGTAATTGTCATCCAATTTTAAGGCAATGACAAGATCAATATGAATTCTCAGATGACAAGTATTATTACTGGGTGAGCACAAAGAAACAAAGAAAATGAAAAATCCATGTTCTAGGGATCAAAACAGTTAGAGGCACATGCTTGCCTTGATCCACGTGTGTGTGAGTCCTGTTGACAACAATAGACGCTGTGCCTGTGGATGGATGGGGTAGAACAGATGGCCTTTGCCAGTCAAATAGCGAAGGAAAACGAGCACCCAGCGCTTTAGTGCGTTGCAGTTTCGGTAATGTGGGAGTCAATTAACTTACCACCAAACAGACTTACAGGGAAAATTACCCACAGCCCAATCTCTGAGAATTCCGCTTCTCCTTGACGTTATGTACTCCCCTTGTTTCCTGAACGTCAGGAGTAAATACCCAAGAAAATCCCGGTTCTTTAAGATATATTCAACTTGTATTTATGTTGATTATTTTTATAACATTGTTTAAATGAGATGATCTGATTAGTTAATAGCCCGAAGAATTCAGACAGGGTTGAAATAAGAACCTAAAATGTGTTGCAGCATCTTTAGGCCTTTTCCCCACCATAGTGGTTTTGTGACAGATTTTGCCACGTATGTGCAACTGTTGCCAGAATCTGTCATTTGTTTTAGTAGGCTTACCCTGCAACAAGACACTCCTTCAAGGCATTTGACCCTCAGAGCTCTGCTGCTCAAGTTACCTCCATAGGGCCACTCTGCACACATCCATCTTGCCATGAAACCAGCCCTCCTGCTTTCCCACCCCCAGAATGTTAAATCTAAGGAAACAGACACTTCCCTGCTCCCCACCCCCACCCCCCTTTCTTTTGCAGTATTTATATTCAAAATACAGTTTAACTGAGGGAAGGGATTTTGGCAAAATAATACATGACTGTCGTGCTAATTGGCAGCTGCGATGATAACAACCATGACAAGTCTTAGCTCTGTCCACTCCAGCCCAGCCAAGCCATTAAAGGTTTCCAAGCAGAGGGTTGTGTATGCACCCTCACACACACATGGGTAGCTGCACTGCTATCCCAGGGCTGCTGGATGTATTTTGAGCCACTCAAATGCAGGTTCAGTAGGATTTTGATCCATGGAGGAAGGCTTCAGCCAAGCACTCAAAAGGTGTTTGTTAGCCTCCAAAATATAAATAAAATATTTACAAAGGGAATAATTGACTTTTGATGTTTACTTCAGGCTATGGTTAAGCAGGCAGTGTCTGTACTGAGCAATGCAGTGACCACCTGCCACAAATGCTGTGATATTTGACAGATCCCTTTCTGCCAAGAACTATAATTCCTATTTAAATCTAAATAGAGGAGCCATGAATGCAGATTTCTCATCACAAAGACGCTGATGTTAATCCCCGGTACAGAAAAATAAGAAAAGCCAGAACGTTTTATTGGATTTTATATGGAAGATAATTAAACAGTATTTCTTCTTTAGTTGTTATACGGCATCCCATCAACATTCCTGCTGAAATTTGTTTATAAAGAAAGCCAGAAAGTTTTATTACATTTTTATGTAAAAGAAAATTAGCATTTTGTCTATTTGAACTTAACATTAGAATAACAAAACCCAGGTAAACAAAAAATGACCAAAAAACACTGAAAATAAACAGAGAAGCCAAAAAAAACCCATCCATAAGGAAAGCACAGCACTGTTCTCACACACACCATTTTCTATTCTGAGAATGTGAACAAAATAAACGCCTATGTACATTTGTATGTATTGTCTAGATTCACATACCAAGCAGTTCTGAAAACCAAGCCCCCAAAAGTTAAGAAATGCTAGAATTAGATGTGCTCACACACTCTTAATTCACCCTTTTTGATTGTAGACACGCAGATATATGCTTTTCTTTTTTTTTTTTCTCCATACACACCCCATACAAAATGGTGCAGTGTAGGCAGAAAATTGGCTGGGAGAATGATGTAATCTCTGGGAGAGCTGCTTTGCAGAAGCCTGTTTCTTTTCTGCCCACAACCCAGTTTGGTATTTTGGATGTACCCAAGGAAGTTATCTTAGCATGTTTCCCAGCAGGTGGGTGCTGCCAATCTGAGTCTGTAAGAGAACGTGTCTAAGTGTGCATTTAAAGCGTGCTTATTAATAGAGGGGAGGTGGGGGGCGGGGGCAGCTGTATCCAAGGTTGCATCCTCGGCATTTAAAAATGTTTCTGTTCAGCCTGTGCTGCCATTTACTGCATTATGTGTTGCATGTGGATTTTCCAAACAAAAGCTGTTTATGAGGAGAGTATATTTTAAGATCCTTTTCATGACTGTACAGACCCCCTCTCCAAGCAGATGGCCCGACAGTTGCAAGAAAACTATTCATAAGCCAAAAGTAGTATTTAGAATTCTTTCAGGAGACAGTTTGTTCTCTGTATACGTGTACAGTTGAAGCAGGTACCGGTTCTGTTCGCAGCAGCACCTTCCCTGCTTCCCAGCGCACTCCCGATCTGCCAGCACAAGCGGAAGACGCGCAGGCTGCGGGGAGCGCAGCCTCCGGCAGCACAGCTCAGCACTGCCATGTCGCATCGGCGCCCTGATCCGCTCTCTCCAAGGCTTCTTCCAGCACTGGTTGATGCAGAGGGGACCACTAAAATTCAGATGCCACTCACTTCTGAGTTGGAGTAATACTGGAGGTACAACAGTTTCTCTTTTATGCTCAAAATAGGCTGTATCCAGAGTGAAAATGTTTACTTAGCGTTTACAAGTGCATAGAAACAAGCAGGATTAGCAAAGAACTTTCCAAGGACATGAATATATTTAATTCCATTTTCATCCATAGCCTTGACTATTACCTAGCTGTAGTTGAAGTTCATTGGGGAAAATAACCAGCTGAGAAAAAAAATAACTGAACCCAAGCCACTTGACCATTACAACATTTATGTACTCTGGGAGAAATCGTTGTCAATGACTTTATACAGCTGCATTTACTGACCCTTTTAATTGCCTTCCACAGCACCTTCTGCTTGAAGGAAGCGAGTGCTCCTGTATCGGGCATTGATAAGTAAATAATGTCCCTCTGGAGACACAAAGTCCATCTCTAACCAATCTAAGCACAAGGACAGGGACTTACTGTGCTTTAGGTTTGGGGAGGTGGTTTGGGTTTGATTTTTCTTCATCTTGGTAACTGGAGCTTATTATTTGTATGTAGCATCAAACACATTTGGAAACGTTTCTGAAAAAAATTTGCCTAATATCCTGCAGCAATGAGTTGCAGCATTGATTATACTCTGCACAAAATGTTTTCAGAACTTCTCCTTCACCTTCCCATGTATATTTGTTCTTGAGAGAAAATAGAATAAATAGTCCCTTCTCCCTGCTTCTTCTATATCATCTTTTACTCCTGTGTTTTGCAAACTAAACAATGCTAGTCTTTTTAATCACCTTTTAGATGGAAGCCTCTTTCCTCATGTGTTTAATCATTTTTGCTGCACTTTTTTCACCGCTGAAGTACATACATATGAGCATAAACACCCCTGGAGCAATCAAAAAGTCTACTAAGAACAGGTTTTAAGGCTTAGCAAAGGTTTGCTCTTTGCTCCTAAACCAATCCCTGTTCATCTCATTCTAAATTCACTTTAAGAATGCTGGTCCCCTGGTGCAGGTGCTGAGATGTGTGTGCAAATGTGCAGGCTTAGAAGTGAGGAACAGGACCAAGCAAGTGGGAAGACTTCATCTGGCATTCATCACTGTGGTCACCAGGCCACAGTGCTGGCTTCATTTCTGACTTGCTGCAGAAATGAAGCCAGAGACTGGTGTGGGGTAAGAAATTGCTTCTTCTGTACGAGGATGAGCTTTCTTAAGCCCGTACCTTTCAGACATGACAATTTGTAGACAATGCTCTGTTTCATCTTCCTGAGGCTCACCTTTACTCCAGCCTGTCTTTGTCCTTCGCTCACACTTTGCAGCACTGCAATGTCTCTTTGAACACTGCTAGTAAGTTCAGATATGGTGCTACAGTTTTGCTCAGCCCAAAAGGAAACATGAAGGAGAAATGAGAAGCTGGTGAAAAGCCTTGGGGAGAAACATGCTCTCGGGGTGGGATCAGCATCCTCATGGATGTGCAGTCAAAGCAGTTGTTACTTCTCTTCTGGCAGCCTTTTGTTTTCTGTGCTACAGAAGGTTCTCTCATTGCTTTCTGGATACAGAATGCTGTGTGTATTATGAAGATCAAAACCTTTGCTGGGTTAAACCAGCAGCCATTCCATCAAGGGGAGTGGTCTAGGGGTACATAGACTTGCTGAAGACCAGGCCCAAAAAATGTTTTTGGAGGGATTACCCTAACCTAATTTTAGTCTTCTGAAGATTGTTTATCTAGTCCAATCTTCTCCTGCAGTCAACAGAGAGAGGAGTAGATTCATCCTAACACAGAGTAGGGGTCTGAGATAGCACCTCCCTATGCTTTGGCATAAAATCATGTAGGTGATGAGCAAAGTGCTTCCATTTACTCAAGGCTGTAGAGCTAAAAAGACCCAAAAGTACTTGCTCACAGATCCTGTTTATTGGGGCAGTTACATTATTGATCCTGGTACAAACACTGGAGAGCTCTGGGGAACAGGAGGCTCTAACAGAGTCAGGCTGCCCTACAGCAGCAGCTACAAAGAGTAATTATGTGTTCCAGACTTATTGCCTATCATGCCACACCAAGAAGCAGTTAGATTTATACTTACACTGGTGGTAGAGGGTTACTAAATAAACTCCACAGTATTCAAATCAGTGTTTGGGGGAGAGAAGAGGAAGGTTATTTTTCCTCATCTAGTTACATTTTCTCACTCTAAACTTCTTTTAAAATGAAAGGTAAGGCACTGAACCTTTCTTTCGGTCTTAAAAACAAATCAAATGTATCTTGTCCTTGGAAAGTTCTTTGTTAATCCTGTTTGTATTTTTTAAATGCTATGCAAACATTTTCATTGTGGATTAATGTGCTGTTTCAAAGCAGTTGAGATTTTAAGATTGTAATTAATTCAGAGAAAGAGACTTCTTTTACTTATTCCAATTCTTTTGGAAACTAATTTCAATCAATGCCCTTTTTGAGGCTTTGCACTAAAGTGCTAAATGAATACTATCAAAGGCCACATTAAAGAGGATTGTATATAGTTGACCAGGGTTCATAGCAAGGACTACTTTTAGATAGTGTCTGACATTGAAAATATGATTCTTCAATTATACCTCCTATTGCAAAAATGAAATTACCTTGAATGCTTGGTCTAGTAGGCTTATTTCTTGGAATACAATGGTAAATGGTCAAGTTCTTCCTCACAGTAAAACATACCTGATTAAAAAATGAAAGAGAGAGAGAGAGACGTGTGAAAAGCAAAGTCAGTCGTAAGAGCCCAGAGATCAGTTAAAGGACAGTTTATACAAAGACTCTCCATTTGAGTAGCCCAAATAATTCCAGGACTGTCAGAACGCTTCAAGTAGGAGTGTCTAAAGTGCCTATGTTCTGCCAGCTGATTCAGGACACTGCAAAGAGGGGTCAGAGGGCCAACGCGGATATGCAGAAGCTCTTAAACACATTCACACTATTCACAGATAGTAATCAAAGTGATTTGCAAATACATCTTCTTAGCAAAACTTAACATCTTTGAGATCAGAATCATAAAAAATAATTGATACAATTAGGGGACTGACGCTACGTTGGGTGTGACTGCAGCAATTCACATTTATTACATTTCTAAGTGTTTTCTTGTCTGCTTTCCCAAGTCTGATCTTTAAATTTTTATTTTTTTTTTTTTAGAATAGTAGTGGTCTGCAGTCCTTCCCTGTTCTTTTTTTAAGCTGTGATATGTGGAGACATTCTAGGTGGGGCTACACTATGCAGAGGGGCTGACTCTGTGAGGACAGATGTCTCTGGTTGGCAGTGCTGGCAGGTTGGTTTGGGTTTACTGAATCAAGTGCCTACTGCTAGTGAACATGCCCACAACCTCAAGGCTACCTACTGTGGCGTTTCTAAACAGTCTGCTCTTCTAATTCCAGGATTACAGTGCTTAAAGGCACATAAGGATGATGAACAAGTGGAAAGGATCTTATGTCCTTACATCCACAGGGAGTTTTGTGCCTCTGTCCTGTTGGCATTAGCCATGTAAGCCTCTCATTCATCTACCTTGGGAAGACTGATTTGCTCAGCCTTTGGTGTTTTCATCTCGGTTTGATGTGCTAGCTGAACTAACTCAATGATTGCTTATGTGTATGAGAATTAATTATAAATTTTGACTATATAAAGCAATCTTGTGGACTTATGCTTCATTAGTAGTCTGATCAGTTAGCCACTGCAATGCTAACTGACTTAATTTGCACTGCAGATACTACAGCTAGAAGGCAGCAGACATTTGTGTGGAAGATGGAATGTAGAATTTCACTAACTCTTTGGATCAAATTCTTCGCATCCTCCTCTTACCTGGGTAGCATACAATGACAGAGGACAAGACTAAGCATTGTGCTCCCTGATGAAAACATCTCAGGACTAAGAACCTGTTGGTTTGCTTTACTGGAGAGAGCAAGCTCCTCGAGCTGCAGCGGTCTAACGTGCTGGGCATGGACATGCACCTCGAGACTCTCGTGCTCTCACTTTCTTCAGAGCCCCGGTAAAATGTTCCAAGAGCTGTTGTTGAAAAACATAACTTAAGAGTGAAGTGGTTATCTCCTTGTCTTAACCACCCCCTTTCTTATCTTATTTGTAAAATAATTTAAATGATTCTTAGGAACATACAGAGCATTTTGACCCACCACCTGCAGAAATCTTATTGTTTGTTAGAAAGGAATTGGTTTTGTTTTCCAGAAAAGCCCTGAAAAGGACAAACATTTCTATACTGTATGCATTAGTGAGAAGGATTAGACAGGCTGTAATCTTGGTCAGTCTGACTTCTACAATTATGGAAAATTACAAAGATTGATGTTAGTTGCAATTTATCTTATTGCACAAACTTGTAGAAGGCGAATCTTCTCTTTTGTAATACATATTTCACTAAAGCTAGCACAGATATGAAGAGATTTCTTTTTCCTTTCTTTTTTTTTCTTTCTTTCTTTACCTCATCAGATTGATAATAGACTGTGTAGGAAAGTGCTGAAAAACACACAAAAAAAGAAAAAAGTTGGAGCAGTTTGAATTGTCATGGCAATATCCTAGATTTTTCAGGAAGTTTGGTTCTGTTTAGCTAGTCACTTTAATTTTCCTTTGCTAACTTGTCTCCATTCTCTGCCATAATGATAATTCTTTATATGACTGTCAGCCCTTTGCATTGTGACAGCTTAAATTAATGTTTTGATATTTCTCTCTTTGTAAGAATACAACAAAGAAGACAACTGCCAAGGATAGGACAGAAACTGTATGAATGTAAAACAGACATTGTGCACCAATAAAGCCAGAAGGAATAATTTTCACTTTATTGCCTTGTTAATACGCTTTTGCAGCAACTAATCCTGAAGACTTTGGGTTCTATAGACGATCATGGCCCTTCTACTTCATCTTGATTGCAGTAAAACTCTTATCTGGGACCTTGGATGCTTCTGGGAATACTTCACCGTGTTTAGGTCAGGGAGGTTTAATACCTAAGGCAGGCTAATTCAGCCTCTAGTACTACACTACCTTTACCCATAAGCTTTGGTGGATTAGCTTATTTAACAGTCATAATCATAATAGCACTCATTCACAATGGAAACTGTTTTGCAAACTAATGTATGTTCATCTCATTTCTACATAGAGCCTCTCCGAAAGTTAAGAGGATCATTAAGAAGAATTTCAAAGGAAGATGCAGGAGGTGTTGGAAAGATTTGATCGGGCATTTACAAAAGAAGTGGTGGGAAGGAATCACCTCAAGATTTTGTTGAGGTTTACACCAGCCTGTATCTAAAGTTCAGGGCCTTTAACAGCACCATTCCTGTTCTTAACACATGCTGCGACAATCCCAACTACATCTGGCATTTCCTTGAATGGAGCTCAGCTTCAGTGAGTATGGTGGTTTTCTGTGTTCTTTAAAAAAATCCTTTTTCAAAGACCTGAGATATTGGGATGCAGTTTAATGTCTCAGCATAGCTGAGGATTTTGTTACTACCTTCTCTCATTTTTATCATTTCCTGACCGTTTTTTCCCTCACACACTCCTTCAGGACCTGGCCTCACCTGAGAGATGAGGAATTTAAATGAAAGTAGAACAAAAAAAATCAATTAATCCATTCTTTGTGGCAGAAGCCACCAGATGATGCTGTTACTCTTACAGCTTCTTAGCATGTGAGCAAGATTTCAGTTTTTGAAGGAATGCTGCATTGTTATTAGTTTAGTTTTGCAGTAATCCTCCGAGAGAAGCTAGCAGCAGAGTGTGTTTTCTGCTTTATTCTCTATATTAGGATGTAGTTCTTGGGACAAATTACTTTCCTTGGAGTTAAATTTCAGTGCCCAGAAACCTACTGACTGCAGGAGAACTTCCATGGTGACTGCAGATACCACTGCTGCATGGTTAGGGGGCGAGGGGGAGGGGAAACATAACAAAAACGTTTCTCTTAAGAGAAAGTCCACATTACTTTCTGTTCCATCAACAGGTCTGCACCAAACTCCCAAATTCTGTTACTGTACAGAACAGGGTGATAGTTGTTAGGGATGGAGGACACTGAGAAGTGAAGGACACTCTACCACCGTGGATGTGCTGAGCTGTAAGCCATAAGGAGAACATCGTTTGAGTCTCAAACCACCCTTTTCACCTGTACTTCCCCCTCTTTAACACAGAGATGGTCCTAGAGAGCTTCAAAGAATAGATCAAAAGTGTGAGAAATACTATTTATCTTAATGGATCCCAAGTGCTGAAAGCTAGGAATAAAAAATTCAACATCAGATTTGTCAAGTATTTCACCGCTGATGGGATCATTTTAGCAGGAATGACCAATGACAGCACTTATCCATCAAACTGACGGTTTAATATAAAAAATAAATAACATGGGAGATAGGGCATTTAGTGGATTATTCATTTATGCATTTTAATTAAAAACCTCGATTGTTTAAATGCAAATGAAGCAAACACAGAAAAGCCAGTGCATTGCATCCGCATACTTAAAACCACAGCAGCAGCGGAGACTTGATTCAGTCAGGTATAATGATGATGGGCTCCTCAGTGAAACCTATGAGAAAGTTTTACTGTGTCTGCAGCAGATATTGCCACTGGCTGTTCCTTACTCTGCTTCTACCAGCGGAAACACCCCCCACAGCAGTCATCTGAAGAAAATGAGAGCGCATGCCCCAGCCAAGATGTTACTGCACAGTGAGCTTTATACTAGAAAGTCTTACTGAGGGGCACGTGCCAGCATTCAAACAACTCCGGATCTGAGCAAGGCAGGATTAAACTATCCTGCTTAGGCTAGGAGGAGGGGGGTGGTGTGCACCTGAGATTGTTTTTACCCTGGAATTTCTAAGCTTGACTGCCATTTTATGTAAAATAGGTTCTGGTTACTTTTTATAGAATTTATAAGGAAGAATATGCAAGCACGTACAGAAATCAAACAAGCCCGCCACAGAACTAATGCATCCTGGCTTTGCTAAGCCAATTAAGCAATCAAATCAAGGTCACAGCTTAGATGGACTCAATAGATCAATGGGATTGAATGGCCAAAATTAATACACTAGGAAATTAAATAGAAAAGACAAAGTTGAGACTGAATTTCTTTTGCTGGTCTCAGGGATATTTAAGGGGAAACTGTTTTCTTTTCCGTCTAAAGTCACAGCCAGTGTTTAACTCAGGTGTACATACCTGGCCAGCAGAAGATACAAGTACTCAGTGGGTGTTTGGGTGCATCAGGTGCGAGGTCTGTGCTGGTCTTTCCCAAGAGACACCCTCTAAAGCAAAGGGTGAGCCGACTTGTTTCATTTAAGGATGAGGCAGAACCACCATCCTGCAGTCCACAGCTTTGCTTCATTATTTTCTTCCTTAAATCTCACTGTTGTAACAAGTTATTAGCTTGCTGTTCTGATTTTCCTTTTCTAACACAGAGAAAATCTTTCCATAGAAGTGACACAGATGACAGCCAAATCAAGCAGTAACAGCTTTGGGGAAAAATAATAAATCCAGAAGAATCTTCCTAATTATACGCAAGATTTGCAGAGTTTGGTGTTTACTTTTAGGGACCTGTACGTAGTGCTGTTTCTCCATTATAGAGTGCAAATATGCAAGTGTGTGTTTGAGATAAGGCAGTATCATCCCAGTATAATGAAGAAGAAATGGAAAGGAGGAGTTCAAAATGCTTTATATTTTGGGATCCTTCACTTGTGGTATTGACAGAAGCTCTAACAAAGTTTCAGGTTGAACACAACTTACGATTCATGTTGAACATCTCAGTGGCAGCAGCACAGTCAGTAAAAAGTCTCTTGCCTCTTTTCCATGAATTGTACAGTCACTAGAGGGAAAAGCTTTGTGTCCAGAAGCTGCCTGTTCTGGCTGGAAATGAACATGTTTTCCCCATCAAGATCCTCACAGCTTTAAGAGTCCTACTTGTGGTGATTAGGACCAGACCTTGTTGTAGATTATGTTGTTTGGTGGAAGCCTTGGACCATGAGGCCACCAGGATGAATGATGGATGGGATCCTGATGGATCATGGAATATCTGGTGGTCTGATTACAGGCTGTTCATCCAAAGAAAGACGTAAGGAGAGGAGGGTGTGAAAACTTACATGCATTTTCTAGGATAATTTAAAATATCAGGTGGAGAGTACAGTGAAATACTTAATAAATAAATCCTTTCTTTGGGAGTTCTTGTATGGCAATTGCTTCCTACACCCTACCTGATGCAATTAGTACTGTTTCTTTCTTTCTTTTCCATCAGGAAATTTAGCCTGAATTAATTGAATTAATTCAAACTGATGCCAAGACACGTTTGTTCTAAAGGACCGGATTTTCCTTTGAGGATATGCTGGATGACCCCAAGTCCAGGAAACAGGTCTGCAAGGCCTGGGTCTGCCATCCCTGTTGGGCTGGCATGAAGCTTTTCATGGGGGCATGTGGAGCCTCTCCTCCTCTCCTCATGTGCTTCATCATCAGGAATGAGCTCGCTGGGACACACCAGTCGTCTGCCCCAGAAAGAGGGGCACTGCCCTGGTCATGGTGGAGGGGACACAGGAGCACTGGGATTTCAACCAGGGGTGGGAAAGGGAGAGAAAAGGAGGTTTTTCCCCCTGGTTGGCTTGAGCATCCTCATGAACCTGTGAAACCTTGAAGCCTGGTTGCTGCCCGTCTGTGAGGCAGCTCAGCGCAGAGCACGTCAACGGCTGCTGCCGCGGCCTGTGTCAGGAACTAGTACCCGGCATGAGGGGCGGCTGCGGAGCCAGGCCTTCTGCTTGGGCAGAACCCAACGACGCTGCTGAATTAAAGACATAATTGAGGTTTTGGCAAAATTGCAACACAGCTGCCCAAGGTCATCTCCAGTGAAAGTAGCTGAGGAGGTTTACACAGAAGATGTTAATTGGATTTTCGTTTTCTCTTTAGAAAGGTTCAGAGCTATCGGATCTCACCACAGTACAAGCTGCATGAATATGTCCAATGATATTGTGAGCTGATTATTGTTCGTTCTTAACGGCTTTCCATCTCCGTAACAACGGTATTAGCATTAATATTGTGCCCAGGGCTCTGAATATGGATACTAATGGAACTCAATCAGCTCTTAAAGAACAAAGGATCCCTTTTACATGGCACCCTGTGACAGTCAGAGGATTGGATTAGCAACTTGTCAATCCTCTGGTTTGCAGCTCTTTTCTGATGCGCTCTCAAATACTTGGATAGTACGTAGAATTACATTATCTGAAAAATTAATACAAAACATTAAGTGAAAGCTATGTGCTATTCCCTCCTGACCTGATTATTCTAGATTATTTAACTAAGTAGCCAGCATACCCCCTAATTTAAGTGCTGAATTTCTACAACACAAAACGCTATCTTTTCTCATAAAAGAAGCCCATGAAAGAGCAAGCTCAATTGCCAATTATGCTTCTTCCATGAAATCTCTTCTATCCCCTTCAGGATAGGTTTGGGTAAAAATATAATTGCAGTGGATAAGGAAGCTTAAGAAAAGATGTAAATGAAAAATGTTATGTGTTGGCATCTGATTGATCCATTTGAAAGGAATAGAAGGAGAATTTGATGAGATGGTAAGGAGCTCATAGTTTGTTTCGAAGGAACCCGGCATTTTTAACCTGTACAGGGTGCTGAGCTATAATTAAGAACAGCAAGTCAGTGAAAAATCTATTTAAACTCCTGACAGCTTCTCTAGATTAGCATTTTTGACATCTACATTCACTCTGGCAAATCACTAATGCGATTTTTTTTTCTAAATTATATTTTATTAGCTTTCTGCATATAATAACAAAGTAAAAATGATGTTACAGCCTGGACAGGTCTTTAACTCAAAAGCTCAGTACTTACAGTGTGCTTAATTAGCTGCCTGATTATTGTTTTATTCTGAAAGAAGTTTTGTAAATGTGTTTTCATCTATAAAGCATCTTTAAAGTGAAAGCAACTGTTTGATTCTCTTAGTTGGTGAAAACTATAGCAAACCCAGGATAACAAAGCACTGTGATTAATGATGTCAAGATACTCATCTCTGCTTTGCTTTTTTTTTCCCTCCTGAGGTGGTTGAAGTACTGAATAACAAAACAAATATTTGGGTAAACTTTGAGTTGTGTAAGTCTTTCCTATTAATAATTACTCTGCAGCGGAAGGGTATTGCTCAAGTCTGGTGTAGCTACGTATTATCTTTTAAACTCCAAATAACATCTTCCTCAAACTGTGAAGAATTTGCAGTAACATTTAAGTCAGATGCACTGTGAATGTGTTGGTTTTAATTTGATAGCAAAGAAATACCATCATTAATTAGAATGCTTTCAGATTAGTGTTTGTCTTGCATAATTCAACATTTGCCAAAGTTCAGGAAAGATGCGCACTAAGTAGAAATTATTACTTTGATAATGCTGCTACATTTCCTCTCCTTATTTTTAATATGGCTTTTTAATTTGGGTAATGAGTATATATCACTAATCATTTTGAAAGCCTATTACCAACACCAACCAATCCGTCAACTTGCGTTAATAATTTACTTTCTTATAAAAATTGGAACTGGACACAGCTGCAGAGGGCGGAAGGAAAGGAAAAAAGAAATGCCTCCTTAGAAGATAACCTATTTTCCTCTGTGCACAAAATGCCCCTTGTTCTGTGGGGACGTGTTTCCCCACTGCTGGAGCTCCATTGGTAGCCATTAAGCTGCTGCTCGAGACACATTCCACTGCAGGGCATTTGGAAATTAAATGCTCAAGGAATTAGAAGACGACGGTCTTCTCCCATACTTAATTTTCCTGTGTATTATTAGTAGCTGCCTCTGCACTGCTAATGCCCTTCTCCCACTGTGTAGGCATGAGCTGGCAAGGTCATTTATTTTTGAACGTGTTTACTGGAAAAATGCGGTTGCATCTGAATGATTGTTTTGGGAAAAATAAAAAATCTTTGGATGAGTCATAAGTGAAGAAAAAAAGGTCATTTGAGAAGATTTCAGTAAGAGAAGAAATTGATAAAGAATATGGAAATGCATTCTAATTAGAATGAAAAGTTTGAAGACTGCACCCTGTAGTGAAATTAGTGTCTGGAGCAGACAATGCTCCTCATTAACAAATCGGGACCTCACTTTTATTACACTTAAACCAAGATTCTTCACTGTGTCCTACCACTTAAAAATATGCATCAGTGACCACAACACTCATGCCTGGGGTTATTCTTAACCCTCTCCACTCGTGAGCAGATAGGAACTTTGAGAGAAGCACCGGTCCAATGAGGGATGCTTCAGAGATACGGCGTGTGTTATGCTGAATTTGAATCTTCTTTTTAATGGAAGAATAATAAGGACCCTGCCTACTGAATCATGTTAAACTGCAGCATTTATTTATTTTTAGTACAGTTTTATCTGGTGACAATGCAGTCATTATAGCCTTTTGTTGTTAAGGTGTGTGTATATTTCTACTTGAAAACCTTAGCATAAGAAAGGCATGAGCAGTAAAGCTTTGAAAAATCAACCCCCCTCCAAACAATCAGAACTCCTCTTCCCCTCCTCCAAGTTTTGGTATTTTGACATTCCTGTGGGTCGTTAGATGGGGAGAAAGCAAAGCAAAAAAAAAAANNNNAAAAAAAAAAAAAAAAAAAAAAGAAATGAGCAAATATTCAGAGTAATATCAATTAGAAAAAAACAATTTAATAAAATCTTGCTTTGGCATCAATCCTTGTCTGCACCTGAGGTATCATTGGCCCTTGCAGGAATCACGATCCTTTCTTCCTCACAGGTTCTGTGCCCTGTGCCCCATTCCCTCCCTTCCGCTCCAAATGCCGGAGATGACTCAGCCTCAGCAAGGACAACATCACATCCCTGGTCACAGACACCACCGACAGCCCAGGTGAGCCCAAAACTAAATATAGACCAAAGCCAGTGTGTTGCACATCAGTGGAATACCTTTTCAGGTTTCCCATTGGAATGTGACACCAAATTCATTTCTTTGTGCAGGGAGAGTTTAACAGAGTTCCGTTTTACCTGGGGGTCCTGGGGGACAGCA
>VXBZ01000778.1:2148540-2161123 GCA_013399135.1 Heliornis fulica
CTGTGTGATCTAATCTAGATGATCCTGCTCAGGCAGGGGGGTTGGACTAGATGATCTTTCGAGGTCCCTTCCAACTCCTGACATTCTGTGATTCTCTGATGGAAAAGCGTTTCCCTGAGATACGATGAGTGATGTTTCATTTCTGCACACAGACCATGTGCCTGGAGAGCAGGAGCTGTACCTCCAACAGCTGAATCAGCCCCACCTTTCCCACGGCTGCCTGTGCCCCTCAGCTCACCTGCCAGCCCTGCACCGCTGCTGGATCCCATTGGCCAGCACCAAGCACGGAGCCAGGAGATGCTCTGCAGAAGCCTTGCCTGCGTCTGCCCTCAGCTCCAGATGCTCCATGGGTAACACCCTTGGGTGTCCCGTGTCTGCTCCCTTCCCTCCGGAGACCATGTAGCATCACCTGAGAGACATGTGTAGGCCCTGGTAGGCGCTGCTGTGATGGCAGGGGTGCACTAGAGGTGGCTGCTGCTGGCTTTGCAATGCTGGTGTGGGGTTTCAGCAGGGCTCTGGTGCTGGCAGGAGGCATGGTTTCCCCAAAGCACCCATGCTTCAACCTATCTACAGCATGCAGAGAGGAAAACGTGTCTTGAACAGCGATGAAACCTGACTAGCATATCAAGAGAAGGCTACTTCTTCACTCTTGTGAATAAAAAGGGGGATGAGAGTGTAGATAAAGGTAATAAACAACCCTAAGCCCTGGTAGCATTTGAAATTATTCTGCTCTTTATGGTTTCTTTTGGCTACAAGTAATTTTGTGTCTGTTAAATAGCCAGCAGCACCTTCCTACTGATAGGACTGAACCCCAGCGCAGAGCCGGAGCCGCGGGCAGGAGGATGACAAACAGGAGGCACACCAGGTACAAGGCAGGCATCCGTCTTAAACTCACTCAACTCATCTGCTGGTTTATGAGCCTTGTTCTCCTCTCCCGCACGCTTGTATTCCACTGGTGTCAGTACAGCAACTTCAGTGAAGTCCTCCTGTGTAAGAGCACTTCAGACCCTCCAGACACGGCATGGAAAGGCTGTTCATGCCGTGGCAGAGCTTGCCTTCACACACACCCCCTGCACCCCCCTCAGCCTCACAGCTCTCAGGTTCCTGCTCCAGTCTCCAGCGTTCTTGCTGTGCAGCACTGGTAAGCTATTTGGGTACATAAAAAAAAAATAATAATCCCTAGTTATTTTTGTTACCTACTTTGTCAAAGGAGCTGCAAGAGCTCACCTTGCTGAAGTGCTTTGAGATGCCAGGGCAGGGACATGGCTGGGCAGGGGTGGGGGGAACGCGCCTGTGCGGTGGGGATGGAGCCGGGGGGATGCTGGAACGCTGCAGCTAATTACAGTCAAAAATCATAACTTTAGACAACTCTAATGTTTGCAGCTGGAAAGACTTAAAAGCTATTTGCCTCTAATCTCCCTCTGACAATCAATGAATTGAACAGTAAATGTTATTAGACTAATTTACTGTTCATCAAGAGTAAGAAATGAATAGAATAATTTACTATTCATACATCCAACTGTGTGACATGTGTACAGATCAGTTTAGAAGAAAAAGCAACATTAGGGTTCCAATTCTGCTCCAATACCTTTTTTTATTTCAATTTATCTCCATTCTCATCTGTAAAGCTGCTCTGGCTTTGCCCCAGTGGCAGAATGACCACATCTGTTTGGGTACACATCTGTGTTGGTACATTTGGTACCTACCTAAGCATCTCGGCACGTCGCACGGAGGAGGCAGCCACAAGCCGTGTGGCTGGGAAGGATGCCCTCACTAATTCTCACTGTTCTCTGTGGGAGGCATTTACCTCCAGGTTTTGGGTAGATCCCATGAGGTTGCTACACTTGTGCTGTATTTTGAGCACCTCATCTTTCTGCTGTGGCTACCCTGGTTATTTGGGAGCCTGGAGCCTACAAGGAATAAATTGGATTAATTGCCCTTTCTAGGCCAGAACTGGGTTGTAATGTTAGGCATTTAGAATTGCTGAACAACCTGCATTTCTTACAGAATCCAGCAATATTCATACACTGGAGGGGGGGGGGCAGGCGGAAGGTCTGCAGCCTTTCTGGTTAAATAGTCTCTGAATATTTTAGAGAGAATATTAGAGCGTATCAATCACTTTCTGGATGCTGCAGACCTGAATGCAAGGATCACATGGCAGAAGTGTGGTCTGAAAGGATGGGACTGAGATTCTCAGTAGGGTTCATGTTACCTACTGATGAGGATGCCCTTCCAACCTCAGTGGTGGTTTCTGGGGTCAAACCCCAAGCTCTCTGGCTGTGGTAAGAATTACAACAGCCCTGGTGACCTTGTCTCTCACTCCAGCATCTGACCAACGTCCTCTTTATTAATTTTCTCTGGCTAAATTTTTTTTTTTTTGCAAGTTGCAGCAAACAGAAGCATCTTTTTAGCTCAGAGGAAATAGCTGGTAAGTGCACGCAGACAACTTCTCACTTCAGCTGTATAGTCTTTCCAGCACCTCAAGAGATCCCACAGTTTCTGTTTTGATAAACAAGATGCCACCTACCATCTGCCATCTCCCATTGCCTCTGTCAGGAAGTGCAGGTTGGAGAATTCTTCCAACTGGAAGAGTCTCAGCTGTCTCAGCTCTTCAACACTATCCTTTCATGTAATCTTTAAAGATCTGTCCACAAGCTCTGAAATGCTAGTATTGAAAAGCAAACCTGACAAAACCAGAAGATTCAACCTTGAAGATTTAGGATCGATTTTACTTTTAAAATGATAAAAAAAAATCAGCAACAAAGCAGAAACTACAGTTTTATCTTTTTTTTCTCTACTTCTGAGCTGCACGCTTTTTCCCAGGACCAGACAGGCTCATTTTTTGTCATCCTCACACACCAGTAAGAGAGATCCCACCAGCCAAATGCCACTTCAAGTCTCGCAAGAAACTCTTCCCTCCAAATGACTCCTTTCATACATATGAAACATAAGAAGAGCTCGGTGAGTTCCCCTGGATGAAAGCTTTCCTCCCAAGTTGTCACCCATGAAGATGAATCCCAGAGCCGGTGATGCTGCGGTGGAATTTTTCCTATTCTGTGACTAGCAAAAGGGATGTGATGCGGCTCCCCAGCCACGCTGCTTCTGGAACATACCACATTTGGGTTCATCTGGGCCCACTGTGGAGGACCATAGGGATTATGATTAGCTTGTGCTGGATGTGAGAAAGACCCCTGGGAGAAGATGCTCATGCCTGTGTGGGAGCACAATGGTTGTCAGGAGAGACTGAGGGACCAGGCACAGCTCCTGCCCCACAAGGCAGAGATGTTGGACTGTGCGGGGCAGAGCTGACGGCTGGCTGAGCTGCAGCCAGCTCTGATTTCTGTGCTAGGCAATGTTTAAAAAATAGAATCAACACATCAAATGATGTGTCATGTAAGTTTTCCATGTCAAGGAAAATAGCCCGAGGCCCTTCTTCCCACATTGGCTGGTAAAACAGCCAGACAACCTGGCCCCAAAATTTATTCTGGTCTTTAATCAAGCACAATCCCTGTGATCTCTGAGGTTGTGCTTCACGGTTTTGGAAAGAGATTATATGATTTACTAGAAGGAAGGCGCTTGCCCACTGTTCTTGAGGTCTGTGGCCACCGTGAGAGTCACACACATTGTGCTCTGCCTGCTGAAAAGTGGAAATGCCCCAGCCATCTCTGTGCAATAAACATCCAGCATAGCTGCTTCAGAGCCATTACTCATGCTATGTTTCCTTCTGTATACACAAAAGCAGATGCTATCCAGCACCCAGATGACCCTGAGTGCTACTTTCATCCTGTGCTAGTTTTGCTTTATTATTTTTCCCATGCTCTTTGTGCTGAGGTTTACCTTTCCCTATGACTACATTGCCCCACAAACAAAGCTGGTCCTCCACAGAGCAAGAACAGCCAGGCTGCAGAGGGTGCAAGGCTGCTCCCACTCTCGGTTTTTTGGTCCCCAATTTAAGGCACAAATAAAATTTTCAAGTGGCCAGGGTGAGATTTCCCCTCTACACACCTGTCATGCACCTCTTTCCACCTCAAGTAGCTATTTCACAGGTCTGTTTCGTACTCAGTCAGCTCTGCCTTTAGGAAAGAAAAGCAGCCAGAACGTGTGTCTGGCTGATGCAGACCCATCCACTGCCAGAACCGGGTGGAGCAGGACCCTCGTGATGCACAAGTCACCATCTCAAGTTCTCAGCACTCTGAGTCATTTGGGGCTCTGAAATGAACGCTCTTGCCAGGAGAGGATGGACACGAAGCTAGACATGAGCCTGGGTTCAAAAAGCAAACAAACTCTAACCAGGCTTTTAGGCCAATGCTCACTTTCTGTGGCTGGCAATATGGTTTTCTTGTATATATAATAAACCTCGGTAATCACTATTGCTCTGAGCTGCCACAACCCACTCTCTCCCGTGGTGCAACCCCGGTCGCTCTCACTGATGTGTGCTATTTCTGAACTAAAGCATAAGGTTTATCATCCCTGCTGTTCTACCCTGCAAGCAGGAGTAAAAAAAGGTCGACTACTGTGTTCAGGCAGCATCAAATTACTGTAAAACAAGTGAGATACTGCAGGGATATATGGGGAATCTCAGCATCTTCAGTCCTCTTTCAGGTTTTTATGATAAATGGGTCACAAACTGTTGCGTTCCTAACAGAATCATGAGCCATCAGCTCACGCAGCCCTTCCACATTAATATACAGCATGGATTTAGATTGAATATTAGAAAAAAGTACTGTAAGAGTGGTGGAGCGCTGGAACAGGTTGCCCAGGGAGGTGGTAGATGATGCCCCATCCCTGGAGAAGTTTAAGTCCCTGATGAGGCACTAAGCAACCTGATATAGTTGGGGGTGTCCCTGCTTCTTGCAGGGGGGTTGGACTGGATGACCTCTGGGAGTCGCTTCTAACCCTGATCATTCTATGATTCTATGATTTGCAAATGAAACCATGTATAACCTGGACATGCCACGGAGCACCTGGTGTGCTGTGTCTGAGCTGTGTAAGGAAGAGTTCAGCATCATAAATCAGCTCCCAGGCTGTCCTAGGTCTGCTCTGATAAAAAGACGGCAGATAGAAAGTGTCCACAGCTACAAATGTCACACACAGCTCTGGACTGGGCATGTGAGAAGAATTGAGCACCTCTTAATCAGCCTGTTTGGTCTCCCAGATCCAAGTGGGAGCTACTCAAGCCCTACAGCCGTAACACCAGCCTGCATGTTGCCCAGCTGATCAGGCAGTACAAGACCTGTATCAGTCCTTCCTCCATCTGAGAGGAACCAAGCCTTTATCTTCACAAGCCGAAGGCAAGCCGCTCAACAGATCTGCATCTGCAGACCGCAGCACTCTCATCCACCCAGCGCAGCCGTGTGCCCGCCTGCTCGTGAGTCCGCAGGCCCTGACACCTACAACTAACCGTGCAGCCGCATCACTTGGGGCTTGAGTCTGGATTTAATTACTTCCAAGAAAAAGAGGGCAGGGCTGGTGACAGGAGCAGCCTCCCGCTGCTTCTCTCACCTTTCTGAAGCTGCGAAGGCAGCCGGCGTCCTAAAGCGACGGTGGGGAGGGAGGCACCACGCTGCAAGTTGCATCAGTAAGTTGGTATGGGAGTACATTAAAGTACGAGTGTGGGCTTGTAGCAGCAGGTGAGCTGAGAGGTGATGGCTAAATGCACCTCCTCTTCACCTCCACCTTTCAGGCACCAGCTGCCCACAGTCCCTTCACTGATGTCTGCAGTACCCTGAGATGCTGTTAGTCCTGAGGGTGGCACATCAGACTGTAACCCCTTGGGTACCACCAGCCCTGACCTGTGCAAATCGAACGAAGCGCCATGAGCTCAGCCCTCAGCCCGTCTGGGAGCAGCAGGCAGGGGTCCTGATGGCAAATTGCAAAAGCTCATACAATACAGAGAAAGAAGCTAATTTCTTACTCATTATTTGCCAAACAACGTGTAATTAAATAGTGAAGAATTGTCTGTGATGCATCTTTGGGTCTTTAGGCTGTTTCCTTTGTTTTTAATCCCTGTTTGTGGCACACTCCTACAGCACTTCAAGGCTACTGCACACTGCAGAGCGGTGGAGGAGCAGGGATAATTGAACAAGTGATGTCATAAAACAACATACTTAAAATAAAATGTATAATTAAAAGAAGTGAACCAAAAAAAAAGAAAAAGAGGCAATAGCATGCAGAAAAAGCACACAGACAAAAAAAAAAAAAGATGTTGATGAGTCTCATGTAGGAACTGAAATATGCAATTTGAAGGGAAGAAAAATAGCGCCAGAGTGGTTAAACAAAGACATGGCATAAACTAGCAAGCAGTACAATGATTTGCCAAAAATATAATAATGTTGCAGAGTAACTGTTCTCTGAAGTTAACAAGTCTGGACCGTAAAGCAGTCCTTTGGTGGGTCCCTGTGTCATTATTTGCTACCAAGACACTGCACTGATGGGCTCAGTGGGATCACAGGATCCAGAGTTAGATCAGTGAGCAGGAAAGCAGAGTTCCCACCAGATTTCCTGTCTGGAGAGCTGTTAGGATCCGTGCTAGTTCTTTAAAGAGCAGAACTGTGTACAATACTGCACTCAAAATGACCCCATTAGGAATATAATCTTCTGCTACAAATGAGATGTTTGGGGAAAAAACCACAGGAAAGATGAAAAAAAAAAAAAAGAAAAACCCAAGCAAGCCTGTTTGAGTGCAGCTCATTGTACAAATGCAATGTTTGAGGAGCTTTGCATGCTTTTGAGGAGATTCACCTGCGGCCTCATGTGCCAGGCCAGGGTCTGCTGTTCACCCCAGCCATCCCTCACTGCCGTGGGGCACGGGGCACAGAGACGGAGGGTGCCGTGGGGTGCATGCACCTGCAGCCATCTCCCGTCACAGCATGTGACGTCCTTTACTCCCATTTCACTGCTCTCTTTCACCACTTTTATTTCTCTTTTTTTTTATTCTTTTTTTGTTAAGACACTAGGAAAGATTGTAAAGCACGAGGCAGACGTGCTTTCCAAGAATAATTGCTCTTTGGCTGATGCACAGGAGCTCTGCTCATGCATCTCTGGGAGATGCCTGCAGACTGCTAACTGCTCTGGAAGCCTTTCAGCCTTTGCTGCCTGCAAATGGCATTATTATTCACTAATAGCCTCAGCTCACCATGTTGTCTTTTGGTTAGTTAGCAGCTATTCTGCGAGTCAGAGACAGGGAAAGAGGAACATATGTTTAAGCAGTAGCCAACTTCTGACCTGTTAAAGAAAACAACCTGGAGGGTTTTCTCAGAGCAATCCCTACCATTAGCTGGGAAGTGATTAGGAGGGAATGTGTCCCCACTGGGAGGGGGTGTCCATCCCACCTCCCATGAAGCAGCTGCTCATTCTCAGAGGGGGTTCAGGAGGGGGATGCAGAGGGTGTTCCCACTGTATACCAGTTACCACTGGTACCAGTTAACAATTAGTTACCACTAACCCTGGCGTGGCCACTGCCACAGGGTCACCGAGCAGGCAGAGCAAGGGTCTCGTGGAGGTTAAAAAAAGAGGAAACTTGATGTGATGCCCAAAAATCCATGGCACAGCATTTCCAGACCTAAATGTTGACCCTTTTCAAAGCACTTAAATGACAACTATCTGTACATCTCATTCATTAAAAGTCAGGGGAACTTAATAATAAAATCTTTGCTGCTTTGTTGTGCTTTTCTAAAGGTTAGGCGTTGGGTTTGTTTCATTTTGTTTCTCTAAGGTTACTTGCTCACCTGCTCATTTTCTTTTTGGGATTGTAGGATTCTGTTATTTACTGCTCAGGCAATCCCAAGAACTGCTCTACTGACATTTCATGGTATTTAGTATTGCCCAAACACTACATGATAAATCTTTATAATACTCTAGAGAGACCATCAAGGGAGCAGTTACAAATATATACATTGCAGCATGTTGTGTTCTGGGTTAAATGAAATATAAAATCACATCACCAGCCTGGGTACTAATGGCTCTATCAGTATTCCATCACACCCCAGCTGCAGGTATGGTGGTTGCCATTAAGACATCAACGTTTGTCGATTGCTGCAGATGGTAACTGATGGATCGCTCCCTGCCTCGGTACGTGGGGAAGGGAGTAGGAGCAGTGGTAACATCAGTGTCTCTTGCCCCACCCACTTCTCAAACCTCAAGGGAAACAGGAAGCTCCTAGCTAGACAGCCGGACAGAGTGGCACAGCCAGTGCCGTGCAGCAGTTCGGCATGGTCACCCACCTCCATCCCTTGTGCCAGGTGTCCTGCTTCAGGCACAGAGCAAGCAGTTTCAAGCTCTCAGAAAGTTCCAGATTAGTTTTGAGGTTTTGGTTATTTATAGCTGGGTTGATTTCTTATCATTAGCTTCTGTACATTCACACGAGGTTTAATTTTCCTTGGAAGATGCAGACGTGTGTACAGCTAGATAATACCCTGTTTATTTTACTGACTAATTCATCACTTAAAGTGCAGGACTATAGGTTGAGAGACCAAGACTTATGCACAGTCCCATACCCCTAAATCAGGCCAATAAAAGTTAAATTCACACTGTTTGCAAGCACTTTATGCAGATGGAAAATGTCACCTTGTCTGAAATACTTTATGGTGCGATGCTGAAGCAAAAAGAAATCCCACAGTGAGAGATTAAAAAGCTTCGCTAATGCTTCGCTGGGAGGCACACGGCTCTGCGCCGCCTCCTCCCCTGCGATGGGGAGGCAGCTTTTCCGAGAGGTCTGGCTGGTACTCTGCCTGTGACAGGACAGCTCCATGAGCTCCCGTGCCCTGACACACCCCTGGGCATCATCCAGCCCAAGCTGGAGCTGTGCTGAGCGGGGTGGTCTGAGGGGCCTTGGCCAGCCCTGCCAATGAGCTGCTCCTTGGCTGCTGGGCAAGCTGCCGGAGCTGCTGCATTGACTCGGGCTCTTGTCCTACACTGTGGCTTTAGTGCATCACACGGTTTGTGGGATGAGGGTTTGGAAAAGACTCCGAAGTGGATGGTTATGCTAAGCATGTTTTATCACCTAGTTACTAACAGTCTTTAAGCCCCCTCCATGCTACCCAAGACCAAGCCAGGATGCTGCTACACCCACAGCAGGAAGGTAACTCTTAAAGTCATCTTTAAAACACGTGCTTTAAAAAGGCCACGCTAATTTTGCCTCTGAGTTGCTGCAGTACAAACCCCACACGGCTACAGCCCATCCAGCCAGTTCCAGGCTGCCCAAGGGGTGCCCTGTCTCAGAGGAGCCCCACTGCCACCCCCAGCTCCACGAGAGCCAGGGACAAGCCCATCTGACCAGCCACATGTCTGGAGCCCAGCTGCTGTCCCTGCACCGGTCGGACGAGAAGCTGCTGGAGCCATGCACGGACCCGTTACGCTGCGCAGAGTCGCACTCACTGAAGCAAAATCAACAGTCTCCAAAGCCCAATTCCCAGGCAGGAGAGAGAGAGAGCGAGAGAGATGGTGGGTGGAGCTGTCACCGGAGCAGGAGCAAGGCTGGCTCCCACCACAAACTCTGCAGAGCTGCTCAGAAACACTTGGTCCCTCTCCCCTCGCTCCCCTCGCTCCGTAAAAAAAGCCGACTGCAGGCAGCGCATTAAATGCTCTGAAACCGCCTTTACGGCAGGGATGCAGGGACTCTGCAAACAGCTAATGGGTGTATCTCAATTCCCTATTAATTGCATATTTATTACTAGGCTGCTGCAAGGAAACGTCATGTTACGTTGATTAAAGCTTCACAGGCTGTACAGTAAATATTTTAAACAAAAAAAGGTTTTGATCTCTGTTGCTGTTGGGAAGGGTGGGGGGGGAGCTGCCATTAGAGTTGCTATAATTAGCAAGCTCTGTTACAGACAGTATTTCCCACAGGCTCTGCAACATGCTTCGTGTGTGTCTGCATGTAGAGTTTTATTTTATGTATAGGTTCTCTATAAATTATATATACTTTTATATATATCTTGTGTGTGAGGATAAAAGGAGAAAAGCGGCAAGCCTGTGCTGCTATCTCACATCTCACAGACGGGAGAGATAAAAGACTTAAAAGGCAGAAAAGAAAAGGGGATTTACGTGCACTGACTGAAGTTTGGGGGGGTTTAGGTGACCCTCCTGCTAGCCCTGGCTGCCCAGATAATGTGTCTGATTAATTAACCCCTCGCCTGTACATGGTTCTGTTCCTAACTGCCAAGTCTCTGCACATATGCTTTCGGTCTCCCTCGCTTGATCATGTCATTAATGGACCGTAGGAGGATTTCACTGGGCAAGCTCCTGTAGACGTCACCCAGACGTGGGGCAGAGAGGACCAGCCACAGACATCCCAAACTTCATCTCCTGACCATCTGTGTGGTGTCGTCAACATATCCCAACAGCAGTGATACCAGAGGCAAAGGGAAAGAAAAATAATTTAAAAAAAAAAAAAAAAGAAGAAGAAAGCCCTTATTTCTGACAGACTGATTCATCTTCATCTCTTGTTCAGCCCCCACTCACCTTCTGCACAGGAGGCTGCGAAAACCAGAACCCACGGCACAAACACAGCAACAATACATGGCCAGAAGTTTTGCTCCTCTACTCACTTCAAAGATGCTGTGGTATCGGTTTGGTGCCAGTCCATGGTGGCAGCGGGGTTCCCAGTTCCAGTGCAGGACCCTTTGCCCGCTCCCCCCACGCTGGCCAAGGGCAGCTTCGTCCTCCCCCAGCTCCTCTCCGCATTTGACGTGAGTTAGAGGCCACGTTAGTCATACCCAGCCAGAGGACCATGGATACCTGCCACAGGACAGGACAAGCTAAAATGATACTGATACAGGAGAGACAGCTCCAACTAATGAACCCAGTGATTTGCAGCTCCACAGAGTCATGGAGCAAACCAGAGGGATGTTGCTGAGGGAGGCTCAAAAAGCACAAGCTCATCCCTGGAGCTAACACAAAACAGTGCTGGGCTTTGGCAACACCCTTCAGGGCACAAATTCATAACTGTCCCCGAACCTAGGAGCCATGGCTGGGGGAGGGGAGCCAAACAAAATTGGGAGGCAATGTACCTGTCCCTGGGACATTCAGAGGTATCATGGGTGGTGTCCAAGCAAGTCTGCAGCTTTTTGGTTTGAGTCATATAACACAGGGGTGCAAATATGGGGTGATTTCTTTTATTGCATAGCCCTGAGCGCAGCCACGGTGATCTCTGTCCCCGCATTGTTGTTTTTCCAGAGCTCGTAGCAGCTGTAGGCAAACTGGTGGGCAATTTTCAGGAGCAAAATTTGTTTTTGTCAGGTCTTAGGAGTTTATTAAGCTGCAGTATTTGACTTGGCTCATTTCCTACAGTGGCTCCCCCTTGGAAGTGTGTGATTGCAGGGGCTGCAGCAGTTATTAACAGTAAAACAAGTTTCAATCTCCGACGATTGTACATGAAGGCTTGGAAGTGTGTGCCTTCAAAGGCACAAAACACAGCCAGCAAATCCAGAAATTATTCAGAATTTATTTCTTCAACAAGGGTTGGTTTTTTTTTTAAACCCATTTCAAAATTCAAGGGACCTTATGCCTGATTTTTGAAACAAAAGTTGGCAACGCTAAAACTAAATGAGCCGTATTTACATCTCACTGATTTCTGTGAATGAAAGGGTGGCGACGGGGGGAGATGGGGGGGGGACACACGACTCCATTTGGCAAGTCCCAGTGCAGAGAAAAGAAATTAAATAAACAAAGCAGGAACAGAGTACTTTCAAAAAGAATCAAACAGCATGGACCATTAATGTTTTAAGAGATAGGAGCTGTATGTGAGCCAACCATCCCCAAGATATTTATTCCCTATCTTTAAAATAGGGAATTGCATTAGAACAGGTAGGATCTTTCAAAGCAGGGAAAAATTTTAAGGGCACTCACTATACTTTAAAGAAGACTTCAAAACCCATCTCCAGCATTGAGCTGGATAAGTTGGAGAGATTTGTAGGTTATAGCAAGGGAGAGTGATGGGAATACATACGGAGCAAGCTGGTTACTGCAGTAAACAAAACCTCCCCCAAACTAGCAGCGAGCGCTTCAGCTCGGGAACAAATGCCTTCGCATCTTGAAATACATTTTAAAGTAAGACAAGGTGTTGGGTAAACACCAGCCAAGAGCTATAAACTATTGTTATAGAAGGTGAAAGCCTACTAGCCTTGGCCATTGGGTTGGCAAGGAAAAGCATAGCTAGACACTCCGTTCTTCGTAGACTGAGATGTAGCCTTGAGGAAGCTAACCCCTGAAGGCTTTGAAATTAAAAATGATGAAAAAGGAGAAGTTTTCATTACAAAGGAGGACAGCATAAAACAGCTATAGAGGCAGAGCTTCAAACAGTGCTGCTTTAAATCTGCAACAAAGCCAGCAACTGCACGGGAAGAAAGTGAATCTGCACTTCTATTCATCCTGCACCATCAAGGGCAACACGCAGCTCGCCTTTCTGTGCATCCCGGCCGGTTTGTAAGAATGAACTATTTTATCTCAAGGAAAGAGACATTATCATTAATTGACTTGCATAGTGCTTTTCACTAATGGCTGGGTGCTGTAAAACAGAGATACTGTAATCACACCAAGAGTTTGAAAATTAGCAAAGATTGCAGGGCTTTATTCCGCCCCCCCC
>VXBZ01000778.1:2161166-2223321 GCA_013399135.1 Heliornis fulica
ACAAGTGCCACCCCTCGGGCCCTGCCACTTGCCAGCACCGCGTGGCAAGTGATGAGGGAGGCTGGGGAGACCCATCCTCCGGGACACGGAGCCCAAGCCAGCACCTCACCATTGCTGCTCTGTACTGGGTGCCTTCCATGCCCCGCTCTGCACAGGCAGCTGTGGCACTGCCCTTGCCTTCAGAGCCCCAGGTCTCTTCCCCTGTGGCAGGGACTGCAGGAGGTTTCTTTTCCAACTGCCATTGCATGTCAGCCCGGTTTCCTGGCTTTCCCACAGCTCTCTTTTCTGTGATCCCAGTGGCACAGAGGTAACTGTACGTCCCGCATCAGTACAATATCGCTTCCCACTACGTTAGAATTTGTTAATAGAAATATTAACTTGGAAAGCCATTTAGGTATTCTTTTTCAAGGTATTGGTATTGTTGTGTTATTCTTATTGTTGTGTTATTATTGTTGTTATTATTATTATTATTATTTCTTAGACACTGTTGACTCCCAGAGTAGCTTCAGGCATAGACTGAGGGGTTCAAAGACGTCTTTGGTTTCCCATAGGTTAGAGAAAACATAAATCAGGGCATCCACAAAGCTACTGTAACTGAATCTGTCTCCTTGTTACCCTTTCAGTGAGCTAGCAGAGAGCACACCTAACAAGCCTCCAGCCTGGCTCAGTGCCCGTGACCAGCAGCAGGGCTGGACCAGGGTCTTTGCATCAGCCCAGCAGTGTTCAGTGAAGTCATTTGCACCTCTAGTGCTTTTAGGGACACCTCTCCTATCTCTCCTGAAGGCCAGCATGTTCCCAGATAGCAAGAAGGGTCCTTAATGTAATATAAGATCCGGTCCAGGACACTCCATTACCAAGGAGATACTTAACTAATGTTCTGCTTGTAGTAGGAGGTCACAGGAGATTTATCTGAAGAGATGCACAGAGAAGGAATTAGCAGACAAGCCATTTCACAACCTCTAATACCCTCACCTTCTTAGTTGCTCAGCTGAAATGCCTTAAGGGATACGTTTTACAGGAGCTCAAAAGTGAACTGGAAACTGCTTAGATCACACAACTTATGCATTTTAAATAGGAGTGTAAAATACCATGCTTTACAAAAGCACACGGTTGTACTGAGTGATACAGACATGCTCTGAGTGGTGATGCTGAAAAAGTTGCTGGAAGTACAATAGGAAAAAAAGAAAACCCACATACAGCAAAACAAATCTGTGACTTACTGAAGTTTATGATTAAAATTTAAAGACTGTTCAAGTTTTATTCCCCATAGCTGCTGCTCCCTGGACAAGAAGAGACAGAGAGAGACTGACCTTGAATAATTAAGCCAGTCTGTGGCACCAGATCAATTGCTGGTATTGGCAGAACTCCACAATCAGGCATTTTGAAATGCAAGTGTCAAAGTGCATGTAACTATGGGGCTTTTGGTGCAAAGCAGCCAATATAAAGGAGAAGAGGTGAGGAGCGAGAGAAAATAGATTGTGGAGTTTTGGACGTAGTCATGGGGGAGGGATGGGAAAAGTTTCCATCTCCTAAGTCTAACAGGGCAAACCTTGCAGCCTCCAGAAACACAGTAGGGGTTGCTGTGGGTTTTTTTTCTCCTCTAACCTTGTAGAAGTCACCTGGAGCAAGCTGAACCTTTCCTGAGTGATTTAAATCCATCACCAGTTGTGGAACAGACACTGAGCAAGTACCAGTCGACAGTTTAATTGGAAATAAACTTTGTAAACCCAGGGAAACATCTCTGCTCAACATCAGTTAGCAAACAAACCCAAAAATGTTTGGATCCAGGTAGACATGCCCAGACACCATGGGCACTCCTGCTGCCGTTCCTGCACTCCCCCAGACCAGGCAGCGCTAAGGTGACCCACAGGATGGGATGTGGTGATTTCTATAACAGCCAAGAAAGGTTTTACTCTATTATCAGCCAAGTACGACTTTGCATTAATTTCAGGAGCCATGGGAGCTCCTATTTAAATTTCTTCCCAATCCCTTGACCTACAACTGTGTATGTGGAAGAGCAGCATCAGGCAGATAAGGTAATCATTGCATTCCCACTGCAGCAGCCCTGGACGATGCCCTTGATACTGGCGTTACTCCTGAGGCTCTCTGCCAACACTTCCATCCATAATTCAAGACCCCTTCGGTGGTCTTGAATGGAAAAAGCAAGGGATAGGATGCAGAGAGGTTTTTTCATGTGCAAGATCCCATAAAACATTGTCCAACCTCTCTCTCCAGACAGGAGGAAGGTGCTAAGATATTGGCACAGCCATCTCAAGGCACCAGGAACTTTCCTCTTCCCTCTTGCAAAGCTGCCTGTTTAGCCAAAGGAGGAAAAGCCATGGGAGCAAGGGGAGGGAGAAGATGTGGCCACTTCACCACCAGTCCCACAGCTTTTAAAGCAAGTCCTGTGGTGCCTGGTGTTTTTCAGGATGCTGCAATGCCTGAGTCCTGTGATGAGACAGGATCAGTTTCCCTAGATTTAGTTTTAGGGTTCATAGTTACAATTTCCAACTTTCTCAATTATATTTTAGGGCTGCAAATTCCAGGAGAAAACCAAAACCAACACCAACATATTAAAATAATTTAAAAAATCCATGGATTCTTAACCCAAATCATTATCTAAAACACTTTTTAATCAATAGCTGGGGTTGCCTTCTGAAGACCTGGAATGAAAAGAGCATGATGCGGGCTGCTGCTGGCGAGATAGGCTGATGAGGAATGAGGAGGATGTCGTCTTTCTGGTACCAGGAGGACCCTCTGCTCACTCTAGTGCCAACATAAAGATGACAGGAGGGTGTGAGGAGAAGAGATAGAGGAGTTTCACGAGACTTTTGGGGCCAGCTGCGACACCATCCCACCGCTACTCCAGCTCCCACTAATGCCAGCACATTAAGGGCCTCTCAGTGCCTTTGTTCTCCTCTTTCCATTTCACGGGCTTTCGGTTCACACAGTCTCTATGACGGAGTGAAAGGGAATCAGCAGCCCAGGCTCCCCTCCTCAGTGGAAACGCTTTGAAACTTTCAAAGAACCCAACTCTTTCCCCACATCCCTGTGTTAATATGCACCGACTCTGCTCTCGACGCACTCCATTGTAAATGATGTATGAAATGAAATCTCCTCGCTCGCCTAATGCAGAGAAGAAAGGCTCTGTAGGCAATGCTACAACATTCCTGTCTGGAGAAAAAGGCAGCAAAACCTCTGACTCCCTATGAATGATTTTTTTTTATTATTTTTAAGTTGTTGCTCTTCAGTGTTGGTGTTTCTCCCTTTTATTTTTTTATTTTACTGACTGTGGGGATTTGAATTCAGATTTCACAGAGAAACCCAAACCACTTACATATATTTCTAAGCCTTTTGCAACAATGGTGCCACTATCCCCATCCCCTCGTCAGAGGGAACAGAAGCGATGAACTCATTAGCCCCACTGAGCTACAGAGTGAAAAGAATGGCTTAAAGCTTGTAGGAGGGATGGGGCTGGGTGGGAGGGGGGAGCTCAGCAGTGGATGTTGAGTTTGATCTGGATTTGAGGACACCTCCTTCCTGTTTTATGTAGCTGTTTCAAAACCAGAGTGTGTCAGCAGCCTCCAAAGGGAAAAGGGATCAGTGTGGACCAGGAGCTGTTGCAAGAGCAAAGCCTGAAGGTCAACAGTTTAAAGCACTGAATATACCATGGGATGTTTCCAGGAGCCAGACCTGAGGATGGATTAGTTGAGGGCAAAGGGAAAGTCACTGGTAAGAAGAGTGGGGAAGGTGACCATGACAATGTAGGAGGCACAGAGAGAGTATCTGCTGGTGATAAATAATGTTGAACTGCTCGTGAAGCTTAGTATGAGTTAACTCCAGATGGACCAGCCTCAGCAGCTCCTGGGGTTTGTGAGACCCACATGCCCTCCTTGTGTGCACTCCCAGGTCACCCCAACTTTCTCACCTCAAAACTTGCTGCCCTGCTTCGGCCCAGAGAGCAGATGTGCTAGCAGGTAACAGGCAGGACTAGTGCTTCTCCAGTGCCTTTTGGTGAGGCCACTGCAAATCAGCAGGCTGGTCCCCAATCCCCAGCAGACACCTCGTCCTCTCCAGTATGACCCTGATGCTGTAGAGATGATCAGGCAAAGCTCTGCAAGAGTAAGAGAACAAGCCATGCCGCATGAAATCAGACACAAGCACCCACCCACAGCAGGTCCCACCCCTCAGGCCATCATCTGACAGCCCTCCCCACCCCCATACTGAGGGGCTTTCTGATTTCCTCTGGCCAAAGTAACATACCCTGGCACTGTCTGTCTGTGTCTCTGCAGCCAGGACCAAAGGACACCCTATCCTTGGGGAGGGCACAAGTCTTACCCATGCTCCCAGTGCTGGGAGTGCTCTGTTCTCCTTGGCTGTGCCAAGCCTCCTGCAGACTGCTGTCACAGCACTGCTGCCGTGAGCGGTAAGCACTGCTTAGACCTTAAATAGCTTTAGTAAACTTCTAGGGATGACATTTTTATAGCTGACAGATGAGCCACCGTGATGGATTATTAGACACCGTTAGCCATCCTTGCTAGACTGTACGTTACTAATGAGTTTTAGGGGCTTTGCTTTCATTTTTCTTTCCCTTTTGTTTGTTCTGAGCAGCAACTTCCAGAATGACAAAACAAAATGCTTCAAGGCAGCAGCTGGAGCTTGAAATTAATAATAAAAAGTAGTTGAGCTGATGTTTGGTTGCAAAGACATGCTGGCAAATGTGTGTGCTTTGTACAACTGCAGCTCTTGCAACCAACCTGCTCTGCAGCCCCATTTCCACGGAGCTGCTGCGCATTGATGCTGCCAGAGCAGGCAGGTGAGCAGGGAAGTGTCCCAGGGCTGGAAACAGCCAGACAGGAGCACAGCAAGTTTCCCTGGGCACTGCTGAAGCAGGTGACAGTATGAATAATTGTGTAGCCCTTGCCTGGCTCCGTGCTGACCTCACCATGTGCCACTCGCCTCACCCTGCGCGGCACTGCCTGCTCCCCGGCTGCTAATTGCAGGGAGGTTGGATCTTTGGCCCCTGAGGAACCCACATTTCTTGAAATACCAGTGAGATACTGTCACACCTGTAAAAAATCTCTGCTTTTAGATATATGGAGGAAAGAAATCTATGTGAGTTTAAAGTTTGGGTTTGTTTTTTTTTTTTAAAAAGAATAAATCTCAAAAAGCCTAAAAGCCCAAACCTTTGAATAGGCAAGTAGTTCTGGCATGAGTTCAGCTACAGCTGACCTCCTTGCTCCCCTTTATTCACAAAGCTAACAGCAAAAATGTCCATGTTTATCTGAGAATGCCACCATTACTTCATAAAGCTGCTTTATTTCCCTTTCTGTATTGGAAAAATTCCCCACCATAAACTGAACATTTACTGCAGGTAGATTTTCTCCTCATTGTTCAAGGATAAGATGTGAATGGGAACGGCAGGAGGCCAGCCATTCTCTAGCTGTATAAAGTGAAAACGATATTTTGAAGAAGATCAAAACCAGTAGCAAGTATTCAACCACTTCCATGATATGTCATGTTATTTTGGCTGCAGACAGGTGACAGCAACGCAGCACGTCGAGCCTGGCGAGCAAAATGAGATGCAACAGTTTTTAATCAAACTCTGCTCAGGGAACATAAACCAGAGGAAAGCAGACCAAATAATGAGTGTGACTCTCAGGCAGGTTTACTTGAGCTGTGATTAATAATAATAACAATAATAATACTTTCTATTCCCAGACTTTGCCTTATCCTGAACTACTTCTGAAGCCATCTTATATTAAAAAAACAAAACAACACAAAAAACAACCTATTATTCCCTTGCTAGGACCTTGACAGGGACAAACCTGACAACTAAATAGCAAGGTGCTCCTAGCTGGGTGGCTGCGTTGTGTGATGTTAGGGGAAATCAAACTCCAACCACAGGCTGGTCCTGGTTTCCTTTTGGAAAAGCATCAAAACAAGCACAGCCAGGAGTTAAAACCTTCAGGAAAACACAGGAGGCATTTCCTGGCTTGCAAATTCCTTCTTCTTTCAGGGCGTGAATATATTTATGACGTAGCCATCCTTCCTGCTATTTGGTACCACAGGTGGTAGCTCAAGCAGGATAAAGCTGCTGAATAAACATCTCAGGAGGCTCAGTCCTGGAAATGTTAACTGTGTAGGAGCCGCTCTGTCAGGAGAGACACTGTTGTATGAATGACGTTGATTGACACCCCGGAGCGAGTTAGCACAAGGTGGGCAGGGGATGCTGCTGTGCTGCTCTCCATGGCAGGGTGCCACAGTGAGGAGCCCATCCATGCACCATCCCCTGCTGCCACAGACACGTGGCAGCAGGTCTTTGCTGCTTGCTGGTGCTTCTGATCACCAGGAATCTGCTACTGTCAGGTCAGGAGGGGAGAAGAAAAGCAAAGCCAGGCAGATGGGGTTAGCCCAGCACTACATTCCTTCTGAAGTCTCCAGGAGACTCCTGGGGCGGCACCAGAAGAGCCACAAGTGGGACACGATACCCAGAGGGGCAGGAGACAACTCACCCCAGCTGTGGAGCCAGACCCAGAGAGCTGGCTTTAGAAACAGAGCATGAGAGTCCCTGCACAACACACGAGCCCGAATGGATGTCACCCTGCGGCTCCATCGTTTTGAGCTCAGAAAATTCACGCAAACAAAGCTGCCGGCAGAGCACGTGAGCATCCCCTGCCTGCAAGTCCCCTCTGTCATGTCGGGGACACACACACACAACCCTTTTCATCTCCCCAACCCTCTCTCCCAGCGGGTACCGGCGCGATGCCATCCCTGCACACGCCAACACCAGCCATCCCCCACGCAGGCGGCTCCACAGAGAACCATCTCGTGTCAGGCACGTCGAGTCAGACTGAGCCTGGGGGCCACTGTCCAATTATAAGGGAAACCTCAAGAAAGGTTTTAAGTTGGAGAGGGGCACACAACAGCTTTACACCCTACTGCTCAGCCAAGCCCATAAACTTTGCAAACCCCATTCCATTATAGTCATGCTAATAATAATTGTTAATCAGTTATTTAAAGTCATTCACATGAAAAGCTATGAAGGGAAGTTTTTTTTCCTTCTTTTTTGAGCTAGTATAAATCAACCTTATAGGCAAAAGAATAAATACAGGGAGACAGCTGTACAGATCACACTGTCACACCAATCACTGCTTAAAAGCACACACTGTAAATAGCAGACAAAATTCCCCCCCAGTGGAATGCCATTGACTGCACGGGCTGGAGCTGCAGCGGGGATAAATTGGCCTATCAAAAATACATAAAAATTTAGAAACAGAATTCAGAGACGTGTGGGAGCGATTTATCACAGCTATGTCACTTAAAATGACATTAACACTAGCAAACCCATTAAATATTATGGGCTCCGTTGAGATTCCTAAGGGGCCACACAACAAAGGAGGTGGCAGAGGCTGGACGGGACAGGAGGGGATTCGCACACTGACTCGATGGCCAGGTCACTCAGCTACTCACCCAGTCTGGAGCCAAGCCTGGAGATGGACATAGCTGGGTGCTGTGGGGGTGACAGCCCTCATCTGTAGCAGCAGCACGTGGCCACACGTGTTCCATCGCCACCAGACCATCAGCAGTGCCACCGGCTCCTTGGTCTCGTCTCACAAGGGAGAAAGTCTCTCAAAGCACGATGCTTTAGGAGCCTGGTGAGTTCATCCTCGCCCTGCTGACTGCTGTTCAGCATCCCAACTCCATGCCACCATCGTAGCGATGCTTCTCGAGCTGGGTTTCCATCTGCAGCAGCTGCAGTTTGCAGAGTGAGCCTTGCAGGGAGTGGGAGGGAGGGAAAGGAGACATTTATTTTTATGATTCTCGTGGTGTCCTCATGGTCTCAGACCTACAGAAAATCACCAGGCTGCTTCCTCAGCCGGTCATCAGCCATAGGAGCTGAGCTCATGGTGGTGTCTCTTAGCAGTTGAGTACAGCAGGAGTCATTGATCCGGCACATGAGCTCTTTGGGGAGTGTTTGCAGAGACATTGTGTGGCACAGTACGTATTTAGTGGTAATGATCATGTTTTCATGGAGATGGGCTGAATTCTGGCCTGGTCTGGAAGTGTCCAAGCTCAGTAGCTCTGCTCAGGGACCCACACCTGGTCAGTCAATGGATGGCTTCAGCATGGCTTCACCGATGGTCCAGCCTCGGCTGCTGAGAGCAGGCGGCTTGGGAAAGCACAGCCTGGCCAAGGCAGAGTACACCAGAACAGGGGAGCGTTGGGGTGCAGAGCCAGTGGAATATAAGAGCAAGCAAGTGGTTTCTCTGGGGAAACCCCCCCACACAACTTGCTAAATTGTCTTACCAAGTTCTGATTATTGCAGACACTGGGCAAGGCAGCGTCAATCACAGAACACTGGTGGAAGGATTTTATCGGGGATATTAGCATAAATAACTAGGAGTTTTCCCAGTGTTCTTCCCCACTTGTTTGGAAAGGCTCTTTTTATCACCCTCCCAGCTGTTGACTGATTTCTTCCACTCTCCCACAGCATGCAGGGCAGAGGCACGGGGGTGCACCAGCTTGCACCTTCCCACCACTGTTTTGGTCCAGCAGCTTTGCACATTCCCTCTTCCTATTATCTTTTAAAATTGCCAAGGGCAGCAGGTACACAGGAGCACGATGGGAAGCACTGCAGCCATCTCCAGGGAGATCTGACACTGGCGTGGGGATGGCTACCCTGTGTCCTTCCTGCCACCAGTGTAGGGGACCCCAAGCAGGGCTGCTGGAGCTCAGACAGACCACATCCAGCCCCGGCAGCCAGTGAGCATTCCCTTAACGCGGTCACAGGCTTTCACCTAGAAGAGAGGGGGCAGGAGGAGCCGTCAACATTTCATGTAATCGAGGTGTCACGATGCATTAGTCTGGAGATGTAAAAGAACAACAATTGCATCTTAAACTGTGATAGTTCATTTATTATTGCAGAACTGAAAGGCAAAGTGTAAGAAGGGGTTGGTTTTTTTTTTTTTCCCCACCCTGGATAGGTTGTTATAAAACAGATGCAGTAATCTTTTTTTTTTTTCTTTCTTCTCCCCTCCCTCCCCGCCCCAGCTATAAAAATAGAAAGCCACCAGCAGAACCAAGAAGAGAACTAAAGGTTTCATGACAACTTATACCCCTGAATACCTTCACCAGGAGCTGCTAACAAACTCAAACTGTATGACTGCTCTTGTGCTTCTGCTAATTGATGTTTTTACAGAGTACAGTACCTAATCTCCATCTCTTAAACCAAAATTTAATAAAATTCCTTAGCAGTGAAATGAGCAATAATTATTTGGGGTTTTACTTGGGTTTTATTTGGGGTTTTATTTGGGTTTTCTTATACAAAAATCCCAAAGAACGTATCATGCATCTCATAAGCCATATCATCAAGAGCTTTTAACCCCATGGGACTGAGGGATGCAGCAAGGTAAAGAAACTTGCTGCAACTTAAATTGAATTCCTACATGGACAGGGAGCAAGCCTGGGAAAAGACCAGGCTTTCCTCCCAGCACTCACCTAACCCACAAGGGGCTTTTTCCTTGGAAACAGAGCCATGCAGAGAGCGCTATTTGCTTTTACATCTGTCCTTCTCCTCCTTCTGACCACTCTTAGTCCTGAAAGAAACAAAAATATCCTAGAGATGACCAATTCCTTGGGAGAAGCAGAGAGAATTTGCTTTCCTTCTCAGCTGTTCATATTTGGCATCTCTGAGGACAGTGTCAGTAACAGAGCTTGCAGGCCCCTGCCTGCTCTCGAGCATGGTGCTCCTGCACCCTGGTTGCAGCAGCAGCGTGGGGCCGGGTCTGATCCCCCACTGGAAGAGCAGATCGTGGTGACAATGCTGCAGGATGGGTGCTTTGTATAGGCTAAATGCTGGAAGGGGGGTTGATAGATCTCAACCACTTGTCTCTTTTCCCAGAGAGCTGGGGACTGTGTTTCCACAGTTGGGGTGCTTCTAAGGAGTTGGTGTTGCTTGGCCTATGCCGTCCTACCTGCGCTTGCCTTGCCTCAGCACCCCAATAAGTGCAGCCTAGATCACACTGTTGGAGTCACCTCCTCTTACGCTGTTGGACACCACCTTAGCTAAAGGAACTAAAAGAAACAACTAAAAGACTTAAAAGAAACAACAAACCTAAAAGAGAGTAGATTGAGACAAGGTGTGAGGAAGATTCCACACTGTGAGGGTGCTGAGGCCCTGGCACAGGGTGCTCGTAGAAGCTGTGGCTGCCCTGGATCCCTGGCAGTGTTCAAGGCCAGGTTGGATGGGGCTTTGGGTACCCTGGGCTAGTGAAGGTGTCCCTACCCATGGCAGAGGGTGGGACTGAGTGGGCTTTGAAGTCCCTTCCAACCTAACTCAATGCAAGGACTCTGGGTTTCTATCATAAAACCCAAACACATTCTTTCTTTCATGTTCAGATTCTCTCTTTCCAAAACCAGGTATACCCAACCAGCTCCTGCATGGCAGGCAACTACAGCCCATTAGCACCGAGAGATGCTTTGAAACAGTCGTGAATCATTTCCATGCCCAACGGATTATGCTACTAATCAAGCCTGACGTGCGACTAGCCTGAATACCTAGGCCTTATTTGCAGCTGGAAACATATCTGGCTCGTGTTCAAAAACAGCTTAATCAAAGCAGTGGCCTTTAGATTAAAGATGAAGTAAAGTATTTTTCTACATTTTGATTATTGGCTGTGGGTAACAGAAAAATGAAATGTATTAGTGAAGTCTGCACAGCTACATGAGGGAAAAGCAGTGGAGGTGCTACTACACACCACTGGAGGTTTGGGGATAAGAGTTGGCCCTCGGACTATGTTTCCAAATCAGACACTGACTTTTGAAGGATTCAGCCAGTCAGATAAGAAGGCGAGAAGCATCATATGGACAGGTATGATAATCTGGAGGTTGAACCCAGGGCTGCTCAGTGGGGCTCTAAACTTGACCCTGCCTCCCTTTTGCCCATCAGTCTTATGGCTGCCTTGTACCCCCTCCCCTGTCTGCTCAAAACTCTTAAATTGGACATACTGCTGAAGCAAATACAACAACTTTGTTCATAACAGGAGCTTTCCCACCATTATCAGGTAAACAACTCCAGAAAAGGACAATCTGGGTTCTGTGTGCACTGTCATTTTATAGGACTGCGGCAAAACAACTGCAGAACCCAACGCAACGCGTTTCCCGATGCTCTCGACGTGGTTAGAGTTCAGCACAAAACGGGATACTAAATTAAACACAGCTATCACAGGCTGATCTGCCTCTCTCAAATGTACAGCCATCCACAAATATGTGTTCATGCACAACCACACACACGTTTCCTCAGCCCCTGTGCACACCCCGCTCCACCTACCCGCAGAAGAAAGACTTTTTGGATACTCTGCTGCGACATTGACAAAGTCCCTGGGGTATCTCACCTATTCTTGCTGGCATTACCCGTGGAATGTGAGATATAAAATTCTCTGTAGATGTTCTAAGTTTGTATTTAATAGACCTGGAGGCTCTGAGTGCCTTTTCACAGATTGTGTTCCAGCTGTCTGCCGATATTTGAATGTGCAGGTCCTGGTCCCATGCTGTGCAAACAGGCAGCCTCCCACGCATTTTGTGTACCAGGAGTAATTTATGAGTCTATCTGTAAAGGAAATAACAGTGCGTTAAGAAGGGGTTATGTAAAGCTCTGAGATTGAGAAGTAGCTCAGTTAACTCAGTACAACTTCCCAACATCCCCGTTATGTTTCAGCTGATTTACAAATACAGGAGGCCTTCAGCTGGTGATTCATATTCCTTCTGAAGCAGAGGGGGGGGGAGCAGAAAAACTATAATAACTGTCTCTATATAAAACTCATGTCACTGAAAGGCTCCTACCTTGAAACCTCGTATTTATTAACCATCTTTTGCAAATACCTGTGTCTGAATTGAACTGTGAGTCCCCAGACACAGTGGCTTATTCTGGTACCAACCAACCAGAGGAAAAAATAAAATGAGACAATGGCTGTTTATTTTCAATCTCATGCCACGGGGAGTTCTTCCAAATTGTCATTTAATGCAGATCCTGCAGGCAATGCATTGGAATCTGCCTAATAAAAGCCCATGCAGAGCGATGGACCAGAGGAGTGGCAGGACCATGGTGGGGGGCTGTGCTGCCTGCCCCCATGTCACAAGCACATGAAGGGAATTGCCCCCCACTTCCCAGTAATATGGTCTGGGGATGCTCAAACCAAAAACCATTCATTTGCAGCACTTTTATTTCACCTTTTTTCTCCCCAAGGAGAAAAGCAGCCTGTAGCCACCCAAGATGCCTGTTATGGAGACCTGCATGCAAAGCACATGAGTCTGGCTTTGCAGACCCAGCCAGCAGATAATGGGGTGTACACAAAAACCTGCCTTAATGACAGAGCAGGTTGCACTGAGCAGCCTCATGTCCCTTCTTGATTGCAAACAGGACGCAAAACGCAGAAGTTGAAAGACGCTCGGCTTGACAAGTTCAGCATTATTTATTTAATGTCCCTCAGAACATGAATATTTAAAGTGGAAAATGACCTTTAAACAGAGGAAAGTTATCAAAATCTATATGTGCCACCATCCCACCCTGAAGACAAGCTGAGCTTGCTGCTCAGCTTGGGTCAAAGGGAACCAGAGCAGAGGTTTCGTCTTTCATTTCGGAAGCTGGCACTGGAGCCATCCTTGCCGTGACTCTGACCTACAAAACACGTCCCTACAAACCTACCTATAACCTGTTTGCATCTGTCATCACCTTGTAGCTACTCACAGGCAATGGAGAGAGTGAGGACAAGCAAATGCTGTCTGGTAGGAGGCCATCGCAGGAGGTCCCAGGGTTTGGGTACATCCCCAACACCGCAGACGAGGAGAGGCTGGGTCTGAAATGTCAGCAGATGCCCAGGAAAAGATGCCACAGCCGTCATGGCCGACCTGATGAAAGATTTTGTGATGATTATAAGATTTTATGAAACCAGATGATGGTTTTACAAAACCATTTCTCCTCACTTTACCCCACACTACTGCCAACATCAAACAGTTCCGCTTTCACAACACATCCGTTTCTATTCTTTTTTTTTTAAATCTCTTCTCTCCCAGTTTTCTTGAGACTGCTACTAAGATGTTACACACCCTTTTCTGTAGGCATTTCTATTTAAAAAAATCTCAGGCAAAAAGATCTAAACAAAACCACTGGCAATCCTCCCCAAAACCCACCGACTGGTTCGATTCCACTATCTCAGGATACAGTCAACTGTGGGCATGGCAATTTTTTTCTTCTATATTTGTCCACCAACAGCATTGCTGGTCTTGAAGGGTTTCTCAGTGGTTTGGGGAGTATCTGAGAGACCCATTCTGTGGCCAGCCCCATGCAGTCACGTCTGTGCCACAGGGCCAGGAGCACAGGCACCACCACCTCCATGGGACTGAATCATTGCTGCCGTCACGCAAGCCAGCGATGTCAGGCAAATGGATCCACGTGGATCAGGCTCATCTGGAAATTAGAAATAATAATATTTTCTTACCTCACAGGCCCATTAGAGGAGAACTTCATTAGCACTGAGGAGGCAATCAGAACATCACCATGATGAGTGCCGTAAAAAAAACTGCCTGTGAAACATGTCAATCAGCCAACCAGCCTGAGCCGAGTCCTACCCTCTCTCCTCCTGTCACACAAGTGAGACAACCCAAATTTAAAAGCCAAGGAGCTGTCTGCCATCTTTCCCTGGTATTTTAGCCACTGGGACTCAAGCTTTGCCAACTGTTAGCACCTAATGTTGCAACCAGCACATTTCAGCTTCAGCTAGTGAGATTTCTGGCATTTCACTTTAAAAGATGCTGCATTCCTAAAAAAAGCACTTTTTGCAATGGAAGCTTCTCATGGAAAATTATTCACACCCATTTTTCACTAAAGTGTGTTGAAAGCAAAAGGGAAAGAAAAAAAAAAAAAGAGCCAAGGAGAAAGCAGCAAGCGAGCTGCCCTGGGGACATGAGGCCCTGGCTGGTGGCACGACAGTGTGACAGTGTGACAGTGTGATTTGCTTTGGAGTCTGGCTTGTGGGGCTGGGGCCTTCACAAGTTTCTCCATCTGGCAAGGAATAGGAGGGGCTGAAATAATCATCATTGAGTGACAAGGCTGCAGGAAATGTTCCCCTCTGGGAGGTGACTCCACGGCTGCTTGGTGCAGGGATGCTTGTGCCACCCAGCAGAGTGGCTGAACCAGGACCAGCCTGGGCTCTGAAATGTTTCTGTCCTGGACTCACCCATTTCCCACAGCTCCTCTGGGAAAAAAACTCTCCTGGGTGCATTTTCACCTCGGTGATGGAAATCCCAGCTCTGCCAAGCTGTCGGTTTTTGCAAGCAGCCCCGGCACCCTGCCCTCCTCCCAGCACTGCCAGCGCAGCAAGCAGATTTCTGGGTGCAATCTGACATGGGGCCAACCTGCAAGTTGGAAATCAAAGAGGATGAGAAGTAGCTTTCATTATAGATTAGTTTAATGAGCAAAAGACCCCTGGACAAAGGTTGATGACGTTCACTTCAGGGTAATTTTGAAATAAATATGAAGATTGAAGGAAGAAAACAAAAAAAAAAAACCAACAAACCATGGTTGGGAAAAGATTATTTCTGAAGCATAAATATAGCTCATTTCTAGGCCCCCTCCTCCACATATCAATTAATGAAGCAGATCATCCATCGGAATCAAAGAAGTGGGAGAAAAACATAGTTATCTATTTGAACTACAAAAAAATTAAAGGATTTAAAATGAAACATATAATTAGCCCGCAGGACTCTCTGCTGTAGGTTATTGAGGCAAAAAAAAAATCTTACTGACTTTCAAAAAAAGGACTTGACAGCTTACAAGAATATCTTCTGCTGCTCTACAAAAGAGAGGGAGCATTGATCTTCTAGAGACAGGCAGGTCAAGGCAGAGCCCAGCTCCAGGCTGCAGGGTTTGTAATTCTGCCCCCACACAGACTCCAGCCTGTATGTATCGCACGCAGCTTTGTGCTCTTCTATTGGTTTGAATGCTACTACTCATTTAATCCAGGTACATGTGTAGGAGCCTCTCCCTGCCAGCCTTGCCACTGTGTCACCAGCCCCATGCAAGGGCAGCTCTCCACGTACTTGCAGGAGCCACCTGACTTTTCCTGGACCCTATGGGAGATTAGGAGAGCGCAAACATCAGTGAATAAAACCCTTCCTACACCGGGTCCTGCACTGATTCTGCCCAGTGATTGTAAGCACTGAACCTCCATCAAGGGTGCTGGCTCTCAGTCCCCTGATACCAGGCAATCAACAGACAGGAACAACACACTACCCACCGTACGAGGGGGTTTCATTCACCGTGTGTGCGCTCCTCTGATTGAAGGCAGGCGAGAAGCACTACACGAGGCGATTTTCATCAGACCCCGGTGCTGCAGGACACATAGCTGATGAGCACAAGCTGGCAGCGGGAGGATGTGTTCCCACCAATTAGCTGTATGATGATGCTCTGCAATCTCCTCTGAAGCATCTGGCACGGGCCGCTGGCAGACCCGGCTACGGGATGAATTGGCGCTCTGTTGCGCTGTGGCAACTCTTACGTTATTAAAGTTTAGATTGAAATGAGGAGTTCAATGTCAAACCTACGAGCCCAGCCAAAGCCTCAGCAGATGCTGTCTGTATAAACTCACACAAGGGTTAATATTACTCCGGACAAGGCTTTCACAGATAACTCGCAAGAGCATCCCTTAGCAGGCATCTTTTTTTTTGCCAGAGATTATCACTTGCATAAACATGAAATACCTATGGGTCACATCTGAAAATCCCTCTTTATCACCACTATTTATTTGCAAATTCAGTAGCTGGGAGAGACCCCAGGCAGGACAGGCACCACTTATCTTCCACCAAGACTTGGATCCATGCCTAACCTCAAGCGCGTTTGCGTTGCTGCTACTTGCATCAGTGCAGAAGCAAGTGCAAAATGCCATCGTAGGGAGCTGGAAGCATTTCCATGCGCTCGTGTGTGGCTGAAAACAGCAACCCAAAGCAGAGAGAAAACTCCTGCTGATGAAGTTTTCTGAAAACAGGCAGGTCTCAGCATAATCCACTCATCCTCAAATAAAGGGCCATTCGACTTCGCGACGGGTAGAGCAGAGGTTTCACCAGCTCAGTCAAAAATTTATGAGTCACTTGATCACCATCTTAAAAAAAAAACCTAAACAAAAAGAAGGAAATTGTTCCCTTAAAAATAAGATCACTTTGACTAAGTTACTTGCTTCCCTTCAGAGGAGATTTAAGCTTTTTCTCTCCTCCTCTGCAATCTGGCTCCCTTTTGAAGTTAAAAGCAAGGAAGGTTTGGGGGCTTTTTTATTTAAGAAGGAAAAAAACCCGCATCTCCTCTTTGAAAATATTTCTCTTAGACAATTGCTGTCTCAAATTTTAACAAATACTCACTAATTTGCACCTTGTTCAAAAGCCAAATGGTAACTTTGATTTTCTTTTTCCTTTTTTTTTTTCCCTACTGAACATTACTCAGCCTTTCTTTGTCTTAGTGACAGAATGGAGAGTCTTAAAGAAATCAAACTACCAGCTCCATTCCAGATCTCCTCAATTTGTTATATAATTTCTTAAAAGGAGCCATAAGGCCACTTGGAGGAAAAAATAAATTCTTTTAAAAAAGAAGAAAGAAAATAGATTTTTTTTTTCACCCATCTTCCTGTAGAAGAAGTAGATGAGACTAAAAAAGGCATTTCATTTGAAACATTGTATTCAAGCCCAAAAAAAAAGCCGACAAGGTGTTCCTGCTAGGAGTTTCATTCGCAGGGACCAGACAGAGGAAACCAAGAGACTTTCTTCAAGGACAAAGAGAAAGGAAGTTTTGAAAGAGATGAGCTCGATTTAAAACATTATTTTTTTTCCCCAGATGTATGAAAAGAGACGTGGGATGTCATCTTTTCTGCCGAGGAGGATTTGGAATCTGCATGTTTCAGGTACGGCGTGTGCGAGAGCGATGGGCAGGACTAGGGGCAGGCAGAGAAGTGCTGTGAGTACATCTCCCTGCCTCACAAATCTGATAGGGCTTTAATGACAGAGCAGTATTTTAGGAACCAGGTACTCAGGGCTGTGCAGACTGCTCGTCGTTGCTCCAGCAACAAGAAGCTCATTTGAGCGGCCAGTGTGATATCCGCCCCCCGCAAGAACAACCCTGCCAGGATCTCACTGCCAGGGGTAAAAGGGGTGGCCCAGAAAATGGTGAGCAGAGAAGGTTGGCACCTCTGTCCTCATTTACTCAGGTTCACAGCATCCCTGTCCTCATGGCGCTCAGGGACCTGCATCTCCATCCCATCTAGAGAGGACAACTGGTCCTCCCGCATGCCCAGGACCACGGGCGGCAGTTGGTCCTCCAGACAGCTTGATGCCCAAGTCTCTCTCCTCCTCCTGCCGTGCACATGCATTCACACACATGCACCACTCATGCATATGCATGCCCACGAGGGAAGCATAATGAAATGCGTCCGCCTGTCCTTTCCCAGAGGGAGCAGATCCTCCCGCAGCTGCTCATGATGGAGCACATGCACCAGCGCCCCCGCGCCCGCCGCCAGCAAATGGTGCCGACGGCCACACCAGACCCATCTTTCCCAGTCTCCTGTGAGGTGGGCTGATAGCACCTCAGCATCGTGCCCAAACCTGGTCCAGCTCCTCGTGCTCTGTAGCTGGAGAGAAGCCCCAAGGCAGCAGCATTGAGCATCGCTCGGTGCTGAAGGGCTGGAGAGGGAAGGTGAAGGCAGCAAGAAAACAGTGGGTGCAAGAGGACATAAAAGTTAAAGGTGGTTTCTGAGGAAGACAGGTTGATCTTTACAGAAGGCACTGGAGCAGTGCAGGGGTGGATGGGGGTGGGGGAAAGACTAAATTGTTCCAGGAAAAAAAAAAAAATCCAGCCTCTGGTTTGTTGTTATTTATCAGTTTATGAGCACTGGTGTATGCTGTGGTGGGTGTGTTTGCACGTCTCTAATCAGCTAAACAGTTTGCAGGGAGCCCTGGAAGAATGGAGAATTAACCCAGGATGCTGGTGCTGGAGACATTTTGTACTGAAAAGATGTGTTTGGTGGCAGACTCACAGATTCTCTCCTGGATCAGGCGTTTGCATCCAGGATGTTTTCTCTCCAACATAAAGCCGGTGAAAACAAAACCAAACAGCCAAACACCCTTTCCAACAAAAATAAATGGAGCTTAAGCATCAAAACATATCTGTGTGTTTCTGCTATTTGCTTATAAAAAAAATAAAAACAAAAGTCAAAGCCTTCAACAGCAGACTTTCGGGTCTTTTCAGCTCAGAACATCATTTCATTCAGAACTCTCCTCCAATTTTTAAATGCTTTCAGGTGAAAACCAAACCTAAATTATCCCAAATGGCATTTTCCTTTTTTTTCTTTCACTCCTCTTTTCATCAAAAATCCCTCCAGACTGCCCCACCAGCTCCCAGCTCTCCAGGGAGCTGAGGACGTGGCTGCTCTTTCAGCTCTGCTCAAGGTCACAGAGCAAAGCCCAAGGAGTTTCCATGGCCCTGCCTGAACTCAGACACTGCGTAAAACATCATGGCAAGTCCCATAGGAGGGCTGACCTGGGTGCACCTCTGCTTCTCCCCAGCGCTGAAGATGGACTGTGTGTTGTCCAACATGTCTCAAGCTGCATCTTCCTGGTGAGGGCACAGTAAAGCAACAGCCACCACCAAGCCAAGGAACAAGAACACGTCCATCTAGTCAAACCCTTTCGTGAATAACCTAATAATGCCACGTAAATTAAAAGTCTCGTGTGCTAATGTAGCTTTGTCATGAAGCTGTTGAAGATAACAGACACGGGAATTAGCACCGCGTTAGGGAACAGGTTTCAGCGGCTTCTTGTTTCGTTAGCAGCCACCCCGTCCCCCTGCAGTCATTCAAGGAGCACTACAGAGCTATAGATGTGCAAGGGGGGGGCGCAGGGTGTGCAGTGCAGACCATTGTTCCAGGGGCTCATTTCTGATCCTTCAAGATGCACAGCAGGGCCACCACTGTTTGCTCTGTCCTCCCTCCTCCTTCTCCTGCTTGTTTTTCACAGATTAGGAAACAAGACTTTAGATTTGCCGGCTCGGATTGTTCCTCCCTCCTCCCCAGCCACACTAAAAGCCACAGGAGGGTATTTATGCAAGGAAATCTTTACAGAGAATCCTCTGCTCTGTCCCTGTGGAGCACCAGGTTTGCTCTTCCCCAGCTCCATGCAGCAGAAAAGATGCTTTCCAACCTTCCTCATGCAGACAGCTATGCAGCCCCCAGCTGTGGTCCTGCCAGGGCTGGGACAAGAACATGCCCTGGGCACATCCCAGACCCCTTTCACTGGCCCAAGGGATTCCCACAGTTCCCCCCCTTGGGGGAAGGCAACTGGGGGCTGCACCCCTCTGTATCCAACACACGGGATTGATTCCTGCCCAGCAGCTCGGCAAGACAGACAAACATCTCGACACAGAGACACTTCTGCAGCTGCTGTTTTTTCTTACCTTTCTGGTAACAAACCAGGGAGGCAGAAGCAGTGGTCGTCCCCGCCCCCCACCCCCCGCTGCTGGCACCCTCACACTCCCAGGCAGGAGCAGTTCCCACATCCCCTCTCTGCAACTAATCGCCCGAGCTGCTTCCCCAGCACGCAGGGGAGAGAAAAAGATCATTATGCCTTTGAAAACGAGACTGTGGAGAAAATAAACCACGAGTCCAAATCAGTAATTGTACATCCCTTTGCTGCCAGACCTTCGAAGAGCCTGGATCTGGCTGCTCGTCCAAGGGGGGGCTCTGGGCAGTGCTTGCCGTAGGGCAGGGGAGAGATGTGCAAATGGTGCTACCATTTCTGTGAGCAAGGGGTGGGGGCAGCTGCAGGGCTGGCTGCCACCACTGCTTCTGCAGCCCCAGGCTTGGCTGCAGAGTGCTGCGTGCTCCCAGACGGAGCTGCTGGGATTAGTGGGTTTATACAGGACTGTATCCCTGAGAAATCCCTGCCAGGGCAGGGCCGGCCTCACCTCTTCCTCTTCCAGCCCAAGATGAGCCCCACGACAGCTTGTCCCAGGCTGACACAGTGTGGCTCACGTGTCACCAAACCTCTCTAGCAGGTCCTCACCAGGACGTACTTCTGGTTCCACCCCAGCAGCTGCTGCAGCCCGTGGTCCCCTATGGCTTGTTTGGTTTGAAGCTGTTGTGCTTGTTTTCTTTCACTGTTAACTTTCAAGTATAAATGTGCAAGCTGGGGAAAGTGCTCCTAATGCCCCATATGTTTCCCCTCAGGAGCAGAGCTATTTCTTCCCATGCCTTAGACTTTTAAGATGTTGCTACCTCTTTTTTTTTTCCCCTCCCTGTAGCTGCAGAGTCAGGAGCGGGACCCAGGCAGCAGCTTAGCATCCCCTGCCCCAGGACAGGGTGCATGGCTCCTGTCCCACAGCCTCCCCTGTGAGCTGGAGTGCCTCTTTCCAGAGGCTGTAACGAAATACTTTAAACATGAAAAGCAAAAGAGAAAAGGAAAGGATGTCCCGTTCCCTCTCCTGGCACATACACATGCACACACACACTCCCGCGGACTTCTCCTTCGCCTGGTACATCAAATGGCCGTATCTTTTTGAAGTTACCATGGCAGTGAGAGCAGAGCAACAACACAACTTGCAGAAGAGGAGAGAGCAAGGGAAAAATGCAGGCACAGGGATGGCAAGGACAGGAAGGGGCCAAGAAGATCCTCTGATGTCTGTGAGATGTGGTGCAGGGGAGGCTTTCCTGCCAGAGAAATTAAAATAAGCAAATAAATATACAGTCATGAGAGGGCAGACAAAAAAATAAAGAAAAGTGAGATCTAAGAGCAGAGCTGGGAAAAGGACAAAGGGAGAAGCAAAGCAGAGACAGAAATTCTACTAATTAGAGAACAAGGGGTGTACAGAAAGAGAAGAAGGTGAAAGAAGATTTGGCATTAAAATCTAGAATGAGACTAATTCCAGGAAGCACCAGGTTTGAAGACAAAACATGTGAAATTGCCTGTGATGGAGGGCTTCCAAGCAGTCAGCTCAGCCAACTGCACCCAAGGGAGCACCCTACATCAGACCACCTCCAACTCTGCCAGCCCAAGCAAGCTCGAGCCCATCAACACCCTGTTGGTTGGGGCTTGCTTGCAATGCGCAGCTCGGGACAAGCCCTGAGCTCCCGGGTGTTCCTCCTTAGGAGAGCCCAGGCCATCCTGCTCAGCCCAGCATGGAAGGTGCTCCATGCAAAGCCAGGCTTAACCACACTCCCAGCATGTCCACGCTGTGTGTTTGCATGTCATAGCAGGAAGGAAATAGTAGATGCTTCAGAAACCTCATCCAGAGAAACAGCACAGCATGGGGAGAAGGAGGGACATCCTGATCCAGGGTCAGATGTGGTTCCTGGTTGCATGCAGTCATGCTGCACTGCTCTGTTTCCCTCCGTGTCACAAGGATGTCCACTCAAGGATGTTCAGCGTCCTGTACTTGCTGCACGAGTGTTGAGCCCAGCCTTCCATCTGCACCCAGATAACATGAACTTGGGTGCTCAAGCAGAGCCTGTGACCAGCCTAAGAAGCTCTTTGTGCAACCAGTTGGGAAAGCACCACTGACCTGTCTTCCAGCCAAGATTAGATATCTTTGAGTGCGGATCTAATCTACCCCAGCAACAAGGACCTGACATTTCCCTCTTGGGCTATTTCGCAGATTTCATTGCCAGAAAGTCATTCAAAGCATCCCATTTTTCTCAGCATGAGTCTGTACTCCCAGTAGAGAGCCATGCTAAATAATTCCTTTTTTTGCTCTGGAAGTTTAAAATCTTCATATGTCATATTGGCGTTGTAACTTATTTAAAGTGGTTGACATTTCTTCAATTCTCGGCTTACCTGGAGGGTGCTAAGCAGAAGACCAAGAGACTGGGAAACTTTGCAAAGCAAAAAATCTTACAGAACAGGCATGTAGGATGAAAACAGCATCCCACACATATTTAAATACCAGCATCCAGAGTGAGCAGGATTATGATTGCTTGGCCTGAAACAAACGGTTCCACTTTTGCTGCCGCTAATACCATTAAATAACCTAGAGAGCGAAAGTCTCTGATTAGAAAATAGCACAGAACGTTTGCAAGCACTAATCAACTTTACAGAAATGTTAACTTTCAGCCCTAAAAAAGCCTGACAGTGTCCCTGTGAAGTTATTTCGGGTGAGGCTCTGCATACCAGAGCTGTCCCTTCGCATTAGGCTTGATCCCTGCTCACCGTGCGCGCACGCAGCGGAGTGCGCCCTTAATGCTTTTCAATTACACGACAGGCAAAGCGACTTATTGGTGCTCTTTATGTTAATGTCCCGATATTTTTCATATTTATGATATCTAATTATGTTTTCTCCTGATAGTGATGTAATGTTTAGGTACTAAAGATTGAGAAGACTGCTCTGATGTTAATATATTTACATTATTAAAAAGTAATACATTACATAGGCAGTCTGCTGCGTAGGGCTGGATTTCTAGATGAGCTCTCAAGGCAAATCCATTATCTTCTCCCTCCTCCTGTCCCCCTGTACAGATTCTGATAACTAGGATTGACTGGCAGTGTTTAAAGTGACTGCAGCTGGTATCGTGGTGCCAAAAGGGAAAAGGTATCTTACACATGCATGAAATTAAATAGGCCCAGGGGTCTCCAAGGACCACACTGCATTACCAGGCGGAGGAATTCAAGACATTAACTCAGAAGATCAGCATTGCAAAAATGGTGCAAAAAAATAAAATCCTCATGAGGGCGAGGGAAAGGCAGGCTCCCCTGCACAGTGCCATCAGAGGCACTTTCTGAGGAAGCCCATTAGCTGCAAGTCTCTGCCTGCCAGCCCTTCCAGTTCCAGACGGCCGTTTCCCTTGGTCAGGGAATTGCACTGTCTGATGATCACCAGGGCATACTGCAGAACCCATTGCCCCCTTCAGATGAGGAGAAACGGCATATTTATAAGAGAGGTTGGATTGCTCTACTCCCTTATGATCACCTCCTAGGAGGGGCACGTTCCCTTTGGGACTGTACCCTCCTCCAATGCTTCCTTACTGATCACATCTTCAGTTCACAGATGAAGCCAAGACTCGGGCCAGAGCTTCATGCATTTTTTAGACACACCTCAAAGTAGCTAACTCAAAGATAAAATGTGTTACTTGGTATTACACATCTAGTCAAGTCAGGAAAGATGTCAACTGCAAGAGAAAACTGGGGGAGATGGGAGGCAGAAGCTGTGGTTAGCCTTCCACAGAGGTTATTCACAAACAGAGCTGGTGCATCTTCATCTTCTGCTGTGACCTCTGAGAACTGAGAGTGATCCACACGTCACCTATAAACACAACATCTCAAATAGCTGCTACACATCAAGAACCCCAAAGAGCCCTTCTCTCACAGCAAAAAATGAGTCACAAACACAAGAGGATGCAAAGACACACAGCACTAACAGTGCTGAAGAGAGAACCAACTGTCTCTTCGGGATTCATTTACAAATTCCTAATAAAAGGCAAATAGGTGCTTTAACGGACAGGAACCGTAGCAGCGATGCAGACGCGGCAGTCTCAAGGCGTGAGGGATTGACATTGCAGAAGGAATAAAAAGAAGTCTGGGGCACAGATGTCTTGATAATAAACATTAGATTAAATATTGCATAAATAATTGCAAAATCCCTACTGGCTACAGCAAGGCCTACCTGATCACTAGTGACCTGCTTATGAACTGCAGTCTATCACTTATACGTGCTGTCAGCCACACATTAAACACCTATTGCATTGGGCACACGCCCTGGAAGAGACACTCAGCAGAAGCAGCACCCATGGGTGAGCACAGGCACTTTTATCAAAGTTTAGGCCCTGGACAAATTAATTGGATGATGGGAAGACAAACAGGTGCAGCTCCAGAACCCGTTTCAGTGCAGGCATTTCCATTCAGTACAATGCAGCTCACACCTTTCAAAAGGAAAATATATGAAAGTAGGTCTTCCTGGCTATTGCTACTTCTTTGGATGTGATTTCTGTCTCCTTAGAGTGATGTGTGCTTACACCAAGGAATTGGAAATGACTCCTGAGTCAGTAATGGGGATGGGGGGGAGGAGTTGCTTGCAAGTCAGAACTCATCTGCATTGACAGAGAAGTTATAAGGCAGCTTCTGTGATTCCTACCCAAATTAAGCCTAGCACAAAGGAGGATTCTCAACCTCTTCTTTTAATGAGCACAGAGCTATAAGGACAATTACACTGAATGAAATAAAATTAATTAACGCACACATTTGGGGACTAAAAATGCTTATTATCTAATATGTATGAATTTGACCTAGCTTAAAATTAATGACAGAGCCAGGATGTACACAGCATTCAGGTTATATAAAACCAAAATAAACACGGTGCAAAGAGAGATGTTGCTGATCCCTTTAAAGTCAGTACTGGGAGAGGTAGGAAGAGTGGATGAGAGCATGTGCTGTGGATAATTTTCATAGAAATTTGCTTCAGCTGGGCTTGTACTTTATGTGTGTTTTCACAACTGAACCTACTGGCAGAAGTGAGCTTGGGAAAGGGAATATTAAGTAATACTTCTGTGAATATTTTCTTGAGCTGGAAATTCTCTTTTGAAAAAAAGACAAGCACAATGTAGCACTTCACTGTCAGGGATGCCAATAGCACTTACGTAATTGATTGAGTTTGTGGTTGCCTGAGTCCTGGTGTTTCAGCCAGGATGCCTGCTTTAAATGCTTGATCAGGAATTTTTATTCTTGGAGGATTATTTCAAGGGGAAGCATCCATCCAACCTGAGAACAGAAGTAACACCGTGTGGCCTACTGATCTAATTAAACTGACCGATACACTTAAAAGCCAGCATCAAGAAATGTGAAATTAATTAATTACTTGCGTGCAAGTTGACAGGCCACAACTTGTTCATCCAACTTATCTAGCAAGAAATAACTGAATTACAAGGAAATTCAAGAACATCATAAATTGTTTGTGCATTACAGCAAGGCGATGCTTATTAAATAACTCACTCCAAGTTACTTGGGCCATTTTACATATGACAGAACGATTTTGGCGTGTAAGAACATCTTGGATGATGTTAAAGGGCAATCCTATCTGGATAGTGGCTGTGAAATCACATTTGGCATCTTGGGATCTCCAACTCAGCATGCTCTTCCTATTACAAAAATGTACCAATGTGTAGTTTTACTCCTTGGTCCAAAAAATGAGCTTAATGGAAGTAAGGCACCATGGGTCTGTCTGTGATACTAAGAAAAGCCCCCTTGCAGACTAGAGCTATCAACCATCCACATTGGAAACCCTTAAGCCTACACTTGGAGAGCACACTACCAGAATAAAAAAATAAACCACCCAAGGTCGCACAAATGATAGAAATAAATCCTCAGCTCATTGTGTTTAGGACAGAAGATCTGTGCCTAATTATAGTGCCCGTTTCCTGAGCCAAGGCAAGGCTGTTTTCTGCAACCATGCGCGCGCAGGGCGTTCCAGCGCTTCCCCCGCTCTTGCAGACACGGGGGAGGGAGGAGAATTGGATGCACATGGTTCGACAGGATTTGGACCAAGGAAGTCTGAAACTTGGCATGTCTCATGAATCCAGCAGTTTCCTACATATACAAATCCAAATAAACTTGATGTGAAAGGAGGAAAATAAAATCCTCCCTGCTTATGCATGCACATCTGCAAGACCTGGGACCCACCTGGGCAGGGAACAGAAGGGAAACTCAGAAAGGATAATATGAAGAGCTAAATTCCCATCCCTCTGCAGACACAGTTGCTAAGAGCACCCTCAGGAACAGATTTCCTGGGGGTGGCAATGCTGAGGACAGGGAAAGGACCATGAGAGACTCTTGCTCCCTGTGTGCAGGTTCCTGGCTGCTCCCAGTGCTGTGTGGTGGCTGCTGGGCTTTTCCAGGAAGGATGGTCACTCTTCAAACCTCAAATCCACCAGGGAGGAAAGGTCTGTGCATGGGCTGGGGTGGGGAAGCTGAGGAGAAAACCCTTTCCTGTGGCCGCGATGGGTTGAGGCAGCTCTAGGGACAGAAGGGTTGTCCCCACAGCACTGGTGACAGGGATAGGCAATGATGAAAGGAACATGAGAGACGATTCTTCAGTCAGAAAGCCACAGATAAGAGTTTTCTGAACTGAGCCACAGGTTTACATATGTAACCCCATTTTCCTGCAATTAAATCTCCTGTATGAGGCTCCCATGTAAGTCCTTGCTCACTTCTATAATCCCACTTTTCTTCTGGGAAGATTTCCTTCACTCCATCTGCCTCCATACCCACACTGGGATATAGGCCTGATTCATTCCTAAGGGGAAAAGCCCGCTAGCACTCCTCGAAGCTGCTGCAAAGCCATCCCTTCACCCTGCCAAGGAAGGACCCTTTCCTGTCCTGTTATTAACACTATTACTTGAATGTCATTTTTCTTTTTCCTCTTCATTCTTTTTTTTTTAAAAAAAAAAAACTTCTGCAGTGAATTCTGCTTCAACACCCACATGTCTGCTATTGAAGCCAATCAGCAGGATTGACTCAGGTAAGTTCTTTTATTAGGTACTGATTTCTTTGTGTCTGATGTCTTTATCCAGACTCCTTTGAAAATCCCATTTTGGCTGAGCATATTGAAGCAAATGCCTCTCTCACGCTCTTTCATTAGCAATTTTAGGGCAGCACTGGCAGGTTTTTTCACTCCCCTCTCTTGAACATGGAGGGGGGAGGGAGGAAAGCTGCACTGGTTTTATCTCTTTTCACTGTCTCCTGAGGTTGTCCTGCCAACACTCCCCCACCTCCAAAATTGGACAGAAAAATGTAGGTCTTCAGTAGTCTGATAGGCTGAGGTTTAGAAGCAACAACATTTCACAACACTGGCTTTCTCATTTCCTCAGACTAGAATTAGTTCTGCCACCAACATTTTGCCCAGGGCCCCCAACCCCAGGAGTGCTCACAGTGTGTCTCTCTCTTTCACAAATTATTATGCTCCAATGAGGATGTTCCTAGCAGAGCTCTAACGTGTCTGGCACGGAATCATGTTATATCTAGGTTTTGACATTGGGCTTGCTCCTATAGAAGTCAATGTCAAAATTCCCTGTGAGTATTGGAGCACGAGGATCAAGCTTGCTCCTCTGATTTATGCAAGTTATTTTTATATGATAGCGAATTGGATGCAGTATTATAAAGTCTGGAATTAATCTGCATTCTAACACTTTCTAAAAACCAGTAAAAAAAAAAAATCCCAAATTAACATCCTCCTTAACCTTTATTTTTATCAAGTGTACTAAATCAACTGAAGAATAATTGCTCTGAGGACTATGCCAGATGAGTGCACATTTAGTTTACATATTCCCTAATGTAATATGAATTGATGAACTTTCTGAGATACACATGATATAAATGATCATGATGTGCCATTCTTAATTTCTTTCAATTGTCTCTGCAAAAACACTTTGCTCTTAAGATGAAAAGTCTTACGTGCATACCGGGCCCACAGGGGGGAAGAATACTTACACTTGTAAGTATTTGCCCTTTTGTCAAGAAGAGAAATTATTCTAAACAAAAAGGTCGAAATCTTGTTGTATGGCAACTGGCTGGGACCTGGGCTGTTGCACAGGGCATGGCCCAGCTGTGACCAGACCAGGGACCAAGCACTCCCAACTCCAGAAAGAAGAAATCTGAGTCAGTCACTCCACCCTGTGATGGTCCTTCCTTCATGCCACCTTCCCCACCTCGGCCACCAAGCAACAACTTGGACGTATCTCAGCTAGGTGAGCAGAGGAAGAGTGATTGTGTCTCATAGGCAGCCTGGGAGATAGTTCTGCTCAGAGCCAAGGGCCCTTACACCCCACGTGAAGAGGGAAGTCACAGCCTTGCCCTGCAGAAGGGTGAAAAGCAAGCCAGTGATGTCCCACTGTGTTTGATTTGTCCCTGTCACTCAGCCAGCACAGCACTAAATGCCTGCAAGCACTACCCTGCAGGTCGCAAGCAGGAGGCTGTCTCCTACAGGAGCAAGCAGCTGAGAGTGAAGACCTCACAAGGACCTTCCCTGTTTCTCCTGCTGACCACAGCCAGAGACTCTCTGTGGCATTGCTTCACTACAACATACAATTACCAGATGTTTTCCATACCCTGTGAGTCTCACAACCTTGTACAACCTTGGGCACATCTTCTCTGGTCCTCAGTTTGCCATCTGTTAACTGGGGCATAATAATGTGTTACAGGTTTCAAAGCCAAATAGGATAAGCAATCATCAGAGTTAGAGAGCTGCATAATAGAGGCCACTGGACTGTCCTGAATTCTCTTTTGGATCAAAGCAAACCCTTCAGAAAATGTGTCCTGTTTTGATTTGCTCATAGCTAGACTCTGAGGATCCAAAGGAAATGGGGTAAATGGTGCCAACATTGATTACCATCACAGATAGATACGACTGCATTCATCTCCCTACGTGGTCTCCTGCACTCCACTGAGCAGAAGACTCCAACACAAAGGTTTCCTCCTCCGATAGACACAGCCCATAATCAAATCGCACCTTACCTTTCCTGGTAGGGCACCGAATCGTAACAGTAACGAGTTATCAGAGTAATGTTTGTCAGCAGTTCCAGTCCCTGCCTTCAGCCACATGGTTCCTCCCCAAACTCTACTCGGCGGATCGCGCACCAAAGCCGGGATGCCAGCTCTTCCCATTTCCTCTCCTCCGCGCACATCGATGGCTCCCGGGCAAAAAGGGGGCTGCATCTCCATTAACCTTGATAGGTGCTCCTGCAGTGCAAGGAATAATGCTCATGGTGATCACAGAGCTCACTGCCTAGGGAGAAACTTTTCTTCTCTGACACCTGTGAGCAATCTGGAGCCATTAGCCATTTCACTCCAATACTAATGATGCTCCCTTCAGTCATTATCACTTATTTTTTTCTATAAAAACCTACAGTAAAGTTGAATCTAACAGGTCATTAAAAGCCCAAGGAAGCCCTGACTGACTTGATCCCAATTGTTCCTTATGTCTGACAAGATTTTCCCTATTGAGCATTTGACTTGTATTTTATGTTGCCTCATTAAACTGTGCTAGACTTTAATCAAGGTCAAATGGGGGCAAATTTGCGTTTCCAGAATCCAAACAGCTTTTGCCAGGGTGCTGATCTGCAGCTTGTGTTGTTGCATGAGCTCTCCCTGCGGATGGAGCCCCACAGATCTCCTTCCCTTGGGGCATGACCTCCGCCCCACAGGGCCTGGGGAAAAAACAGAACCCATGGTTGTTTATACTTCATTAAAGTCACATTCAGATCCTTCCCCAATGTCTCTGAAGTGAAATGCCTGGACGAGGAGATCAGTGAAGAAAGAATGCTGTGTCACAGCATGAATAAAACATGTTCTAATTTTATCAACACCCAGAGTCCCAGTCTTTAAAACCTGAGGTATTTTTTTTCCTTTATAAGGTATATGATGAACAGCCGATTACATTTTTGATGTCTTTTAATGATCATAATTAAGTATGATCCATCATTGTAATTTCACCACTAAATCAAGGTAGATCACCATAACAGTCATGATAAATCATGTTCTTTGCACAACTGTTCCTGAGGATGAACCAGAAAATGAAGTTAGAGGACTTCAGGACCTCTCTGCTCTGTCAGCAGGACATTTAGCAGCAAGTGCATCCTGACGGCACACACACGACCCAAGAGGAACCACTCACCCCCCCCCAGGTTGACGGACTTGCATGGCTCATGTCAAGAGCTGTGCCTCTGGCCCTGCTCTCCTGCATCTGAGGATGTTCACTCCTGGCCACCCCTTCTGTCTATTTTTCTTCCTGAAAGTCCAGAATGAAAGTTTTTTATTCAAAGGAAGATGGCACCTAAAGAAAACGGCTCCTTACACCATTCCCTCTGCAAACCTTCATGTTAAATACAACTCCGTTTTTAAGAAATAACTGTACAGTCACACCAGCTGTGACTAAAGCCAAAACCCTCACCACTGAAGGTCAGGAAGGACCGCTTGGCACTATCTGTATTTATCAACTCTCAACATATGCCTACAAGGAACTTTACAATGGGGCAATACATCCTCTTGGGGGTTATTAAGGCTTCCATATCACTTCTGATATTTCATCATATGCTGCTTAAGGGCAAAAAAAAAATTGATGGTACTAGGAAGATGGACTTGCTTTGGCCACATTTAAGTCTGATGGCCCACGTGGTCTTTTCCTGACTTTCTTCTGTATTTTCAGTTGTGTCAGACGTTGTTCTTCTGTGTTACATGCCACAGATGGCTGTCTACCCAAGAAATGTGAACAGAGCTCTTGGGAATATAAAAAGCAAAAATCTTACATAAGTTTCTCAGCCCAAAAATTGAATGAATAAGTGCAGAAATATCCTGTTGACTACTCTCAGACTCTCTGAAGGACAAATAAATAGTCACACTAACGTATAACATTGACTTTTCCATGTAGTTTTGTATGATGAAGCATGCTTAACATTCACAAACCAATCCTCTCAGCAGCTATTACAAAAGATGTGCAAGATTCATTGTCAGAGAAGCGGAGAAACTGAGTTTCATGGGTGTGCAGTGCCATTGTACAGGGTGCCAGGGGCAGAACTTCTCTCTATCAATTAGGCATGGTTTCCTATTAAAGACCATACACTGAACAGAACAAGGTCCCTTGAGAGGACAGCAGAGAAAGTAAATTTCTCTCATCATGGTCCAAATGAGAAGTACAGTAAAGGTGATACATCACAGCAAGATTCCCCACTCTCCCACAAGCTAGCAGAGGGCTCCCATCACTCTTGGTCTTCTTTCTCACATTCATTTTAATCAATTCTCTGTCATTTTCACATTCTGATACAGCATGCTCAGCTTGACCTGCCTTTGGCTCTGTGTCAGGGGTGTCATATTATCCATCCGTGTTACAATGGTAATGCTTGATGGCCAGGAAGGTCATTTCATCTCTAATAATTCCCCCCAAAGGGGATATAAAGGTAGAATGATTACAGAGTCACATACCTACTTGCAGAATACCTCATCCTCTTTGTTGCTAGATTATTTAAATGATAAATGGAAATTTGCCAAGAGAAAATCACTCCAAAAATGAATTGTGGTCATAAGCCATCGGAAACACATTAGGTTTCCAGAAAGACAAAATAAAATCATCAAAGCTTACTCTCTTTCCTAGGTACAGCCTAAAAACATCTGCTTGAAGTACTTTAGATTTAGCACTACATACCTGTTGTTAGGGAGGGAAGTACCATGAGGCAGGATACTGGTTCTGCAGAGGTCCATCACTGCACAAATGTGGCCCAATAAATTCAAGGAACCTGTTGAGACCCGGACCCAGTACTCTTATAATCCAGAGAGAAGGCATGGGTACAGCTAGGCTCTGCAAGCCAGAGGTGTTCACAGGTTAATCTTAGACTGTGCCAAGTCAAAAGAAAGCAGAGATGCTCCTGTGTAGCTCAAGAAAACCCAGGAGCTGAAATCAGAGCTCTTTCCAACACAGAATGGCAATACTGGCATTCTAAAAAAAAAAAAAAATGAACCAAAAACAAAAACCCCTTTTATAATTTTCTTCACAGCCTCATGCAGTGTTTTGCCTTTGCTATCACCTTTGTTTGTGTTCTTTGAAATACATGTAAATACCTCTTATAGTCACTCTCTCCATGTAGTCAGCAGGGAGATGTGAGCAGGGGAGAGCCAGCAGGGGCGATGGCGAGGTCCATCCCCTAACCCTGCCACTGCACAGCTGAGTAGCCTTGGGCTACCCAGCCCAGCATCGCAAAGCTGTCTCAGATCTCCTGATTGTAAAACGAGCATTGTAATAACACTGCTGTGCCTCTACGATGCTTAATTAACGTTTGGGAAGATCTCTGCACGGTATACATGCTGTCAAAATGCCAATGCCTTTGCCATGTTGCTTACAAGATAAGAAAATGACAGCAGGTAGGCTGCGGTCGTGCTGGGCCAGCCTGCGCCGCGCTGAACAGTCCTCACCGGTACCATGTACACGCTTGTCTGTCTGCTCGTGCCCATCTACTGTCTCTTGACTAATGTTTAAATCATAAGCTCTTTAATGCAGAGGCATTTCTTGCCCAGGATCAGTACAGCGTGGGCTCCTGGTTCACGGCTAAAACTCAGAGGCATTGCAGGAGTGCAAATATTATCAGTGTAAACGGCTGCTCTACTTTGTGGCATAGGTTTAGTTTGTGGTCATGTACTGAAATCCAGCTGCTTTTCCCCATTCTTTGTGTTTCTTTGTTATTGACAGCTTAATCACCTTTATGTCTACTGCTTATCTTGGAGGATTTTCTATGAATTCTGCTCACTTCCAGTGTGACAACATCTACACGTTGCTAATTAACCACCTGGTGGACACGGTTACGAGCCCCAATAAATATTTTCTGTACCAGAGATTAATCACGATGCTGCCACTTGACCTGAGGGTTTTCACATCTTTTGATTTATTGGGTTTTTTCTTTCTTTTATTTTCTTTTTTTGGTCTTAAGACTCTGTTAGCTGTCTCACTGCAAATGCAAACAGATGTTTCACATCTTATGACTCAATGACCCATTTCACAAACCTAAAACAATAAAACTTCAGGCGCTGATGTTTCTATCAAATGAAAAGTCCATCTACTCCTTTCAGCCTGGTACAAAAGATGAAAAAAATAAAGGTTAGCCTAGGGGAGCTTAGTCTCCAAAACCACCGAATCCTTGGAGACTACCAACAATATTAGTAATTACTGCTCAAAGCAAAGCTGAGTTGGCATGGAGACCACCAAGAGCTGGGTCTTTAAGAGATCAGCTCCTATTCAACACATATATTAAGTGCTGTATTAAGCACCTACTGAACCCCAGAAAAAAAATATATAATCACAGAATTATTTCCAAATGGACTTTTTAGTTTTGCGTAAGTCAAGGAAAGCAGTCATGAATAGAAAGGGCAAAAATCAGCATGGAGAAACGTTTACCTCAGCCTCTCTGGGTGCCATTAATCACCCTTTCTGCAAAGCCTTGTACAAAAGCCATTAAAATTTAAGATAGGAGAAATCGCTGCTATTCCTACAGCTGCAGCTATTGCTGCTGCTACTACTCTTAATTAAGGTCTGAGAGCAGTTAAACATTTAAATATGATAAGGCTTAGAGGTGAGCTGACTTGCCAAATGGAGAAAGAAAACATTGTCTAAGAGAATCAGGGAGAGAAGCCTGGGCAGCGAAACGAGAGGGGCAGAGAGATGTGGGATGCGCTGCCGAGCACGTGGTGGGCACCAGCAGCTCCTCCTGAGAGGTGAAGTCAAAGTTATGCTCTGTCTCAAGTGGTAAATGCAAACACAAAGGCTGATTTTGAAAAGGTTTTTCTGCTTGGGTACCCCTAGACATGTCCCAGTGGAGCGTGTCTGAGAGGGGCACCTAACACAGGAAAGGAAGGAGCTGTTGAACAAACTGCAGGGATCTTTCCTGGAGAAAAGCCCCAGGGCAAGAGCTAATATAGAAGGAAGAGTAAGAGCCACAGCCAGAGGCTCCATATTTTCAGGTCTGGGAACCCAGGTCAGGAAAAGCTCCTGCTGGTGAAGGGGGTTTGGTACCGTGTCTGAGGCACAAACTACTCCGTGTAACTTGTGCTCAAAAGCAGCTCTGAGCGCTACCTGGGAATTTAATGTCGTACTGTATAATCCACATTTGCTTTATGATGACACAGTATCTTCCCTGCTGGATATTTTACCTTTCAAGCAGTAAGACAATAAACTACAGTCCCTGACAAGAAATGTTTTCATTGCCATTGTTTTAGAAACACATGTTTCCTCATTCACTATCAGCGCCACCTAAATCAAAAGAGGTGACTTTCACAATAAATCAGATAAGAACGGCTCAAAACTGATATCTGCCAACTCCCTTTCCCCTTAATGTCACTGCTGAGAAGGCTGAGATGCCTCTTCCCAGAGCAGCCCAGAGGATGGGTGTGAGAAGGACGGGCAAGGCACTGACAGAGCTGGACCACGGCATTAGGGTGATCCCCAGACTGGCATGGGTGATGGAGGAAGACAGGAGCCAAGCACTTCTCAGGCTGTGATGAATGACACTGCATAAAGTAGAGCAGTATGGGAAGTATGCACAGAAATACCTGAGAAGTTAACCACTTCCAAGCCCTAAAAAGCACGCTGCTGAACAGCACTCTTTCAAGCCATCACGAGCCTATGTTACAATCACAGCCACTGGCCAGTGGGCTTTTGCACCCTAGTGATAAGTACAGACTCTGGGCCACCAAACTAATGATGGAGAAGCTGAATAAAAATCCAGTGCTGTAGATTTGATGTTAAATATTTAGGATTCTCTCCCCTTCCCCTGCAAACATGGCTCTAACCTGGGATATGTAGGATGAGTTAAACATAAATGACCAACAGAATCATCATCTTCAAGTATCTAAGCAGATGTTTGCCCAGCTGGGGACGAGCACAGGTTGTCTCGGCAGCTGTGAGTCTGCTCCACACACCTGCACTCTGCATCCACAGATAAACAGCAACCCTGCAATATTCCCCTGCTCAGTTGTTTGTGAGGCTTCTGGAAAGATGAAAGAAGGGTAAATGGAGGAGCTGTGCACTGCAGTCCTTCATCGAGGTCTGTCGCAGCTGGTGAAGCACCCTGCCGAAGCAAGGCGTCAGGAAGGATGCCTGAAGGAGCAGGGGGTGGTGATTAGAGTTATTTCTTCTCTTGCCGAGAGTGAACCTTTCCTGTGCTAAAAGAATGTTTCTCACACACAGCAGATAACTTATTCTTGCCATTTTATGCTGCCCTCGCTTTTCCTCACGTGCACTGCATCCAGCTTGTGCCCTCAAAGCCAGGGGTTTGTCTCAGTGCCTGTCCCACGAGTTTCCTGGGACTGTGCCTGAACGGGGTCGATGCTCCCACTGGTCCCAATTCCTGCCTCCCAGCAAGGCCAGCAGCTGGAGCTAGGGCATCTCCAACACTGCTGCTGTGCACCAGAGCCACGTCTGGTGTCCTTTCCCATCGGACCATGGATCAACCAGTGGTGTGTTACAAACCCTCCCGGGGAGCAGGCAGAGCCTCTATTGTGCACACCGACTGGCGAGGCTGACACAGTGCCGGCACTGGGAAGGATGTGTCCCTTCCCACACTCGAATCCCTGTTCCCACCTCCTGGGGCACACACCAAACCCTTCTCTGGGAGAACTTCAAATGTCTGCACAAGTCATGGCCCCAAAGAGCAGGAGTTCACGTCCTTGTCTGCAGCATCACAGTGGAAAGGAGGGTGCAGGTTAGCAGCTCATTAGCGTTCTCACCCCCAACGGGAAGGGCATCCCTTGTCCTCATAGGGTCATTCCTTTCTGCTCAGACACTGTGCTGCTGGTCACTAAGGCACCTCACTCAGACACCAGCTTCCACTTGGAGCCTTCACAACCTCTTATCCAGAGCATGTCCGAATTTTTTAAAGTTCTGCATTATGTCTCCTTGCATTTTGTATTCTGCTACACGACCAGAGCTGTTGTTTGCACTCTCATTATCTCAGACCTTCATTAACATAACTTTTTTCCTTGATCTTAAGGAACTAAAGCCCACTGAGAACACTACTCCCAAAACCAGCATTGTACCTGACCATATCCCACATTGCACAGCCTTCCCATAGCTCCAATTCCTGCTGCACCAAACATAACCTGCACATCTCTGCATGTGTTCTCCACACCACTGATCATCACTCCCAGTCCAAGCTGGCACTCGCTTCTTTCAGCCCAAAAGTTCAAGCCTCTGCTGTCCTATTTCCCAGGAAACAATTTCTTACTTTCTCTCCCTTGTGATTATACACTGTCTTTGCAAACATTTGCTTTGTTGTTCTACCCAAACACACTAGCAGAGATCCCAGTTTGTGTTACAAAAAGATAGGTATTGATTAGACTGCCAATGTGTTGTAAACAGCATCTAAAAGGGTGACTAGCATGTCCTGACCATGGTCTCATTATCCTCCATTCTTCCGTCACATTGTCTGCACTTGTGTTTCTCTCAAGCTAAAAGGTTTGGAAGGTGGAGACAGTCTTATTGTACAGCAACATGCACATCATGGTCCTGCTCCACACCTACAACCTGTGGCTGATGCTTGCAGCAGTAATAGGGGAATTGCCTCTTCCCCCTTTGGGTGCACACTTTCGATGCTGCATAGGTAGGGCACCTCTCCCAGATGTCTCCTGCTGCCTTCTCCTCCTGTTCATTCCCTGCCTGTTTCTTGTCCAGTGTCTGCTATCCACTTCAACCTTCTATCCTTCTTTGTTTTCACCCATCCCCAACTTTTTGTCTGCCTTTGGAATTTCGTCCATCTGCCTTTTCACCTCTTGCTCCCATCACTGGTGGGAGCACACTTGGTTTGTGCCATCTCTTGGTCTCGGGCCCTGCTCTGCCTCCCTGAGCTCTCCTGTCCCTCTCTTTAGCCTTTCCACTGGCATGTACATGTTCCCTCAGCTCTTCTCTTGAGTCACAGGCCCATTTCACCCAGATGGAAATCAAATATTCAAACAGAAGAATGGGGAGTAAGATGAGCCCCGTCTCATCCAGCACACTTCCACTGGCAACAGCTGTTCTGGACAGGAGTATTAAAATCACACAATCAGCCTCTGGATTCATACTCCCACAACAGCAGCACTCCACTGTAAACCCTAACAGCTACAGATTATGCTGTGTCTTAAGGCAGGACATTTTATGTGTCTGTATTAAAACATTGTCATTCCAGACACAGATACCTCATTACCATACCCAGATATGGGCAGTACAGCAGGACTTGTTGCTTTTCCAGGTCATGACTTAATGCAAGCAGAGACACCGGCTACTGTATCGCTCCTGTGATGGAGCAGGGAGGGCAAAATCCCACGTCGGCAGGAAATACACATAAACACTGCTTTGGTGCTGAGGGGCAAAGTGGCACCTTGGTGGCTTGCTTCATGCCACCAGGACAACAGCCAGTCCTTAAGTGTGTCCCAGAGAGAATATCCTAACCCAGACACCCCGAAGACCTGCAAAAGCCCCAACAGCTACCAGAAATTCTCTTTCACCTTTGCCAAACCCCATCCCATTCCATCTGACTGCACAGCACATGAAAGGGCACCCAGCATCGAGGAAGAGTCTGCTGTCACTGAGAGCTGTCTCCTCTCACCCATGCCACACACCCCTCGTGAGCATCCGATGCTACGGAGGACTGGGAACCCCATTGTAATTTGGGTTTTCCTACAACTCTGGACTGAGCTTTCAGATTGTAGCAACTCAAGTCTGTGCCATACAGAGCTCATTAACAACAAAAAAAGCTTTGTACAGCTCCCATTTTCATTTCAACATTTTCTTTGCGCCTCCAGGCTTACTAGAAAGCTGTATTTGTACCAGCAGAGACCTTAATTTGTATACAGAAACAAAACAAAAAATCAAAATTAAACATATGAATTCAATTGCTGAAAACCACCCGTTTACTACAGGTTCAAATGTAATGACACTATCATTTTGAATAGCCTCGTGTGGGTGTGTGCCTACTAAGAGCCAGGAGAGGAAAATAAGCCACATTAAAATACAATTCCTCTTGCAGTTTCTGAGACACAATCAAAACCTCACATCGGGAATTATTTAGAAGACAGGATTCTAGCTCAGTAATGGCTCACGTGGAATTTTTATTCCAATACAAAGATGGAATAATCTATGTGCACTTTAAGTCTTCACCACTGGAATCACCAAGTGCCTCATGCTGGAATCCTTGTTCTTGTAGAGCCCATGTGAAACTGGGAATTTCGGATGTGAGGCAGAGATGGTGCCACGCTCGTGTCAGCCTCCTACCAGGTGTGTTTCAGCAGCAGGCTGCTCTCCGCAGGTCACCTCCCAGGACAGGCACTCTTCAGGTCACAGGTGTGGGAATGAGGGGGATCCAGCTGACATAACAGACAGGAGTCCTCAAAATGCTGTTGGTGATGCTTCTTACCAATGGGCTTCAAAGGAGCTAAGGAGTCATGGTACGAGAGTAAAGAGTCTCTCTTGAAATAACAACCGTTCACCAGAAACAAAACTGAAGAAGGGAATTAAGTGGCGTGTGCTGGCAATGGAGGAGGTTATCTGCAAGGATCTGCACCACTCAGAGCTGCCCAGTGTGTTCACATTTGAAATGGGAAACGTGACATTTTGGTCTGCAGCTTCTAGACATGCTCAACTGGAAACGGTACAGAAAGAGTACAAGTGTGACCACAGCTGCAAAAGGGCTCCCACCCACAAAGTCATTACCTGGGCTGTGATTCCCTAACCCCTGGAAAGAGATAGACAAGGCGGCTATAAAATCAGGAATATCATGTAGGAAAAATAAAGGGGGCAATTCTGTACTGTTTCCCACAGTACAAGAACTAGGAGACATCACTGTCTGGAAATGATTAACAGCAGGTTAAAAAGAAACTGAAGAAAGCCTTTTCTCCCAAGCCACATAGTTCAGTTAGGGTGCCCAAAGTGCCTTCTGCTGGCAGTGTTGTCAGCCACTGAAGCCCAAAGTGGGGAAAGGATTTTTTATATTAAATAGAAAAGTGTCAGAGAAGATTCCCCATGCACACGTGGGCATGGCCTTAGGCAAACCTTCAGAAGACAGCATGTCCCCCACAGCCCTTCCATCATGTCCAGTGCTCTGAGTAAATCCCATATATTAGCAGCGTCAGCAGCATAAGGACCTCTGAGGTGCCATCAGAAATCCTGGCCCCTCACTCCTTGACTCTCCAAGTCCCCGTGTCCCATCAGAGGCAATGGCTTTCACCCAGGCATCCCGCAGGCCGTGGTCAGCCAGTTCCAGCGAGGTTTGCAACAAGCAGGACATCCACAAATGGAGAGCAAAGTAGTAGTAGGATTACGCTCTGAAAACAATCCCTAAACACCCAATCACAGCTAGTACCTTCTGATTTATCCAGCCAGAGCTCCTGCTATGGTCTTCTGTGGCAAAGATACTGGAAGACCAAGGGAATATTCTCAGACAATCTCCGTGTATTTTTCAATCAGATCTGCTCTGGTGACTGGGCTCGCCAATGCACATGACTCACTCCCTTCACTTAGGAAGCATGAAGCAGAAAAACATCCATAAAGGATTAGATCACAATCCCGGTGACAGCACTGTGGATTACTAAGGGGAGGGGCAGGAAAAAGGCTGGTATTAAAGACTCTTGCTAGGATAAGTATTTTGCAGCATTTAAAATTCTTTGAAGACTAAGTCTGTGCTAAAAGATACCCTTGCTCAGAAAAAGGCAACCTTTGGCCGGTATTATATGATACAGTGATGTGGCCATCTGGATTTTGCCTTCAATCATTTTCATTGATTCAGAGGCATTTTAAAATGCTTAAGTTACTACATCAGATTTAAATTTCAGATCAATGTTGTCTTTGCAGAACTGCTCAGTCTTGAAACACGGCTGAGCAAACCCAGCACAGTAGCAGCGAGGGGCTGTGCCAGGCCAGTGCTGGAGCTGGCACCTCTCTGATTCAGGCAGCTATTGATGGTGTCCTCTCAAAGCTCGTTGTGTTAATTCTGCTTGCAACCTTCAAGGTCTCACTTGTCTTGGGTGGCACAAGTTCTTCGCACATTAAATTCTTCTAGTGGCAACATTAAAGATGGTTCCAATTACCGTTTTCTTGGTGGCTTATTAACTGGAGCCAAACAGTCTTAGGGTAGCTTGATTGGGTCTGCGGGTGGTTGGCATCCAGCTCCCCTTCATCACGGTGCGCATGGTCAAACAGCCCATATCACGCGTGCTCTCTGCATCACCTGAACCTGCATGTTGCAGGAGCAGTTCCTCCCCTCCTCCTCGTGGGAGCAATATGTGCTGAGCTAGCCCAGTGTGGGTCCAGCCCCTTTATAGGGCACGGCAGAAATCTGCCTGGTGCGCTGCTGGGAACTATCCCTGGGCACAACCATAATCAGGCACCAGCTCTTGCTAAATTATCCACTTCACACAGTGAAGGTGAACAACTCCATCACACTCCCAACATAGTTACCCTGCTTGGCCTGGCCTCCCAGCCCTGGGGAGGTCCCCCCTGCTGTGCCAAGCCTTCAGAGCATGTTCAGTTGAAGATTTTCTTTGAAGCTTGCTCCTTCTCCTCTGCTCCTGTCCACTGCTTTGCAAGAAGCCCCTACAGAGGGGATATTAGTACAATCCCCTGGTGCCTCTTTTCCAGTGCTTGTGCAGGGGAACGGTGCTAATTACTGCGTTGCATCCCGCCGTTTGAAAGGAATTTGCAATGAAGCTGACAGAATTGGCCTGAGCACCGAGTAAGAAAGTGAAACTTGACTGTCAGCAGAGCCGTGACAGCACCACAGGACGTAATTCAGCCAAACACATCTGCCACCACGGGTCCTTCGCCCCACAGTAAAAGAAATGAAGATTTAGTGATGAGCGGCAGCCTTGCATTGGAAACAAGAAATACAGCTCCTCCTGGCTGTAAGGGGCTGCTGAAGCTGAACCACAGAGGCTTCTGCTGAATTACACGTGGATGGGTCTCAACTGGGATTATATTTTTTCCTTCTGTGTGTTGGTACAAAAGAGACGCTCTTTTACAAAGCTGCAATGGGAAGAAACGCTTCCTCCTTTCAAGCTGCACACAGTCACTGAAGCTTTGTTGTTCCCTTAAATACCTTACATCAAAAATGAGGAAACCAGAGGCATTATGGTGTCTTTAAGCATTTGGGGATGTTCTATGGGGGTAAATCACCGGCTGACATGCTGGTAAAAGCCAGAAAACCTGAAAATTATTTTAAGAGATCCTTCCTCTTTTCCTGCCACCTCAAAACACACATTTAGGGATTAGTATCCAGGGCACCTATCATGACAGTCTTTAACCAGGATCAATAGAAGGAGAAATGCATAATCAATACATTGATGAGAACAACCTGACCTTTCCACAAGAACTGCAGGGACAAGGGAGCATTTAAAGAAAGTTTTGGTAAGTTTTCATGAAATGAATCACAAATCTGAAGAAAGTTTTCATCTATATATAGATCATGAGGTGGGAGCAAACATCAAAAAATTGCATATTCAAAGGGCCTCTGGCCAGCTCCACCACGCAGCCCATCTCCCAGTTTATTTGCATGGCAGACCAAGGTGAAAACACAAGATCAAATGGGGGCAAAAAAATAAATTATAATCTCCTTCTGCGGATGCAGAGAGCTCTCAGACAGGTCGAGCTTCCTTGGCAGCACACTCTCAAGAGCTGGGGCTGCCACCAGCCCCACTCCCTGCCTCTGGAGGGATGGCCCTTCTCCTCCTCAGCAGAGGAAAATGAAGAAAAGGAAGTAAAACTCAGCCCCAACAGCTCTAGAGCTGCAACAGCAGCAGAAAGGTAGGGCTGACCCTGATGTTTCGAGAAGGCACACTGTCTCTGTGGTGCCCAGGGCATCAGCAGAATAACTCCCTTGGAGAAGTACCCAGCTAATTAATTCCCCTCATACTGTGCTCTGTATGTGCTGCTGAGCAGCCACTGTTGCAACCAAAAATTAGCCCAAGTGTGAATATGACTAAGTGGTCAGGAGATGACTTATCTTTCACCAACCCCTGGCCACCCATCATTGTGGCAACACTGGCCTTAATGAGAATTTATGACTAGCCACCAGACACGGAAGATCTCCTGGGCTGGAGGACGGGTTGTGCGCTGGGACCCGGGCTTTTCCTTTGCTGTGAGGGCAGACATGTGTTTTGCTTCTCCAGGGGAAATGGGCAAGAGGCACTAGCATAAATCAGAGCAGGAAAGCGCTCAGTCAGCTTCACATACCCAAAACTCTTTGCCTCTCCTTTTGTTGGGGGTCAGCACCCTTTGCTGTGAATCCCTGGGCTTAGATTTCCTCTCTTGCTTGCTGTGCAAGGGAACCCACACAGGGATGAAGCCAGAAGTATGGTAGAGGAGAACCTGCATGGACCACCTTGGCTCTACATGGGCACTGCCAGGGGCCTAGGCAGCACTCTGAAAGGCATTCCAGGAGATCTAACTGTAGCAGCAATCAGAGTAAGGAACTATATAATCTTTCTCTATAGGTGATTTTGCAAGCAATTGCGTAATTACTGCTTTCAAGCTTGGCATAAAAGTACCCTAAAACCATGACAAACTGAGCTCAGGACTTAAAACACTTGGGAACCTTTGATACAGACAAGAGGTGGGACAGGTTCTGTAGCACTTGGTGGGGATGACTTCCTGATAGAGGTTCCATTTTTTACTCTGGTGCAGTTTCCCTAGATGGTATCAAATATATCATTTATCCCCATTTCTAAAATGGGAATAACCTATTTCTATTAATTTTCTGCAGCACTGTAAGCTGCTGGAGGCAGCTGTATGTTGCCCAGTACAACGAGGTGTCCAGCCCCACTGGAATAAAAACCTCAGCATTAATAAGTGTAGTCAGTGCAAGACTTGTGTGAGATGCTCAGGCTCTGAAAATCCCTAACAAATTCCTCATAGTACGCAGCTCTGTCTCACACTGACAGTGTATTTGGTTTAAAACCTATTATAGGCAGATAAATAGATATTACAAAGTGTACATTATATATACATATACATGCACACACACAGAGTTTTTCTTTAAAGCATCTCTGTTACGTTTGTTCTTTAAGCACTATTGCTTTTCCTGTGCAACTTCAAACCCAGAACCAGGTATTTTAAAGCAAGGAAATTATGACCAAAGGTATAAATACGTCTTGGCATACCCCTGACTGACAACATGAGCTTCATTTTCATGCTTTATAACACTGCCTGAATCACTAAATATATTTCTGTTCTTGTAAGACAGCATTCCACATAACTTTTATTTGTGAATAAAAGGCAGAAAGATGCACGCACACTGCTGGAATCAGGAATAAATTATTTTGGCAGAGTCCATTACTCTGGGAAGCAGTTTGAATACCAAGCCTGTGACATAAATACAGACCAAGACTCATGCTCTTCCATCACCAGCACTTGCAACACTTGTCCCAAACTCCCAAGTTACCTCTGTCGAGCCCCAGCCCTCCTGTTGCCACCTGCAACCCCTGGGTCCAGCACCAAGGGACTTAAAATCTGCTGCCACACATAGGCATCAACCCATCAACCATCACAAGACAGTTACTGCTGTGACCTGAGTTGTGCCCACACCCAACAGACCCAATGCCAGTGATCTTGTTGAGCCACCTAGCACACACCACCCCATGGCACCTCAGACAAGAAGGACTGGAATCCCGTGGAGTTCCCAAAGAGGCAGGACTAATAGCAAACACTTCCCTGGAGGCTTTTTGTAAGACAACATGGGAAGGAGTTATGGAGGACAGCACTTCCTCCTTAACTAGGAGTGCTCCATTCTCAATTAGGTGAAAAAAGCTTTTCACCTAGTACACAAGCAAAATACCTAGCAATGTAGAGAAATGCCAGAACATGCTTCAGTTACTCTGTTTTTATATTACATCCCTTCATGCTTAATTCAGGGCTCCCACCAAAGAAGTCATGCTGCCCACACTGCTCTGCCACCCCCGTGTGCAAGCTCCCAGCTGGCCTGAGAGCACCACAGACCCACCAGCAGATCCCAGGTCTGTCCACACTGCCAAACACACCTCCAGCTCTTCCCCTGGGATCTGGTGTAACTATATTGACCATAGCCAACACAACAGCTCCTTCCAAACCCACATGTGGCAGGGATTCCCCCAGTTGTGGATCCTGTTGGGAGTGCCTGGCTTGCATGAGCCCTGGGTATAAAATGAGCGATGCATCCACGCAGCGCCTGACGATGTCGACTGGTGACAATGATGTATGGAGTCGGGTCCTCGCTGCTACACCCGCATTGTAATCCACGTTCATCTTTCACAGAACACGAGAACAAACCTGTCTGATCTCCATCTATCATGTCCATGAGTGAGTGTGTGTGAGTGTGGAATGATCTCCCTTTGGTGTCAGCCCTGTGCCACCCTTGGCAAAGAAGGTCATAAAAAGCTGGGGGCAGTACGTACAAGAGGCTGCATTTAAAGATCCTAGGTCTTATTGTCACAGGTATTTGTGATCATTTATTTCAAATGCTGCTCTGGTTCTGAGTACTACATAAATAATCACAGTGACCACATCTTTCCTGTCTATCCACTGCTTAAATGCCTTTTTCACTCCAGTTTTCCCATCAGCAAAGGATACCTTCAGGGTATCCTCGTATTTCTAAATATTCTGGAAATGGCAGATAATTCACTCTCATAGACCTAATGTAGCTCAATCCATTCTCATTTTCTATTCGTGGCAGCAGTAGTTTGCTAAAGAACATTGGCTCCTACCAGTTCATATCGCCCATGACAACTTTACAGTCTCTGATATAATTTCTAATTTTTGTGCCTCGAATGGCAACGCGCATCCCAGCAGCTGCGTGTTCCAGGGAAGTGTGAAGGCACAGTCTGCATCCTGCCACCAGATGGTACTCCATATGGACACAGCCGAGGAGGACATACTGGTGCTGCATCACCAGTGGCAATCCAGGCCCTTCCCCCTCACCATCTTCTCTCCAAAGCCTGCACACAGAGTTGGGAATTACACAGCCCAAGTCTCCCATTAATTTCTCTGTGCTTCTTACTCTCAAAGTACCATGGAGGCCAAGTCACCTGGAGCATTTTTCCATCTCAAGAAGCTGCAGGCAAATGTGGCAGCCCTATTTGCATGCCCTCTCCCCACGCTGTTTTGCCAGACTTGCACAGTTTCCACTCTGCCTGCGAGGTCCTGAGCAGCATCAGTGCAGTTATAAACACCACACAGACATAAGTGGCATTTCTCCAGGGACACGCGTGTCGCAGCGTGGTTTGGAGGCCACAGACTGGCTGCCATTTGGGTGGTGCAGAGAAATCAAAGCCCTGCCTGTTGCCAACCAGAAGAGATCCTGACTGCTGCTTGTTCTGCCAGGGCAGAAGAGGGAATCCCAGGGCACAAGACAGATCCCAATTTCTGTAATTACTTATTGACCTGAACGTCTTCACTTGTACCTTCAGGTGGAAAATCTGCTTGACATTCTGGAGCAGAATCGTCCAGACAAGATGATTGGACTGTCACCAACGAGATTATTTATAAGTGAAGTAACATACTCATCCCTGCATGAGCTATGGATCTGACAAACCTGTTCCTGGAAGGTCCTCAGTACATTTCCACAACAGTTACTCCCTCCCTCACACCAGCACTGGATTAGTTTTGACTTTGGTACACAAACACCAAGACTTCTACACCCAGGTTTCTTACAGAGCCTGTGCTCAAGGCACATCTCTCTTCCTCCACTTCCAGGCTGGTGACAGCACTAAACACCAGGGAATATCTGGAGGATGGATTCAGAATAGGACCATATATATATAGAAGACCAATATATATAGAATGTCTTTATATTTTCTGCATGAGGAAATGGAATCTCCTGAGCCACAGGCACACCGGAAAGCCAATAATAATGTATGTGCATAGATGAGCCACCCTTTAGAGCAAACACCAGTGGTCACCAGCACAGTGGCCACTGCAGGACAATGACAGCAGTAAGACTGGATAAAGTATTCAAAAACCCCAACTTGTGACACCAAAATGCTTGAGTTTAAGTAAATGAGTACAAAGAAAATAAATGCTGTGCTTTTATTCACTTTCCTAATCCCGAGCCTCAAGGACATGTTTCCTTCTCACATACAAGAATTTATTTATTTGTGGCAACCTTGCCATCCCCTGGGGCAGGAGCAGGGTGTGCAGGAGCACCCCACGGATGGGGCTGCAGGTCATGGCAGTTCCAACACCTCTGCAAGCTGCTGCTTCAGTGCCCCGAGAACACACCATCATCTGCTCCAGCAGCCAGGGCCACCACAGACCTGGGGGTGTCCCAGCCTGGTCTGCTTCGTGTTTTGCTCATTAATACCTGATGGGCTGCCAAAACAACACAAGCCTGGAAGTGGAAGCCCTCTGTGAGGGGTGGATGGAGGGAGAAGAGTCAGGACTGTGCCTGAACAAGTGCTCACTGCCAGGAACCTCCCCTGCTAGAGGAACTGCTGAGATTTTGTTGTCCAAAATCCCACCAGGCAGCCAAACAGCCTGACAACTCAGCACTGACTCAGGACAGCCTCCCCATAAAAAGGAGCCCCCAACCCCAGCACCATGGTCCTGCGATTCCCACAGCCCCTGAGCATGGAGGGAGCCATCCAGTCATTAGATCCCCTTTGATCTTTTCCAGAATAAAGGTTAAAAAAAGAACAGATTGTTTTCCTTAAATGAGTGGGGAGGGGAAGGAGTGAGGGCGAGGAAGAGCGAAATTGGCCTGCTAGGTTCATCTCAACCATAAGAAAAAGTCTTTTTAACTTCTCTTAATGAGGACTACTTTTTCCAGATACTACCTAATTATTGCAAATTGTTTCATCTTTTAATTGTTACTGCAAGGCAACTAAACATTGTTACGTTGATTGCTCAAGAGTGGATTGTTAATGGCTTTAATCATTTGATAATCCAGTAATACAATCAATGCAACTCTGCACCTTGTAGGAATAATTTTTGGATCCACACACTAGGAAACATATACTGCCTTGCCATATGTCAGCCTCCGTGGGCCGGATTCTGCCAGGCTTCCTCAAGCACAGCTGTACTCTCACACACGGCTAAATCCCACCCAAGCGGCGATGACTCATTTTACATGGGGCTGAGCATGTCGGGGAGGCAAAGGGGAAGCCTACAGGTTTGGGTTCTGCATCACAGAGGGCTGGTCTGATGTCGTGGGAGGGAGAGGTTCACAGCTGTGCCACTGTCACTGGGGCTAGGCACTGAGAGTGATGCTGCACAGCACGTTGTCTGAGGGTCCTGGAGCCCCAGAGCTGATGGGAGGACAGATGGCACACACACTGCCTGCGGTGGGGGGGAAGGGAAGCATCAATGGTGGTGCTGGCAAGGCAGGGTATCCTCCTCCCAGGGACCTCCAGTCCCCAGAAGTGCCCAGGTTACCTGTGCAGTGTGTCAGAGAATCAGGGAGGAGATGTGTTTCTTATCCTCATGCCTCTGGTCTCACCTCCTGGCAGCTGAGGTCTGACAGAGCTAGATTCAGGGCATCTCCACAGCTTGTGATATCATTGCTGTGTTCTGCAGGGAGTCCCAAAGAAGAAAATCAGTCTGTTTGAAGAGACAACGCTTACATGATGTAAGAACAACAGCATTTGGCTCTTAAGCAACATTTAACCCTCATTAAATGAATCTCCATCCCCTTGGCTTTAAGGCCCTTCATCACATTGTTTTCTAGAAACCAAAGCTGTTGGTTTCTTGAAGTTTGACTGCCCCAAAGGAGCTGGGCTTGGCATGGGCAGCCTGGGAGGGCACATGGCCACCTCCATGACCACAGCAACTGCTTCTGAGCTAGGAATCCCACCAACACCTTATCCATAGGGAAAGCTGAACCCAAGCCCAAACACAGAGCTGGACACAGCCATCACACCCTGCAGAGAAGGAAGGTGGCTCTTCCAGCCCGGCAGCCACTAGCACCTGTCAGTGTGTCACTGCACGCCAGTGACACAGAGGGAGGAGGACAGGAGGTTATGTGCAACGTCCAGGGAGACACAGAGAGCTTCAGACATGTGCAGCAGAAGCACAAGGCAGGTGGGGAGATGCAGGTGACAGCGCTAGACAGGAGGAGTTCTGTCTGGAAGCAGAGGTGGATGGAAGGGATGTTCCTGCCCAACAGACCAGAGACTTTGGCCATGTCACTCTCAGCCAGATTTTTGGCTTCAGACTGAACACTTTGAAAGCTCAGGTATCCACCAGGGATGCAGGAATGGACAGGCCACTCCTTCCCATCAAGACAGGAATCCCCTATCCTCATACAGCTGAGAAAAGTTCTCACTAGAAACCTCAGCATCTTCCCAAAATGCAACTCTGAGGCATGAAAACAGCACTGAAGAATTAATTCCTTCAGAGCTGCTGGGGGATAGGGGAGGGGAAACATCACCTAACACAGGCTCAGTCAAAAAAGTGAGTTCTGACAGACAGCAAGGAGACTAATAAACTAAAGAGTTGCTTTGATTTAGTCTTCAAGGAAAAGGAGACAATTAAGAGGCTGTGTAATTCAATAAGAGTTAGTAGGAAAAGGAGCTGTCACAGGCAGAGGAAGGAGCCCCCCAGCACACCACAGAGCAGCAGGGTACGGCCACACTCACCCTCGGGGCCCGTGCCGGGCAAGGGGACCTCATGACCTGTCCCCAAGACCTCAGGGTGGATGAGGGAGGCAAATATCCCAAGGGAAATCAGGGCAACCACTGATCAGCTTCCCTTTACTATTAATGCTGGATAAAATGAAGGGACATTTACAGAAGTGTGCAGGGGAAAGACCCACTGAAAAACCATAATCATGTTGGAAGTCAGGCAAGCCCTGCCCAGGGTAAAGTTTGCTAGAGCAATTTAACCCCAACTTTTCCCAAGTGGTCTCAAGATCAGTAGGACTCATTTTTATGAAGGCTTGATTGTCTCACGTACCAGGGGACATATTTTCCATCAGAGGTCAAGAGACAGGCTGACATTCATTAGTTAGGGATCTGTGGTGTCAGCCAGGACCAAAACTAAGGGAATGCTCCCAGAAAACACTAGCCTTGGAGACTTCTCACGATGGCAAATGAAGCAGTACCCAGCGCTGGCAAGCAGCAATCACCTAAATCAGGCATGTGAAACACAAGCTGGTTCTGGCAGTCAGAAGCATGTAACAGAATTAGTGAGACTTTTTTTTTCCTCTGTCACCTCTCCTTTTTTCTCACAAGCAACTTCTATCCCCAACAGAACTAGGAAAACCTGCTAAAGATAAGCTCTGTTGAGGGGCAAAGCATCTGGTCGCAAAGCGAGACTACCCGGGGGCTGGAACAACCTATGGAAGTGCGAGATGCTGACACCCACCCTGGCACTGGGGACCAGAGTCCTTGCTCCAGGGACCAACCTCAGCACTCCACACGAGCTTTGCACAGCTCCTGTCTCTACCAACTGCCCACCTTTATGCTCATAATTAATCAGCATCTGTAGGACTTCGAGCAAGTTTCTTGCAGATGCACCTTCCCAGGGAGCTGCTGAACACAGCTCTGGGTTTACAAATCCAAGCCCCAGGCCCGCCCTGGGTGCTGGGTTAGAAAGCTCTGGAGAGCAGGGGGATAGAGGCCTTGGAGGTTTCTTTAGCATCACAATATGGTATTTTAACTTCAAACAAATCCTGCCCATTAGTATCGGCAGCTCATCAACAGACAAGGGCTCAGAGACCATTGTGAGGGATGTTACACATATCACCAGGAAGATCCTCAGGTGGATGGCCGGAGCACACAGATTATCATTTTTATCATGGAAACATCATATGGATCTTTACATAGTGTAAATAAGATGAACTGCAGGAACAAAGGTGTTCTGCTGATTAAAATTACATGTGCGCCTACCTCAACAGTTCCGAGCCCAGTGGGCAGAAATGTTAAGTGGGGTCCCACTGAGCACCCCACGAGGTCAATACAATTCAATAGTTTTATTAACAACTTGGAAAACGGACCAGGAGTATGCTAATCAAATCTGAACATTTTACCAGAATGGGAGGGTAGGAAATAATTTGCAGGACAGAAATAAAATACAATACGAGCTTGATAAATTAAAGAAGTGGCCTGCAATCAATACAAAAAGATTCAGCAGGACAAATGCAAAAGATTAACACATAGGAAGGAATAAACAAAAGGACAGAGGCTGTATGGAGATATCTTGCCAAGCAGCTATACAACAGAGAGAGTGGTCTGGGGGAATGATCGATTGAACAGAAGTCAATAACATCAGGCTGCTGCAACCCAGCGAGGTAATTATTCCGCTCTTCCCAGCGCTTGTCAGGCTGCTGTTTGAAGCAGCGTGCCTAGATCTGGGCATGGCATCGTAACAAAGACAGACAGGCCATAGGAGTTCAAAGAACAACAAAAAAATGGCAATAGATTTGTGGAAAAAAATATCTTTGGATGCATGTAAAAAAATGAACCTCAACCTGAGGTGCGACTCTGCTTTTGTTCTCTACCATTTCTAGGATCCTGCTGAGGCCATAGGAGTTACAGTCTCAAGAAGCTGAACTTGGTCTGAGGTTGATCTTGCACACAGCACAGGGACAGACATGCTAAATCACAGGATGCTACAGATGGGCAAGGGGGATACTCGTAGATGTGGGGATTAATTAGGGCTCACTTTGCCCTTGGTGAAATTACAGCACTGGGCCAAAGCTCCAACAGAGAAAATTTAGGGGAAGTTTGACTCCATAGTAGTTCTGAAAATTCAGGCAATGAAGCAGTAAGAGACCAGAACCCTAATTTTGGATGGAGCTGAGGCCAACCAGAATACCAGCAAAAAAGAAGACAAATAAAAACCAAAAAACAAAACCAAAATCAAACACAACACTTACAGTGCTCAGAGAAGACTGTAAAATCACTCCAGTTGGAAATCCTCTATCTCCTTCCCTGCCACACCTGAAAGAAGCCCCATCACACCCAGCTCCAGCAGACCCTCCTGAAGAGAGGTGTCTCCATGCTGCAGAAAGCCCCAGCTACTCGGCAACACCCTATAAACTGAGGATGGGCTGAACCACACCCCCTCCACCCCTCTCAAGAAGTAATGCACTACACATGTGCTGCCCTCAAACCTGGCTGCAATGAAAGCAAAAATGAGCTCTCCACCCTTGGGTGATGGCTCAGAACTGTCAGAAATCAAAGCTCCTTGGCTGCAGCTGGAGGAAGGACCCTCAGGAGCTCCCTTTGCCCCAGACGGTTCTCCCGGCACTCAGAACCGGAGGAGGGAGTGGGAGCTGGAGGAAGGCAATGTCTGGAGAAGAGCCAGAGTATCTCTCAGTGCTCCAGCATGGAGACGGAGGTCTGTGACTCTGCAGCACAGTGTGCAGACTCCTGCCAAAAGCCCAATTGCACCATCTGCCAAATTAATATTCCTATTTTTAATATCTCGTTTAAAGGGAAACATTAAGGGGGTAAAAAGGAGAGAAAAATAGAACACCACCACGCTGATTAGATTTCTAAGCTCTGTAAGGATTCGCACCAGACATCGGGTCTGCTTCTTTCCTGTCTTCCTGTGATCAATTCTCTCTCCAGAGGTGCAGGGCTGCTGGGTTGGACGCAGGGAAACGCACCACTGAACACCATGCTGCTGCTGCCACTGCCACTTAGCAGGGAGAGGAGAGCAGGGAGGCTGGAGGAGATGAATCAACATGGTTCGTTTCTGCGTGAGGAGCTGTTGGAAACAGGAATGTCCTATTTTTCCATCCTGGAAGCAACCCCAGCAACCTTGCTTCTCTCCTGGAAGGCATGTAGGAATTGCACCCTAAACGGGAAAGGGGTGCAAGTGGAGGAGAGAAAGATGGACAGAAAATCCCTCTGGTGAGCAGAAATGAAACACATGAGCCATGTGTCAGGAAGGAGAGTCTGTGGAGCAGGCAGCAGCAGTTGATGCTGAATTAGCAGGGGAGCACAAACAAGAGGCAGATGCTGGGAGCCGCCGCGGCGTTAGCAACTGCTGCCGGCTGATGAGCCGGGACAGGGCCTGATCCTGGCTCCCGGCCAGCCGCAGGGTCCCTCTTCCAAGAGTGGCACCTCCCAAGGCTCGCCCAAGCAGCTCCCGGGCTGAACGGCAGCCACCGCTGCTGATGCTAATGGAATTAAACATTAATATGCTAAACAGAATGAAGAGTGAGAGAGGGGCTTGGATTTCTCTAGGTAGCAGACATGTCTGAGGTTAATGCCTGCCAATTCTTATTTGCTCTGCAATGTCAAAATCCATGTCCTTATTAGCCAGCCCATTAGTCCCCCGAGGCTAGTAGCCCATTAGTTGTCCTGGCCCTCGCCAGCACTTAACGCTCTCAAAGAGACTCGCTCCTGCCACCAGCCAGAGCGTTTATATCCGACCTGGATCCTGCCTGGCACACCCCCCTCCCCCCGCCCAAGCCCGGAGCCCTCACAGGCAACCAGCCAGCGTTTCTGTGACTGGGACAGGAGCAGTACGAAGCCAGCCTCAACCACAGTGCTTGGGGAGTGCTGGCTTTACCTCTGCCACCCCAGTTTGGTGATGAGCGGGGTCATCCTGCCCTGTTCTTCATACTCAGAAAGGTGAGATGGGCTTCCTCACCTTCCTCTTTCGCCTCCAAATCATTTCAGGTCTGCTCTGGTTCTGTCATCATTGACTTTACACTATGGGTCCTACGGGACAGGAGACTTGTCCTCTGCCTACAAAACACCGCTCTGTACATAATTAATACTAATAATTAGCAGGTATAACTATTAGAGACAAAAGGCTACCAAAACACATCAGGCCTTTAGTCCATTAAGCTCTGCATCTGTTGTGTGTATTAGCACAGGTGCAGTGAGTGATCTCCAGCCACAGCTGAACAGCAGCAGCAGGGGCTCAGGCCACTGGTGCTGGGGCACTTTGCACCAGCAGAAAGTTCAACCCATCCATTCTGACCACTACAAATAGAGATTTGATGTCAAGAGGTTGTGAAGCCCTTTATTAGTGAGACCTGTTTCATCATCGACATCTTGCAGATGGAGAAACCGAGGCATGCATGAAGTCATACAATGGGACTTGACCAAGGTCAGGCAACAAGCCAGGAATGTAACCTGTTTTTCCACAGTGCTCATATTTCCCAGCTTTAAGTAAATCCTACTATAAGATTTAAAGATTTTGCCTCCCCCCCAGAGGGGAGTTACTCACTTTCATAGTTTTCTTACATTTAGGTGTAAGAATGGCCACAGCAGTGAAATAAATCTCCTCCTGCAACCATCAGAGCAAGTGGTCCGAGTTCAGTTTGGAGCCACAGGTTCACTGTGGAGAACTCCTGAAATAAAGTCCACCAGAGACACTGGGATGTAAATAGGAAATTTGCCCTAGGACTAGTTCCTTCTACCTCCAGAGAAAATATTTCCCCAGAAGGTCCCCCCTCTGCAGGCAGGATCCTTCCATTTATTTCTATTCCCAGACCTCAAATTTAGCAGAGCACTGAAGCAGGTACTTACCTTTAATCAAGCACATTAGTCGCCCCATTGAAGTCGATGGGACTTTTCAGGTGCTTAAAGCGAAGAATGTGCTCAGAGTGTGCTGCTAAGCCAAGGGAAGTGGTGGCTGATGAAGACAGAGAAAAAGCAGTCAACAAATGAACCAGAACCATCTGCAAATGACTCCCAACTGGGCAGGCTCCCTTGTATCTCCTTACATTGCTTTGCTTGCTGAAGAATTTTTCATTATGAATACAGAGCTCCTGCTGCTGCTACTGCTTTTAAATGGTGCTTAGTAACGCTAAACCCTCAGGGGTTTAGCCTGAGCCTCCGGCTCACTGCTTGGGCACTTCCAACCCCGATGTGGAGGGCTGGTTGGTAATGGGAGGGAGGTCAAAGCATGGCCACGCTTTGGTCTGGATGGGGAGGAACCCCGGAGTTGTCATATAGGGAAAGCTGTGATGGAGAAGCTCCTACTTAGAATCATAGAATTATAGAATCATTTGGGTTGAAGAGACCTTCAAGATCATCTTGCCCAACCACAGCCTAACCCTGCCTAGTCCACCTCTAGACCATGTCCTTCAGCACAACATCTGCACACTTTTTACATCCCTCTAGGGATGGTGATTCCACCACTGCCCTGGGCAGTTCGTCCTGATACTTGACAGCACTTTCAGTAAAGAAGTTCTTCCTGATGTCCAACCTAAGTCTCTCCTGGTGCAGCTCGTAACCATTTCCTCTTGTCCTATCACTTGTTAACTGAGAGAAGAGACTGACCCCCATCTCTCTGCACACTCCTTACTGGTATACTTGTAGAGAGCAATAAGGTCTCTCCTCAGCTTTCTTTTCTCCAGACTAAACAGCCCCACCTCCCTCAGCTGCTCCTCATAGGACTTATGCTCCAGACCCTTCCCCAGCTCTGTTGCCCTTCTCTGGACATGCTCCAGCATCTCAATGCCCTTTTTGTAGTGAGAGGCCCAGAATTGCACCTGGGTACATCGAGGTGTGGCCTCACCAGAGCACAACAAATCCCTTCCCTACTCCTGGTCACACCATTCCTGATGTAGGCCAGGATGCTGTTGGCTTTCTTGGCCACCTGGGCACACTGCCAGCTCATGCTCAGCCAGCTGTCAACTACTTGGGTTAGGCTAGCCCAAAAGTAGCCCAAACATAGTGGTGATGGCCTCCAGGAACAACTGCTTTTCACACAACCAAACACAGTGCAACACTGTGTTCCTCAACATCATCCCATAATTGCTCTTCCCCAGTTGAGTTGTAGCCTGCGCAGGGACACCTTGAGAGATGTTCCCTCATTCTCCCTCATACACTCTACCTGCCTTGATGAGTGGATTTATTCACTCTTGGCAAAACCAAGTGAGCAGTTCAGAGCCAACACGTGGTCAGTAGGATTTGTTAGTCTGGTGCCATCATTAAGACATGTTAAAATTTGTGGTCAGCAGATCGCCGTGAGAAGACGGTTATGAGCGCACGTGTGATGGAGGCTCAGCAGGGCTGAGCTTGTCCAGCAACAGCATTCAGCCTTGCTCAGCTACCTGTAACCCTTAGAACGAGCATCCGGTGTAAACAGATCTTTCTAAAAGCTCAAAATTCATGTTTTACAAATAAGCCCTTAAAAATTCACCACTTTCTGCCAGTAAACTACTATAAAATATTCACTGCATTTGAAGTGAATCTGAATGCAAACCAATCCTTTCCTTTTTCAGGTGAGAAGTTGCAGAAGATTTTACCCCAGCTCCAGTCCTGGGAGGCAGAGCTGTTCGGAGTAGCTTGTGCATGTTCTCTATTGTTTTTTAAAAACATTATAGGTGGCAGATTGATTTTTATTAATTATTTATATCACAGCAACACCTAAGGCTGATCTGATGTTGCTCTTATACTGTGTAGGAGTAGCAAATAATGAGATTACCAGGTTGTGTACTGCCTCCGAAAGTGCTGTATTTGGGATTTGTATCATTTGTTGCAACATACCCTGTAGACAGTATTTATCAGAGGAACACCAAGAGAATCCATAATATTCAACCGTCTGTTGCCACCTCCGCGATAAGATTATGATGGCAGTTCAGGGAAACACTCAAACCACGTTCAGTATCCTCCCCATGAGGGCTGCACACAAGGACCACCAGAGACAACAACAAAACAAACACCAGACTGCTTCAAGATGCTTCCTTGAAGGGCGACTCAGAGGCACACTTTGCAGACAGCGAGTGCCACCAGTGCCGCATGTGCTTGTCCCCAGGGCTGGCTGGAGGTGACCTCCCGCAGCAGAGCCATTCTCCGAGCCCTCCTCTTCTGCTTCAGTGCAAAGTCACCTCTCCCAGCATCCAGTGCTGGTGAAGGTGGCACAGCACGAGAGCTGGTGGCTAATCGCACCAAACGCCGACTCCAGATGTTCACAGACCAGCTGCGGAGCAGCAAGCCCACCGCCATCCTCCATCGCTTTGGCCAGAGATGCCCTCATTAGCACAGATGCATACATGCCAGACAGGAGATGGGTATCTGTTCACAAGCAGGATCCTCTATGCATGAAGGGAGAGAGCTGCTGGCAGAGAGAAAGTAGCATACTATTTAAATCCCACTTTAAAAAAATGTCTTTTTTAATAAAATTTCCTTAGAAGAGTCTCTCTTGTGTACACAAAGCCATGGGGAAATTTCCCAAAGGGTACAGCAGAGATTACAAGATACAGCTTAGGCTGGAGCATCAGGGGGCGGATGCTTTGAACTCAGGGGGTTTCTAAAAGCACAAGGGAAATTATTCCAGAGTCAGAGTATTTCACAGTGTTTTAATAGGGGACAAATTACTCTTTCTTTTTTTTTTCCCACCCTCTGCAGCTCTGCCCAAAGAATCACAAACATTTTTCCTCCTTCAAATCATTCTCTAGCGAGAGTGGTAACAATACATCCCCAATAGTCTAACTCCACCTATAGATCTCAAAGCACTCGACAAAGTTTCCCAGGTTTCATGAGAGCTATTTTTCAGGGGCAGGGAGAGGTGAAGTGACTTCACTAAAGAGCTAACCTAAGTAGTTGAGTCAAAAAAGAACTTATTATAGTAACACAAAAGCTTCGTTTGAGATACTACGATTTGACATCATCCCAAAAAAAAAAAATATAATGCTTTAGGGCACGACTCCATAGCCATTAACGTTTGTGTAAGCCTTTCCATTGGCATCGGTGGAAGCTGGGTCTGCCTTTTAAAAGCTATCCCTTCATCCACTCAGACAAGCCTTTTTTTTTTTTTTCCCCTCCCTTCCCATTTGCAGCTGATGTTCTCCAGCCTGTTTTCTGGAAAGCGGCAACTTTTCCATTTTCACATAGAGCAACTTTATTTCCATGGTACGCCAGTCTGCTCGGGATGTCATGGCGCGGCTCTCGGCAAACACTAACGTGACATGACAGGCAGATGCACTCACTGAGCTCTGCCTTGGCAGGACAAGCCGAGGAAGAAGTTTAAAGCAGCTTTTTTTTTTTTCCCCCCAAAGAAATGTAATGGAGAGGGAGGGGAGAAAGGGAGGGCTGAATCCCTCATTTCTGCCTCCAGACAGAGAGACCTAGTTTTACGGCCAGGTTTCACTGTGGGCATGGTCCCACATCCCTGAGACAGTGGGGAGTGTGAGGGCACCATCAGCCAGGAATAACCAGAGCATCCCAAGCCAGGGTGATGCGTTTCTCTGCATGACTTCCCATCTCACAGTCACACAGATGAGTTGTGTGTAAGCCTGGGTTTGCCTCTCCAAACACCCAGGAGACATCCGTTAACAGCGGGACAAAAAGAATCAATCATGTTGCCTACCCAGGCTGTAATACCTTGGAGCGAGGCCAGGACACTGAAGCACACAGGCAAGTGACAGACAGAAGGAAACATCCCACGTCTGCGATGGTGCAGAGCAGCTCGCAGATGTCCTGGAGGGCAAAGCCATCCCCCAGCTGGGCTAAACTGGGAGGAGGACCCCCAGGGACCCTCCTGAAGGTCAGCCAAAGCAGGAGTTGGGTGTCTCCTCTCCTCCTTACACCATAAGCTGAGAATAGGACCTGGCAGGTCCCTCTGGTGGATGTGAACAGCCGTCAGTGTGTACCCGCTGCTCTGCTCAGATCTCTCTGGAGAGGAGCTGCCCAGCAAAGTGCCCTGTCTGGACATTGTCTTTGGTCTCATGGCAGTGGCACAGACTCCTCTGGGAATAGTCCTTCTCAGCTCTACTGCCTCCATGCCTTTCTGCATGTTCTTCCTTGAGTCAGGCCTGGAAAACTGGCAAGAACAAGCACTGCCTCAGGTGTGAAGCAGCTCGGCACAGTTTCAGAGTAGATCCTGCCTTTGTGAGGTGCAGTATTCCAGCCACACAGCGGACACCATCACTCCTTGGACAGGGTGAGTATTTGTGATGACCACAGAGCCTCCATTACTTCATTTACCACAGTCCACAGACTAGAAGACAACCACCCCCAGCTTCAGCAACCTATTGGCTCAATCCCATCCACATTGTCCCCGTCTGTTATCCTGACTGTGAAGTTTGCAGATGAGAAGCAGGAAAGAGGTAAGAAATACAATGTGTAAGACATGCTCTTGTGCAGACACGAGGCACGTTTAACTTCTCACGTGAAGTGTAATCTCAGCAGTCCCCAAGGATGACCAATAATACAGAGACATCAGCACACGTGCCACCACACATGGCTCAGAGCAAGCGGAATCAAGGTCAGCTCACACCTCACAGAGTCCCAAACACGTACTTTTCCAGAGCTTTGAGCAGGTTGAGATAATTAATGTCAATATTTATTAATATTCATTAATATCCATTCAATATTGTGTAGAATGAAGTCTCGGGAACCCGAGGAGCTCTCTCAGAAGGCAGGATCATGCTCCCAGCCCACCTTGCAGGATGGCACCAGGAAAACCACAGGGTGGGCTGCACCATCTCCCCTCACCCTCCCACCTTCACCTGAACCACAACCATCTCCGAATCTCTCAGAGCAGGGACCATCCCTGTAAAATTTACATCTCCCTTTGGCTGCACGAAGCCTCCAAGGAGCCCAGGAGCCTGTGGGCACTTACTCTGGTGGGAATGGGGAGTATTTCTGCTGTCCCCCTGTGCTGGCACTCAAGGCACCACCACTTCTGCGGTGCAGCCGCCTGGCAGCCAGCAAAGCGGCCACGGAGCAGCCGCTTCCCAGGAAGGGTCGGTGTCAGGACGAACAATGACTGCACGGCAGCGGTGGGAAGCGGCACAACAGACTCTCAACACAGAAATTACTCCAGGCACAAAGAAAACACCAACAAAGATCATACTCAACAAAGAGAGGCAGGAATTTCACAGCAGAATAGAAGAATAGAGACTTTAAAAGCTGCTTTCATTTCACTTTGCAGCTCTGTACATGGACAGTCAAGCACCAGAAACGTTAGGGCTCGGGGCACACCGCAGGTCACCAGGATTTCCTCATTTACTGCTTATTTCTTATATAAGCTCACTACAAACACAGGAGTCCTCATCCTCTTTGTATTGTTTGGAAACAGTGAGACTGAATAGGATCTTTTCTTTTTCTCTCCTCTTCCTCTGAAGGGCTGCAGTAATGAGCGGAGGATATAGTTCACTTCTCTGAGAGAGGAGGCTATTAGAGCTGGTGCTAAACACCCACATCAGAGCGGCTGCAAAGCAACGGCTCCCTCCTCTCCTCCTCTGGGAAGTCACAATCCGGCAGCTCCACTCAGGAAAGACAAAGAGGAAGGGACTACTAAAGCATGCTGCTGAAGGGACTAACTCCTCCTGGACCCACGCACGAACAGATCCCCTTCGCACCAAGGTTTCACGGTGGGCAGTGGGGATGAGGATGGGGGGGAGCTGGACCGAGGCAGCTGCTGGTGGTGGGGCTGACGGGAAGAGGATGTCGCAGTGGGTATCTGCCCAGATGCCTCCTGATGCCAAGGAATTCAGGTCCTCTGAAAACCCTTGTCACGAGTCCAGGTTGAGATCTGCCATGACCCCAAAGTGATTATCACCTTAAAGTAGGTTAGTGTGTTAATAAATTAATTATGCGCCGGGGTAGCCAGTTGTCTGAGGAGAAAATTATTCAAATTATCTCCTAGATAAATTAGGAGCAAGATGTCCTGAGGGGAAGGAAGATCTGAACCCAAAGGAGTCCCAGAGGAAACCCAAACAAGAGACTGGAGCTACAACCTGCCCTGCATGCCCATCACCGGAGCACATGTTAGCACTGCCTGGAGTCAGCATCCTCAGCACCGCCACGGCCCAGCACACAAACGACATAGGAAGCTGTGGGTGCTGGAGGAGATGCCAACTTGCAATTAAAGCTGCCACAAATTCAAGGCCTGTCACTGAACTATCAATGGGATGAGATAAACACTCCAGAAGTGCCTCATCCCTCTTCCCCTGAGCCGGCAGGGATTACTAAGGACGTTTCCATGAGCGGTGTATGATCTTTATTTTTTTCATGCACAATGACCTTTAAAAGTACTGGCTAAGCTATTTGCATTGCCTAGCCCAGAGTTTCAACAGACAGCAGGAAGACAAGCATTAACCTTAATGGCTAAATCACTTCATGCCACTCTGAAGATGAAACTCTCCCATGAGTCGGCAAAAGACCAGTTTCATTCGATTATTATATATTTAGACAGCAACAAGCATCCCAAAGCTCAGACTTGCACCCCTGACAATGCCCCCCCTCCAGTTTAGTTTTTGGAGGTCCAGCCTAGGAAACAACCTGCCTAGGGTCTGAGCACCACTCTGGGATGCTTTGCAGAAGAGGCAGGACACCTTTGAATGTTGGGTGGAAGAGGCTGTGACCTGGCACAGTCACATTGCCTGCAACGGCTCCTCTTCTGCCACCACACAGGAACGGGCATTGGAGAGCTGTGAACCCCAGTCTGACCCCCAAACCACCCTGCAGCTCTCACCAAAGGTTTGCAGCTCCTCTGAGCTGGGAGCTCACACGTTTTTTCGGAGAAAAAGAATTGCGTAATGTGTAAGTTATATTTATATCCACGGTAAAGAAGCAGCATAAAGAGCAGGTAAATAAAATCACAGCCCCCTCAGCACACTGCTTAGGTGAAAACACTTGCTTTGGAGTGGGCTTATTTGTGCGTGCATAAACACGCAGCCCAAAAGGAGTAAGACAGATGAAATAAATTCCTAGAAATTGCAACGCTCGTGGCAAGATGCTGCGTGTGTTACTCGGCCAGCTCTGATAATTAAAACCTCACAACCAGCCAAGGTCAAAATATGGTCCTTATCCAACGTATATTTACTTCCATGGAAAGGTTTGCACTGATCCTAAGAGATTCCCAGAAAAGATCAGCTTCCTCCCCCTCCCACAGGCACACAGCCGCCTCGGATAACACAGCTGTTTCCTAGCAGCTCCCAGTCTGGCTCTGCGACAGGTTTGGAAGGAAGACGAGTGGACACTGCAGTAACCAAGTTGTGTGCGAGTGCTCTGACCCAGCCAGGGCAGCCACTAAAGTCTCTTCCCCCTTCATCACATCAGCTTTAATGATGGTTTAAAACCTGGACCTTGCAGGGATGGCAGCACCTGCTAAGCCACAGCCAGGGCTCTCGTTCTGACCCCGAGCGCTGCTATTAAGCCACCAACGTCACCTCTCGCAGAGGACGGCTTGCAGCCCACCCAAGCACCAAGCAGGTTCTGCTTCAGCAGCTGAGTGTGATATAGGTGAGCAGCACCTGTATCTCCATATATCTGTACGTGGGAAGGGACAGCACGCTGTCTGCCCATGTGCAGGAGAGCATTTCTCACCTGGCTCTGCCTGCTGATCGCTTCGCTCTCCCCATCACCCTCCCAAAGTCTGGCTGTCCCTCACAAAGCCATCCCAAAGGGAGCTCCAGGCTGCAGAAGCCCCAGGCTCATGATCCACACAGACAGCAGGAACGATGCAGGGTTGTACCCTGCACCCAGCTGAAACACAAACACAAAAGAAGTCCTGGTGATGCCTCCAGACCTGAAGTGTGGACACAGAGGAGTGAACATGCCCAGAGGATCTGCAGGCACCTGGAGAAACCATCTCCGTGACCGAAAGGTCAGTGGCTGCTGGCAGAGGGCACGGAAGACACAGGTAACATCTCCAGCTACCAGGGGAAGATTTGACAGAGGACATCTGTCAGAGCCCTCATACTACAAACTACTTGAGAGGAACCATGTGATCATATTGTTGGAGCTTGTATTGTGCTGCTGAGCAGCACTATTCTTCATGTCCTTTTGTCATTTAAGAGAGACTTTTGTGACAGCATTTGCCTATCGCTTGTAATTCCATGCAGGTTTGTGAAGTGCCTTATTTTAAAAAAACACCATACATTAGATTTTCCCATTCTCATTTTTCATGATGTACAATACTGTCTAAATCAGTTTAAGATCAGGCCTGTACATCATTGCTGGAAATGAATACAAATTTCTCTTATCCCATGTCAAATTAAATAATCAGGAGATATGGTGGCCACTCACATATTGAATATGAAGAAAGACAAAGCCTAGATCTTTCTGCTGTCGTGGAACCACCCACACCTCAGTCTCTCCATCCCCAGGACAGCCACAGCACAGAGAGCTGATGCCAGCACCAGCACCACTCCAGCCAGGAGAAGTGCTGCGAAGATGATGCCAGCCCTGTGCCCACAGCTGCATCCAGCAAAGCCACACCAGTCCAGCCTGAGCAGGAGTTTTGGTGCTGCTGGAGCCAAGGGGCAGTGCTGGCCCCTCTGCAGCACAGGGCTGCTTCACACCACCCAGAGCACACAGGTGGGCTGGGAGAGGGCCCCCAGGGAGCACCCCCACCACACATTTTCTCCTCCCCAAAAGGTAGGCAGAGGGATGCATACACCAAGCACTGCACTAGAGGGTTGCCAAGGGCCCAGGGACCACCCCCCGGTCACATTTAGGCTTTCATGCACATATAATCTTAAACATACCTTGGACTCAAGCACTTGCCAGTGGTTGTGCCTGTCTGACCCAGCACAGGCTATGTAGGCTCCCCAGGCACTTGATCCTGCACAGGGCAACACTGGCCTTTACCAGGACACATCTGCTTTCACCGGCCAGGAACACCCCTCAGGCACTGGGCTTGTGTGAGGCGATAACAAGGAGCAACAGCCTCTAGTAAGCTCCAGCAACTGCGGTGAAAAGGGAGGGTTGGGATGACACACAGTGCCCCTATTGAAAACCATTACCTCCTTTT
>VXBZ01000779.1:0-44895 GCA_013399135.1 Heliornis fulica
GACTCAGAACTGAAAACCAGGCTGTAGCTATTCTAGTGGCCTGAAGAAACACTAGACTGGGAGAGCCCTTCAATGCGTTTTGAATCCCTCTGGGGCTGTGCTAAATATAAAGTGAGGAAAAACCCACACAGAGGAACACTGAACAAATGTAGGAGTAAAACACAGAAAACATGGCTAGAGGGATGCAATGAATTTTTGTCAAGCTATCTTGCAAGGAAGGACATTGGCCTGAGGACATACTGCAGTACAAATATTTGTATCCTTTCAACACGTTCTTTTCACATTGACTTGTTTTCAAACTCCTCCATATGTTAATGTATTATGTCTCCTTAATTAAAAGCAAAATACTGAACTAACAGAACTGGAATTCTTGTCAAGTCAGTCCATTTTTGTTGCACAAAAGTGAACAAAATGAAGTTTACTAGAAAATTCTGCATGCAGATTTTGCATGTATTAGCAATGTAAATGCACACGTGCATGCACGTGGCTCTGTAAAACTGCTGTTATTATTCTCTATTCTCACTGCTAGAACAGAATCACTGCTATGCTTTTATCCAAATTAATACTATTAAAATGTCTACTTGCACATTTAGTAAAACACAGTGTTTAACATTAGACTCAAAGACTTTGGGGCTATGAAAACCAAAGTATTGTTGTTTACCCTTAATGGCAGATGTTTGGAAACTGTTTTCTTTATAATCACCTTCACAGAAGAAAACAAGTTTGAAAGCAAATGGGCTGAAATCAGTAACTGCACCAAATGTCACATTAAATCCTGATCATACCAAAACCTGGTAATTCAAGGGTGTATTTAACATACATCCAAATAGAGGATTGAAGGGTCTTGAATTATAACTGCACTTATAAAAATCCAACCAAGCACTCTGTTGACAGACTGTTTAAATTTTTTTGAGTTGAAATGATTAAAAAATTTCCCAGGCAATCACCTTTATTTTAAATTCAATAAAGCTCCCTACTGTATCCAAGCACACTCCTGAAACACCAAAGCACTTGCAGGCACTTGCATTTTTAACACACTTCTAAACTAAAACACGAAGTACATTAAAGACTTGTATGCTTATTCATTCATAAATCTCAAGGCACCAACAGTATCTGCTGTTTTAAGAGACTCTCAGAAGGTTCACACTNACCAAAGCACTTTCAGGCACTTGCATTTTTAACACACTTCTAAACTAAAACACGAAGTACATTAAAGACTTGTATGCTTATTCATTCATAAATCTCAAGGCACCAACAGTATCTGCTGTTTTAAGAGACTCTCAGAAGGTTCACACTCATTCTGATCTGTTGTTGCTCTAAAGACACACAACCAGCTCAGGGACAGGAGGATTAAAGAAAAGCCACCTCACACCCACAAGCTCAGTTCTGCGCATCAGAGATTTTAGATACTTTGGGGCAAGTTGCAACTTTTCCCAATTAACAGACATTGGCTTGAGGAATGTCACCATCTTTTTTTTTTCTTGGATCATCACAGTAGCTTCTCACATCACATGGAGAGGAGGTAAATGTATTATCATGTAAAACTTCATTAGAAGGTGGGTCTGTTAGTACTGAAATTTGAGGGCTAACAATTCAAAGTGATCACAACAACATTTAACGTACAGACTTTACTTACTCTCCCCCAATAGAGTATTATTTTGTGCTTATAAATCCATTAAGCCATTAACAGTAACAGAGAGCAAAACATACAGTTCTAAGAAACCAATTTATCTTCTAAAATAACGTTTCAGTCAGGCCTTACAGCATGAGCTCTATTAGAAGCACACAACCTTTTATAGGAAAAACATAAAATACCATCTTGCAGCAATTTAGGCTGCACAGGTGCTGTCCTTTGGATCCTTTCTCAACACCACACCTAATTTAGCTGGAATTGTGGTGGAACAACTCCAGAGCTTCTCCCTACAGAGATGCTCCCATGTGATTTCCTGGCACAGCACCCTCAGGTTGTCCAAACTGAGAAGCAGGGGCAGACCTTGGGACCAGCACTCTGCAGAGAGGACTCTCAACCAGCATGACAGATGTCCTTCACTGCCCACCAAGACAGAAACGGAGGATGCAAAGAGTAGAATGTCTCCCCAACCCCCTTCCCAATATACTGTAACATCTCTCTGCTTTACTCTCCTTTCCCTCAAATGGAAGATAACTGAAACAAATTAATAGCAAGACACACAATACCAACTGGCAGAAACTAAGATGGAAAGAATGTTAAAAAAAATTCACAAAATAAATCAAGGGTCAAATTTACTGACCACACCAGCACTAAGTAGCCTATCCAGCCTTAAATAAATAATTGAAATCAGGGGAACAAAAAGCTCATCTTGTCTTCTGTCCATTCATAAAACAACAGCACGTTTGTCTTAGGGCGAACAGAGAATTTGGCTCCTGTGTACTTTTGCTCCACAAACCCATTCTTCTTTAATTACTTGACAATGGGTTCATTTTCGTACCCTTTTCTTTTTCCCCTCATTCTAGCTCAGTGTTATTTGTGAAAATATTTTTATTTTGAAACAAGGGAGAGGAAGGAAGCAAACACCATAATATTCTATTAAAAAGGATGGTCTACTCCCTTGAAACCTTCCTAGTAGAGAATCTCCAAATTATCTAACACAGCAAATAACTACTCCTAATAAGCTTTGGTCATTCCCTTTGGAACAGTTCAGTTGTTCAGCTGAAAGCAACCAACCAAAGTGAAGTTTCCAGCAGTGGTTAAGTCTCACATGATAAGTGGAAACCTCAGGGCAGTGTCTGGAAACAGCAAGAGGGTTTTGTGAGGAGTTTTTTATTTTCCTCATTTCACACTCGCCAAGCTCCCAGGTCTCGCTAGGCCCCCCTCAGTAAGGCAACCTTTGAAAGCCTTTGGGACCGGATTTTACTAGATTAAGAAGAAGCTTTAAAGAGGCTGTGACACAAATATTTCATTTCTCCATTGACCCTTCTCAGGGCCCCACTCAGTGTGGACTGAGAGCTCCATCCAGTGCCCTCGCCATGGCCTTCACGAAAGCACACGGTGTGCCAGGCCCCACAAACCTCCACTGCTGCCTCTAACACCAAATAGAGAGAGCACAGATTTGGGTTTAAATTATCTACATCTGAATAACGTTGGTGGCTACTGCAAGAGTTACCACAAAGCAATGTCCTCCCCTGCTATGGCACGCTGGGGGTGTGAAAACTCTGCTAATTATCATCATCTGCAATCCAGTACTAACACACCTTTGCTCTAGGTTTTGCTTATCCTTATTTTGTTACTTTCTTTGAGCTGCAACGTCTATTGTAGTAAATTATTATTTATAAGGAGAATAAATCACATCCAGGAGATCTCCATAAGGAACAACCATAAAACCCTCTAAGTTTTGTCATCTCACTTAACGCAATATTCTCTCCTGAAAGAAAAATGCAACATTTACCACTTAGGAAAACCAGAAGAAGCAGAAGGGATATTCAAGTGCAGTTACACATGAGCTTTTCTAGTCAGTCACAAACCTTGACACTAAAAATAACTCAGCCCAAGTCCCAATTTAGCCCACTGTGAAAACTTTCTCATACAATTCTCATTTTTTTCTCCTTTCCACCCTTTCTCCTCGCCTCCAGAGCCTACTATCTAAGTTTATCAAAGGAAACTTCTGGAATACACATGTCTAATGAGTTTTAAAAGTTAGCACAAATGCAGTTGATCCTGTCTTGGGGTAAGGGGATGGACTACATAAACCCTATGGCTCCATTATTCCCTCCTGGCTCCAAAGCTTTCCCCCCTACAGAGGTTTGGGACTCCCGCTCCCAGTCAAACACTGATGTTGAACTTTAAGCAAAGGAGACTGTTAGCAGCACTGTGTTTAATATCATGACTGAGGGTAAATAATAGAGCCTCATTAATACATTTTTACTTGGAGACACAGTACAGTCAGCAGCTAAACAAATTCAGACAAAGAAAATAATCATTCCCAATAACAAACTGTGATCTAGATTAAATGTAACACTTCAGAGAAATGTACTGTGATACCTCTGTAAAATTAATGAGGTCTTAGTAAAACCAGACCTCATTAAACTATCTACCATTAAATCTTTCCTGGAAAATTGGAGAAAAAAACATCTCTTGTGTAGATTAACTGATGTGTCAGCCAGCTCCTACTGTAAAGACCACAAGGTGAAATACAGCAGAGCCAGGAAAAGCCGGACAGAGTTCATGGCCTTCAAGCCAAATAAACTCCACTTGACAATACTACAATAGTTAGAGCGAATACAACCAGCAAAGCAGCAAAAATAAGAATAGAATAAGAGCAATTGGATTTGAAGTTAAATGAGGGATCTGTTACCCCAAGTATTATCAGGATAGATAGATAGATAGATAGATAGATAGATAGATAGATAGATAGATAGATAGATAGCTGGATAGAACTAACCCATGTTTCAATGTCTTCACATGTCACAGCCCTATAAATTTACACTTCCGTGTAAATTTATAGGGCTGTGATTTCTCCAGGATCAAGAATTTGACATTTTGCCCAACACCTGAAAACCAGCATGGCTATGAGCTTCACACAGAGATAAAGTTAGGAAAAGTAAAGAGCATTGTCTTCATAAATATATTCTAACCTTTTGCATCATGGCATTGCAAGACTTCCATCTCTGCATAGGCAAATTTGCTCACTTTAGGAATCAAATCAATTTAAAAAAAAAGTAGTGAAGCTGACAATGCAACATTATATTCACTTGCTTGTTAGAAACTTTAAAATGACACTCAATTCCATACATTCTTACACTTACTAGCAAGGACTAGTGGATTTACAGAACCATAATTGAAACATTCTGAAACACGAGTTGTGACCTCATTTTTCAGATGGAGAAAAATTGAAGACATGTGAATTGTGAAGTATATTATTCCACCTCAAAAAAAAAAAAGTCCAACCAAACCCCATATCTCTCTTGTCTACATTTCAGTTTATAGTTGTCACTTTAATTGCTAATGGTTGCTCCAGAGACTCCAAATAAGTCTTCAGATAAGGTTTAGTACAAGTCAGCAACAGCAGCGAATTTATGACTCTGTAGAGTCATGAATTAGACATGATAAATTTCTACCAGTGATTATCATTCAGGAGATGGTTTGCCTCGGGTTTATTAACAAGATCCTGAATAAATCTTTTTAGCAGCTCCTTCTGACAGAGACAGGCAAGTTACCTTTAATAACTCTGAAAACATCCACTGGTAAAGAATTTACCTCTTATTCTTGTACTTCAATTAAAATGAGGCGAGGTTTTAGTTCACTTAACCCTCAGACAAGTTAACAAAATCATCTTTATTACAGAAACACTATAGGGAGATTGTCCAAAGCTAATAAAATTCCTGTAACAAGTAAAAGGTGTAGAAATTATCCCTGCTGAGGTGGTTAATACCATCTCTATCACATTTCTACATTCATTCTTCAGAATCAATATAAACTTCCTTATGCATAAACATATCCCTGCTGTATACACAACAAAGAATCTTTACTGAGATGTATTCATTATTACCATCAAATGATCAAAACCAAGAATCAGTAAAATCATCAATATTCTAGTCAGTTAAATGGCCTCATATTTGGAATCACTTAAAAGTTGCAGTGTGTATCTTTGAACACTCCTCTGAAATAACCTCTATAGGAACTGGTGCTTTTGGCTGATTGGCTTTGAGTGAAGGGATGTATCTGGGATGTGCTTTGCATTAAAATAAAGAGAACCTGATCCAAGCCTCATATAGAAGATAACAAAAGAGATTATGTTAAGATGGCCAACTCCTATTAGGAGCATTTATTTCTACAGAAAGTATAAGTATAGAGAAGTGAAGCACCAAAAAAAACTTTACTTGAGTCAACTTTCTAGTCAAAACACATTTGATAACATCCATGTAAAGAGATAAGGACTTTTTTTTCTAGCTACAACTTGAAGGAGTAGCATGGCAACCTCATTTTCAGAAGCATTTAACACATATACATCGAGTCAATCACCTAAAATACTTCTGGACATCTTTGCCAGGCACTTTAAAAGCCTTCTCAAAATCCCCTGGGTTCTAACGGCAAAGCTCCGATAGAATTCCGAGCAGTCTTTTCCCCTCAGTCACCACATGGGGCGAGGTCACAGCTCCCAAACAACGATTGTTCAAATGTCCCTGCTGATGCAGAGAGGTATCCTGGCCAGGGGAGGATGAAAGAGGCAGTTAACAGTGATTTTAACAAGACACAGAAAACCAGGGATTTTCCCCCAAGCTTCTGTAACATCATTTTCAGGTGTTTTTTTCCCGTTTTGCTTTTGTTGTTGTTGCATGTTTTGTCTTTTATTTATTGTTTTGTTACTTGCTTTAAGCTTTGCCAAATACTCAAAACAACTCTGTTGCCAAAACTTCCATTGCTTTCTTAGATAATGATTTTTCAACACAGATATTTCCATTCATTATTAACAAACAGTATTGCAAACAACAAGTTGGCACTGACTTTTCAGAATACCTAGCTGACTATTCATGACCTCTTTATCCAAATAAAATTGGGTTTTGTACTAATTTGAATGCATATTTATTCCTATAAGTGACATATTTTACCCTGGAAAAGCCACTAGTACAAATGGTAACAGAGTGGAGCAGAGCAACTCCAGTCCTCCAGATTACTCTGAGCTTCTCTTCTCCCCTTATCAAGGTAAATGGTGATAATACCAGGGAGAAAAGCAGGCTGATGGCTGGTAGCAACTTCAACATGTGCCAAATGACCAAGCACAGAGGTATAAAAGTGTGTGGAACTAGTGACACATTCTTCAAAGCTGTCTGCTGCTCCGTGGCAGAACCCTTAAGTGTTATAACCCCAAAAAATCACATCAAGTCTCTTTCCCTCACACGTTTCAGCTTACAAAGCAAACACAAGCTTATTGAAAAGGTTAACTAAATTCCATGGTCAGAAACAGCAAAAGCATCAGGACAGGGCAGGATGAGGCAGATCTTTGTGGATCCTGTGGCCATGAAGCCCAGGCTACACGGGATGCATTTCCCTGCTGCAGGAGGAGGGATGCTGAAATTCCTGAAAGCAGCCAAAGAAATTGGCTCTCAAGTGCCGTAAAATTCCAGGGGCACCACTTACGACCACAGTCAGTCTGAGGTATTTGGTTTAAGAATGATTAATCACAGATGAATCAGCCTTTTGTGTTTTTTTTTCTGACATTTCAGAACCCTTTCTAGTATTCCATCTATCTGAAGTCTGGCCATGCCTTGATACCATAGGAGACTGTTTGATATAATTCCATTTACTTTGGCCTGCATACAAGTCTGGATAAAGATTTCAGTCAAAACACCTCTTCACATCATAGAATAGTCTTAAAATGGTACACAGAGATAACACAGCAGGACAACATTAATTCTCTTATGCACTTCAAAGTACACTCATGGCTATTTACAAGCTTAGCAAAGCAGTTTCAGGGAAACCAGGTCATTGACCAAAACAAGGAATAATACATGCTCCAAATGCAGTATTTGCATACAAATATTGACACTGAAAAAACCTCAGAAAACCCAGAACTAAGGAAATTCACATAGAAAACATCACCAACAAATCATTTCCAATAGAACTTGGAAGAGAAGTTGATTTCAAGGCAATAGATGTGTGAATAGTAAATGCAAAATACACTTACTACTTACACCAGAAGCACAAGCCCAAAATCTATTTAGTGTCAATCACCACAAGACTCAAAAGCAGTATCAAAAAACTGCAATGGAAAAACAGAAAGGATCTCAAAGAGTCCAGGACTGAGTGGAAAATGTGAATTTAGTAGCACAGAGTTGCAGAGTAAAATTTTTTACTTGGAAAAATACAGGATAAAACAGCGTATCAGTACAGGAAAAAACCCATCATCCATCTGCTGTTTGATACAGCTGTTCACTAACAGGGATTGTTTTATTTACAAACAGATGTATAGAGGTACACAAATAAGTGTGTTCAACTGAAAAGCATTAACAAGTAGAGTACTTAAACACATGAGAAGCAAGCCCGAAACAAACATCATCCTAAAGTAAAATACTTTCTTATACCTACAATTTTATCATGGACTCCAAAATGCATTAGGAAAAAGACTCTGCATCTTGCAAGTCCTGGAAAGTTTTCCAGGAGACTATTTTCCAACATAAGAACTACCACATCTAACAGAGCCTGAAGTGTTCTACTTCGAGGTTGTGAATTTCTTCAGAGAACCATTTTAATGTCGTATTACCCTAACCTACCTGGAAAAATATGGAACAAAGCCACTGCTTAAGGTTTTTTTGTAGGATTTTTCCACATTAACATAGTTAATTGGACTACAGAAATCCTTTTGTCTCAATGGAGGTTTTATTTTACCGGTTCAAAAGTATTAACCTATACACAGGAACAAATCTAGGAGAAGCTGGTGGCAAAGAATAGCCCAATATTATGATATATTCCCTTTCCTCATCTGAAGTGTTTTCACTGCTGCTCCACTGTTTTAAAATCACACTCAAGTCCAACACAGACTGCTTGGGAACAAGAGGGAAGGGAAAGGAATAAGGGGTCAAAAGTTAAGTTTAATTTTTAAAAACTGTAATTACAGTTCCTATATGGGGTGGATGATACTCTTTAACTATTTATCTTCCTGACTGATAATCCAGAGTTTTCCAACTCTGTACTAAGCCACAGGTATCCTGACTTGGGGGTCCTCTTCCAGGGCACTCAAGCCTCCAATCTTCCACTGGATTACACACTATTTATGCCCAAAATTGGACCATTTGTGGAAACAAAATCCTTCAAATGAAAAGGTCACACACTGCCCCCCAGTAATGTATTCTCTGTCAGTTCGGCCCCTAACCTGCTCAGGAGTGCCTATGAATATTCAACAGCTGCACAGATGTTCTGTCCATACCAAAGGGACTGCTCTAAGAAACTTCCTAGGATAAAGGTATAGGCAACATTTTAAATACTGCTTAAAAAGGAAAACAAGCATATTAGCAGCTTTATTAAAAAAAAAAAAACAAAAAAAAAAACCAAACACCACCAACAACAGCAAAAACAACTACAGCAAAAACCTCCAAAAAACTACTATGTCAATGCCTTGGAAACTCCTTAGGGCACACAACACAACCAAGCTGGTCTGATGCAGAGGGGAGATGCTGTTACTGTATCCGGCCCATTCAGTGTTAGATACGATCATGTATTATCTCTGCTTTAAAAAGCCCAAGGTTTGACTATTACTTTACACCCAAATAGGTTAGAAACCAGAAGAAATGTCTACAATTTAGATTCCAAGGAAGCACCCATGCAGAACAAGGTTTTTATGCTTGTTGTTGGATATCTCTACCTCCAGTCTAAGAGCCATGTGTATTTAAAGCCAAAACATCCAGCTATGGCCTCATGTGCACAACATTAATGCATCAGTCCTGGATTATAATACAAATACAACAGTTCATTGCACAGATCCCCTATTATTCCAACCACATCTTGTACAGTACACTGAGTTTTACTCCATGCAAAGTGGAACACTGTCAAAATCCTTATATCAACATCAAAGTCACTGTTCCTAATACACCCCAACTCACCAGCTATCTCTTCTCCATCAGCAGCAGGAAGAGACAGCTGTTTGGTACAAACCAGTAGTTAAACTCAAGCATCTCTTTGATTTTAGTCATCAAGCATTGGAACAGGCAGCCCAGGGAGGTGGCTGAGTCCCCATCCCTGGAGGTGTTTAAAAGCCTGGTAGATGCAGTGCTTGAGGACAGGGTCTAGTGGTGGACTTGGTGGCAGTAGGTGAATGATTGGACTGGATGATCTTAAGGGTCTCTTCCAACCTTAATATTGCTATGATTCTAAAGTAGTCTAGTACTGCATTTCTGTCAAAAATCAAACACAAATGTCAGCTTAGGCATTTCCATTGATCACAACCTGTGACCAGTAAGAAAATTTTCAAAGATTTTCAAAATCTTCTTTTTACAAAAAAAAAAAAAAGAAAAAAAAAGAAGAAAAAAAAAAAGATCCATCATATCCATGCTCTTCCTAAGACATTGCATATGTAAAGAAGTGATAATGTGCCTAGCCTTCACTTCACATCCTAGGACAAATAATTTGCAAAGGAAATCACAAGCAGAGGACAAAACCAACCCAGTGGTTTCCTTTACCTTTCCTTCATTTAATTTGCTGAGCTGACATAAGTTTAACAGCAGTTGCCTGAGCCTGTGGTTCTTCCACACTAATATCTTTAAGAGAAGGAGCCTCTGACATCTCTGTTAAACTGGAATAAAGTAATGTCTTCTTCGTGTAATGCCTTTAAGTCAGTGAGCCATTAGTGAAATTGCTTAATCCACAGAGGCAGCACGTACCCACCCCACCTGACCACTACCAATCACTGCCCAAGACCAGTGGCACTATCCAGACTCATTTGAAAGCTCAATTTTAAAATCTGTTTCCGGTGTGCTACTTCAGTGAGGGTAAAGTGGAACTGCAGAATTAACGTCAGTTAATTCAATTGCATTATGCTGGGCCACTTGTAAAACAAATATACACAGGAAGAGGAATACAACATAAAATAAAAGCCCTTCCAATTCATTTATTAAAGTGCTACTCTCCCAACACAGAGCAGTACTAACTTGTTATTGTATGTGTTTGAAATATATATGTATAGGCTTTCTTCTCTCCACTCCCTGCCCTAGGAGTTCTATGGGCCACACTCTTAATTACCTAAGTATATTGATACGTATAGGTTTCTGGAAGACTACAATGTATATTCTACCATATCACTCTTATCAGTCATTAATATAAACAAAGGAAGAAAAGGAGCTTTTGAGGGAAAAAATTAAAATTAAAAAATACTACCACTACAATTTATTCAGATTCTATGATTTGAGAATGAAACCTAGCAGTGTCATGAGGTTCTTATAGTGTTGATGCAAACATTTTCAAGTAACAGCCAGGCCCAACAGAAGAGACACCACCTTATGATAAATAACAAATGTGTAGTGGCTACTGAGGCTACCTCCAAGTTTTACAGCAGCTAATCTTCATATTTAAATAGTTTGCTGGGTACTTTAATACACTGACTCACATACAAGCTTTGTTTAACCCATAGATACAAGGTTCACATATCTATTAAAACTACCTGCAGCTGAACCTGAAGTTTCAAAGCAAAGCTACCTTTCATTTCTGGCATGCTTTTTGCCATTGCATCACTCATTTTCTGAAGTGCCCTAGAGTAAACTAAAGGCATTCTTTTGACAAGCCTTGAAGTATCTATGCTGTAGAACAGACAAGGGATGACGTTAAATAACAGCATCTCAACATGAACAAACCATCCCAAGCTTTTCAATATTTCCAAAGAGCAAGCAATCAGAAGCTATGGTTCAAGGTGGTCATGCTACAGCCTTCATGATGATTCTGATGACAGAGGCAGTGTTTTCCAACTCACCTGCATGTCTCCCTCAAACTTTCCACACTATTACCAGATGTATCTGGTTACATGTAAATGTTCAGCAAGTAGCAGCTAACGGGGGTTACAAAGGAGGTCTGGTGACAGACTGGTTATTCCAACCATTCTGCAGATTCTCCTTGCCCCCTTCCTCAAGCTGCTGCTAACCTAGCTTCTCCTGGTTCCACTGGTAGAACCAGTCCCCTACCAAAAAAAAGATGAGGAAAAAACCAACTACAGCCAAGACTACAAAGGCACATTATCATTGTCACTAAGCAGCAGTTCCACAAATATGCAAACCTAGAAAGGGGAGAAATTCAGTCTGTTGGAAGATATACTGTAAACATGAGATAATCAGGTAACCAAATGACAAACTATTATCTCACAACACTGAAAACCTCTCCATGTGAGTTGCTTTTAAGCCAACATGTAATAAATACCACATGCAGCTAAGTTGAAATAAAAAAAGAAAAAAAAAACCCTAAGCCAAGCTAAATAGAAGCCAACATTCAAATTTAACCATATAAAGTTTTCATTAAAATCCAAAATGACAATTGTGAAATATTCTTTTACTAAGAACACTGTCAAATGCTTTGAATGATGGCAGACTAAGGAAGTTAGTAAAAGACACACACTTTACCTTGTATCTCATTTTGGGGCATGAATGAATGTAGAAACCCATGTAATAAAAACAGAGATCTGGAGCTTTTTCATGAAGTTGCCTAGTAAAAGCAATTTCCCTGTGAAAGGAAAGAAGAGACTAATTATTTGGAATACAATTCTGACATTCATTTCACCTCTCCATATTGAAATATTTTGCAACAACCTGTCTCCTGACCTATTTAAAGGTTTAGGCTTCTACAAAATAATATAGCAAGACAACAAAAGGATTGCTTCAAGAAGCCCAAAGATAATAAACTGAAAATAAACACTTAAAACCAAACAAATCACCAAAATGCAAAAATACCATGTCAGACTTCAAAAGACTTTCACTTTTGTGATTTGTCTTGCCAAGTGACTGACTTGAAATTCAAACAGAAGTGACTAAAAGCCTCTATGTCACAGGCTTCTTCATATACATGTACTCTGGAATTCTATGGAAATGTGGTCCAGCCACTGTACACAGACTGGCTAATGTCACTCAGGAAAACAGCAGTGAAGTTTTAAAAAGCAAACCTCAAGCATAAACTTATTTTTTCTGTTATCTGAATTCTAGTAATTTACATGTAAAAATATCCATCTTTATGCAACAAAAGGTATTTTTCACCCACCCTATGTATGTTTGTACAATTTTATCATTTGTTCTGAAAGAGAAGTGTCAATGGATTCCAAAATAAGTTTACTTTTTATTTACTGGCACAAAAGTAAGAGCATTATAAAGATTTAGCTGATGTTTCCACTATAATACTAATTTTTACAGCCTTTGTAACTTTGTAGTTCACTTTTGTAACAGATTTGATAAAACAAAACACTGTCTCTTTCAGTGTTGAATGGATACAAGGACATTGGCAAATGCATATAGAAAGCATGTACAAATACTGGGGTTCTTTTAATATTTAATGTTTGTTTAAGTGTATGGATAACCTAACATTTTAGTCATGTGCAGTTTGCTGAAAGCACCAAGAGTTTGTTAAAACTGTGTGTATATATGTGTGTATGTGTGTGTGCATATAAATATATTTCTTCAAAGAGAATGTCCTGAAATAAGATATTCCATACTGGAATATCCAGGTAAATACAACAAAGCCCAGAAGTGAGATCTATGTACTACTAAAAATGTACAAACATGCCCTTCATACACATCACCTCTAATACATGGCATAAAGTTACCAGCCTTACCATTTCATGCAGATTGCTCTGGACCTAACTAAATACCTTTCTGCAATTCAAAAAAACTGGAACACTACAGCAGAAAAACATTACCTTTACCTTTTAAAATTTCTTATACACAATTGGATTACACTGATTTAATCAAACAGAAAGACAAAGTGACAGAAAGTTAACAGACCATGATGCAATGGGATATAAACTGAGCAATGATGCTTCGTGCAGGTGAACCAGGGCATAGGATACCACAGCTGGCTTGCTTAGAACTGCTGCCTGTATCTGCACATACTGCAGTCTCCAGAGATACACCTTGGGTCAGGACCCTTCATTCTTCTTGGTCTATATTTCACTTATCTAGCCAGGCAAGCCCCCTCCTGGCAGTTTTACTAGGAGGGATAAAAAAGCACACATCTCATTCCTCCATCCAAGAGGCAAGAGAATGTTCCAACTCCAATGTTTGCAGACCAGGAGCAGCAGCGTGGTGTCACTGCATGGCACACAGGATTGGCAACTCACACCTACCTACACCCTTTCTGCCAAATCTCTCCTATGGAAAAAGCACTACAGACTTGAGATTGCCTCCTGTAAAGCTCTCAGCTATGGCACATAGCTACTGAGTTAAGAACAGCTCTTGGTGCTTGGCAAGAGTACTCAACTGGTAAGACACTCATTTCATCAGTATGAAATTTGGACTTGGCATTTCAGGGCTACATAACCCAAATCCAAGAGAAGCTGAAGTATCTGTCCTCCTACTAAATAGAGATGATGAATCCTATGCTTGTCTGCTATTCCTGATTTCAGGTAGTAGGGGGAATAGCTAACTTCCTCCTGCAAATAAGAATCACTCAATATTTCTTTATATTTTTACTCCTTTGGTTGCAAGTGCTATTTCACAAGTAGCTGCTTCTCTCCTCATTCTTTAACTTATGTGTCTACATATTTCAAATGAACTACTAATCCCATCCTTTCTATGACTCTGCAGCAAAATGCTCTCAAAGTAGCATCAAGTGGAAGTGACAGCACAGCAATGCAGCTTAACCTCCTCAGAGTCAGATTGGCAACAGCACTGAAAGTATCAGATTCCTTTGCAACTTCCTAAATCCTCCCCATCCCTCAAGGCTGGGGGTTCCCCCCCACCACCACCTTTTGAAAGAACAAGAACACAGGCCTCCTCAAAAACTGCTGGGAGCTCAGTTTTATTGCTTCAAATGCTAAAGAATTTATAAGCTCCTTTTTCACTAGTTGAGACATGAACACATGTTGTGCCAAGTTTAAGATTTATTATGTAGAAAATTTCAAATCATTTCAAGAATTCATAAAAATTGATTATGTAAGTCTATTATTGCATAAAGTAACGTGATACATACAAATGCTAAAAAACAATCCTTAAGAGAATTTTATGATATATGCTCACCTTACATGGCAAAAATAAAAAATAAAAAACAGTCTAATTTCAAGTATCTAGCATATGCAATAAAATACTACTTTTCTGTCTAATAGACAGGAAAAAAAAAATACCTAAATCCTAGGAGTTCCAAAGTTTTTTTTCCACATTGTAAATTCTAATTAATTTTAAAAAATCACCAGTACCATTGATTGCTTCAAAAATGACAATTCAGAGTCTTTCAGACATAATACCAATTGAGATGCTACATCAACATTACTTTTCATGACAACTTTGAAGTTAGTCCTGATTGGTGCTGAACCTGGACCAGATGACATCCAGAGGTCATAGAATCCCAGAATCCCAGACTGGTTTAGATGGGAATGGACTTCAAAGCCCACCCAGTGCCACCCCCTTCCATGGGCCAGGGTGCCCAAAGTCCCATCCGCCCTGGCCTTGAACCCTGCCAGGGATCCAGTGGCAGCCTCATCTTCTCTGGGCACCCTGTGCCAGGTTGTCCCCACCCTCACAGAGAGGGATTTCTGTCTAATATCCCATATAAATCTCCCCTCTTAGTCCATGTGTCCTATATCATTCCCTGCCTCTGTAACCAGTCCCTCTCCAGCTTTCCTGGACTGTTCTGCAAAACCAGGTTGATAGCAAATTTAAGGCTTTAAGTTTCATAGAACTGTTCTCTCCATCAGCCTTTCTAAAGACAATGATAATAAGATTGATATACCTAAAAAATACTAATAAGAGACTACTAATCCAGACAACAACAATGTTCAGGTACTCTATTATCTATGATCTCAATGTGCATAGAACTATAAAAGTGATTAACTTCATTTAGTGACTGGGCTAAGGTCAAAGAAAGAATTATTTCCATTCAAAATAAAAAAGGGGCTTTTCCTGCTGAAATCAAGCCATAATAAATTATTTTCAGGGGCAATACAAACCTAGCATTTAATGTCTAACCGATTTTTTCACCTTATTTAGTATTTAGCTAACTAGAAAGACACGGCCCTGTTCAAAGATGGCAAATACAAAAATCTGGATGCAGTCAACAGTAGAAAATTAAAAACAAAGCAAAACAAGGTAACAAACTCCCCTCAAAACCCACAAATACTTTGTCAGAGATACAGTATATGCAGAGACTAGAAATAAAAGCTGCAGTATATGAACAAGTATCAATTCTTCTCATTACATCTACCCAGAGAGAGAGCAAGAGAGTCCCCTTACCGTAACGCAGAGTAGACTCCCAAGGACAGGAACGAGTAGTCGGGATCGTAGTACAGGTAGACGGAGGACACGCAGTGGGGCAGGATATCAATTACACCCACAGCAATTATCTTCCCATCCAACCAATACTGCTGGTGGAAAGAGCCATAGCCACATTCTGGTCCAGTGGGTGCATTCTCTGCCTAAGCAAAAACAAGAAGGGGATGTAACTGTCTGACAGGTAGAATTCCAGTGTAAAAATTATTGCAGAAAGATTTTAACGTAAAAGTAAATACTGTGAGAAGTTATTCCTGTTATCCATGTTTGGGGAATGGCAAAAAGGGACTTGAGATACAGGGAAAACAGGGTTAATTCACTGTGTCATTTGTGACTTCTGCTGTCCTCATCAGTAAACTCTACACATCACTCAAACATGAATCTGCAAATAGCATCTGCCATCTAGCACTGATAGTGCTGAAATGCTAAAGCATGATTCATCAAGTTATTAATGCAATATTACATGCTAATAAGTTCTGCAGATACTCTTTAATTTGACCTACTCTTCAACAAGAGGCACAGCCCAATGGCAGAGATGAAATACAGACAAGTCTCAAAGCCATCTGTGACTGCATCACTCCTCCAAGACTTTCTCTCACAGCAAGGACCCTGCTGTCCCTTTCCCTCATGTCTCCAAGGACCAGGAGCACTCTGGCCACAAACATTCAGTTTCTCTGAGTGGCCATTAACGTGGCTTGAGAAGACCATTTATAAAAAGAACTGAAGAGCTTACTCTTCAGGTGAGGTTCAGACTTAGAATCATACAATGATTAGAGTTGGAAGGGACTCCCAGAAGTCATCTAGTCCAACACCCCTGCAAGAAGCAGGGACACCCCCAACTAGATCAGGTTGCTCAGGGCCTCATCCAACCTGGCCTTGAACGTCTCCAGGGATGGGGCATCCACCACCTCTCTGGGCAACCTGTTCCAGTGCTCCACAACTCTCACAGGAAAGAACTTTTTTCTGATATCCAATCTAAATCTCTCTCCCTCCCTCTATTTTGAAACCATCACCCCTTGTCCTGTCACAACAGGCCCTACTGAACAGCCTCTCCCCATCTTTCTTGTAGCCCCCTTGAGGTCCTGGCAGAGCACTAGAAGGTCTCCCCGGAGCCTCCTCTTCTCCAGGCTGAACAGCCCCAACTCTCTCAGCCTGTCCTCATAGGAAAGGTGCTCCAGCCCCTTTATCATCTTTGTGGCCCCCTCTGGACCCTCTCCAACTGGTCCATGTCCTTCTTGTGTTGGGGGTTCCAGAACTGGACCCAGTACTCCAGGACTTCATAAAGTTTACTTTTTATGACCAACTAAGAACCTGAAACTCTTGTGTCGCAAGAAGATCTGTGGAGCTGCTTCTTTGTCAGCACACAACAGAGCATCTTCTGCAAAAACACTAAAGAACTCACTGAGGCTTTGGATGTGTTTCAGTAGGTCTCCAGACTGGGTAAAGCACCTAGAGCCAGAAACTGATGCTTCAAATTAAGAAGAAAATGATCTCCTAATTCAAACTGTATTACACAACCAGCTTCGGCATGCCGTTCTCTCCCACATCAAGTTTACTTTAATCCTGAATTCCACTGTGCTCAACTTAATTATCCATCTAGTCATGTTTTTCACTGCGTTGCCAGATCTTCAGAAAGCTGCTTCTCACTCAATAAATCTGACAGTATTGCCTACTATTACCAACTGGTTTGCATTACAACAACAGAAGGTGGGTTTAATCAAGTATTTTGATACAGTAGCGCAGACCGAAGAGATGATGGGCAGTAGAAGTTATTCTAATTGGTACCACATGTGTCAAAAGAAAACAACCACGTGAGCAAAAACCATTTCAACCAGTAAGTCCCCCAAAAAAGGGCCATGTAATAAAATGTTTGCATTTTCACGTGGTTATATAGCATAAAACTAGATATGGAGCTACAGGCACTGTAGAAGTCATCAAACATCTTGAGAGCTCAATCTGCAGTATCCAAGGATACTGGACTCGGGTCCTAGTGTATTAAACTAGGTCTCTACTCATTCAGGTAAAGCCTACTTACTCAGTGGTTATGGTTTCATACAACATCCTCAACTTTTCAGCAGAGCCCAGTGAAATACTATGGCCAGCAGTAAAACTTTTAAGGTGGGACACAGTCAACTAAGAGATTTTCTCAAAGGATTTCTCAGCACAGGTTAAATTCTCTCAGCAACCAAGGGGCAGTTGGTGACATTAAATGTAAAATATCTACTGCAAGCCAAGGGGAAAGATGACTTGGAATGTAATACAGACTTGCTTAGGTTTCATTTAAAACAGATTTTTCTCTCTTTGTGAAAAACTCATCATATAGGATTTAATGAACACTAAAAAAGATAGTCCAAGCCAACATACAAAAGACTGAATCTTAGAGCAAAGTCTTCTAAAGTTTAATGCTGTGTCTGTGTGTGACCCCAAAACTCCAAGTGGCTTCACATGGGTTTGGTCACTAGACCTCTATAAACCAACCTATTAGCATCATTTAAAAACTTATAGTAAAGTATAAACTAGTTATTTCTCTAATGCAATTACAAGGAAATGTCATGGCATAAAAGAGGCTATGTTCTGTGACAAACCAATTTCAGGCAAAAGGTTCAGGGATCTCCATTACATTAAACAAATAACATTTTTAAAGAGTGGCATTTTCCTTCTCCTCCTCAAAAACCTCTCATACAATGTAATCCTTTGTAAGGCATGTTAAGTATTATGTTTTCTCCAATTTCTCAATGAACACTTGGCTCCTTCAACTTGATCTCTCATTCACCAGCCAGGCAATTTGACATGAAACAGGTGTAGAATATGAAATGTTTTCCTAAAGCAGGTTATACCATTTCACACTATTTCTGTGTCCACCTGGGACCACTGTTTGTCAAAGGTGATGTAAAATATACCCATGACATCAGGTGAGCAAGTCCCACCAGAGAGGCTTACCTTATCTACCCAAAATAATACACATTACCCCTGGAATCAGTCCAAAGGGACCAACTTGCTCAAAATGAACAACTTGAACTTCAGTACAGTGAATTACTATCATCTGATGTATTGAAACAATAAAAAAAACCCAAAGAGAACTAAATCCAAGGAAAAAAAAAAAGAAAATCAAATAATTGTCTCTCCAATGAATATAATGGCTATAACACAAATAAAAAGACAATATATTCCACCATGTTAATTCTACCTGTCTTCATATGCTGCTACCTAGTGAGTGTGAACACATTCAACTGCTGATATACTATAATGCATCATTAAAATTTAAATATTTAATAGCAAGTGGTATTACATATTGCCCCAATTAGCACACCTCAATGTAATAACTACTTATAATTTAACTTAAAAGCAAAGAAAACACATTGAAGAGATGTTTTCCTATATCACTGTCATTATTATGATGACTGAAATTGTACTTCTTAACCCACATGCCTGACCAGCATGCAACTGCAAGGCTCTTCCAAAACAAGTCCTGACCATACCAACTGCACAACCATTTTTCTCTGGAAGGCCTCATGAAATTTCCCATTCTGAAGCCTGATGGAGCTAGAAGGAGGAAGAAGATATGAAATCCATGCTATCCCTTACACACCAGACCACAAAAACCAAGACCCAAAGCCAGGAAACCCTTGACTTCTACACTCCAGTGGAAATTATTTGCCAAATGAGTGAATTAATTCCAACAGCTCCTTTCCCAAAGGCACACAAACACACCACCTCCAATATGGTATATTTCTATCTCTTGTTTAGCAATGTATTTCCTTTTCACCACTACATTCTCCTTTTAATAGCATTAGTGGAGATGCTGTGACAACAAACACAGGCTGTGTCAGTAGAGAGGCAGCACTGCATGTTTTCATTTTTAAAGGGCAGCAATGCCCTCACAGCAAAAAGTGGGCAACAGGATGCTGGGCTGCACCAGGCAGAGGTAGAAGGGGATTCTAAGGTATGAGAAAGCTGGGACACATCAGCCTCAAGAACAGACAACACAGGGGGAGGTTTTATCACTATGGAGATTAACTGGTGGGAGGGAATGAAGATAAGGGTGCAGATTCTTCTTGGTAGCTGCAACTGACAGGACAAGAGACATTGTGAGGCAAATTAAAACACAGGAAATTCAATCCAAACAGAAGGGAACAGGTTTTAAGGGAGAAGGTGGTCCAGCAATGGCACAGGTTGCCCAGAGAGCTTCTGGAGTCTCCATCCTTGGAGATATTCAAAACCCACGGTCCTGAACAACCTGCTCTGGTCATCCCTGAATAAATCTGTGATTGTGCATCAAGATGAAGTAAATCAACTCACTGTATCAGTGTAGGACACTGTGTACAGCACTTCTGTGCTGTACTGAAGAGGATGGTATTGGAATGATATTTCATCAGGACAGTGATAGGAAGTAAAATCCTAAGAAGCCTAATGAAGTTGTTAAGGTACAAGGGACTTCATGGCTAGATACTTCGAGTACCACCATGTAGACACAACAGTGTAAAGGAATTAAAGCCTTTAATTAAAACCTCTACACCACTGTAAAGAATTAAAAAAAAAATCTATTTCCCAAGATCTCTAAATGAAATGAGTTTGATTTAAACCTGAGCAGTGCACTGACTACATGACCACCTACAGAAGGTGACACTGGGAATCACAGACCTGTAACCACATGGGTTATAACTACATCTCCTACAAATTAACACATACAAAACAAACAACATCAAGTGAAGCAGAAGCTGATGTGCTTTCCAAAGAGCAAAGATCTGGATTCACAAATGCCTTTCAGTTCTTTATAATTCAAAAGCATTTCAATACAGATAAAAGCAAACAAATTGAGAACAAATGATCATTTACATAATGGAAAGCAGCTCACTTTCCATTGTGCTGGATCTTTCTGGTCTTCATCCTGGTATGTGATTCACTGAAGACTGAATCAACTTTGCAGTAAACTGAACTGATAGTTTTAAAGTGTTCAGGATGGTTAAACAAGAGCTGACTGTAAACTACAGAAAGATCTCATAATACTGCAGGATTAAAAGGGCAAAGGAAATATCAAATGTGCACAAATGCACGGTGGGAAAAAACTGTTGCTGTATACACATCCAAAACAATGGGTATAAACTAGCAATTAAGATGCTTCTGAGAGCAGTTTGATGAAACCATTGATTTGATGCTTAGCATTAGTCAAAATGGAAAAAGACTAAAAAGCAACGGGACAAGGATTTGAAAACAAAAGAACCCCAAAATAACCATCACTCGACCATGCAATGCCACCGAGCATCCAAACACAGGGGCTCGCTGACTGCTCCATCAAGATGATGTGGAACCACTTGGGCAGGACAATGAGATAACCCATTAAGCACCAACCCCACACCCCCACCCTGAGTGGTTCTCATTTTCCCTGGGCCCTCCTACCACACTGTCACTTCACAAGCCTTTGGTTGAGACTCCTCTCCCAGTGTTCACACGCGGGAAGTGGTAAAGCAGCAAATGTTTAACACTCAGCTTCTAAGACCAAAGGATGAATAAAAACACCTAAATGGTTTTCTCTGCATTATCCTGTTTACTGCTAGAAAACTGCCTAGTTATCTGCTACTACAGACTGGTGCATTTTTTAAACTATTCATTTTTGGTGCCAGAGCCTGTAGCCAAAACTGAAACAGAATAATAAAATAAGGAAACAAAATTTAAAAAGAGACAGGAAAATTTTGGGTGTTCATACTACCTGCAGCTAATAACACTCTTAAACACTCCAAAAATTACAAATTGAGCTCATGTAAGATTTAAATTTGATTTTAAATTATTTTTGTTCAAAAGAATAAACAGACTACACATTACTAGATTTGCTTGTGGCAACCGTTTCAGAATAAAGAATTTCAAGAATCCCTTGGCCTCTGATATACAACCTCTTTTATTTAACTTCATCTAATTGAAGACATCTGCACTGGTGCCACACAAAATTTAATTCAAACTTCGAAATGTCAATAAAAAGTGTCTGTAAGAAACAATACTGGTATAAACCTGGCAGGGAAGTGCACATCAACATCTACATAGCCATACAAAATTAAGAATATAATGGCAGTCTGCTGCCTGAGTTGACGAGGTGATAAAAGCCCTTTTCCTATAAAGTCTAATGAGCTCTATTACTCTTCAGCTTTCAGGAATGTAAAGGCCAGTGGACTCAGCAGAGAAAAGCAACAAACTCTCCACACATGGATTCAGTCAAACTGCGACATATCAAATTACTGGCGTAATTACTATAACCTGACAATTTCATTACAGTCACGCAGTACTTAACTCTTTAAGACTAACAAGACAGCAAGAGAAATCTGCAGTGTTTTCCTTGCTTGAAATGGAGCAACAGCATCTCTCCTTAACTTTCAACACAGATCATAATCAAATATCAGTTCAGGAAGTTATTTTGTAATGTATTTTTGTCTTTCACAGCAATAAATCAAGAACAGAAGAGACACTTTCTGCTACTGTTTCTTACTGATATGAAATTGTAGCTTCTTATCCAGCGAGGGAGTGCTCAGGCTCCTCTGAAAAAAGACTGCAACCCTCCTTACCCCTTGGTGAGGATACAAATACTGTGACACCCACCTACACCACCCACACCTTAATGGTTTGCTGCCTACAGAGAGGGAAGAGGCAAGAACACATTCCTCCAAACCTGGATCCTGAAGGAATACATACCTCCAGAGGGGAATCACAGAGGAATCGTGTGAACTGCACCACGGTACCATCAGCAGAAACACATGCCCCAGAAGACAGGCCAAATATGCAAAGCAGAAAAACAAGAAAAATATTAGCAATAGTTCAGGATACATTAACAGCTAGACAGTTGCAGTCTTTCAAAACCCTCTATTTGAAAAACACACCCAGATTTTAAGAGTCAAACTTCCATAAGCCATCTTCCCACATTCCACTTTGTTTACAACTACAAATAGAGATAATCAACCATCCAAATTTGTCCTTTCTACAAAAGAGAAGACAACTTTTTAAAAAAACCTGGTGTGAGAAAATTATTAATTCATAATAATGTGTAACACACATCTGTTTCTGGTGTCTTCATTATACACATTAACTTATACATCACCCTTCTCCATTCCATTGGTACCCGCCCCATCACCAAAGCAAGGGGGTTATGGCCCACGTATCTTTTAATTTAAATTAAATTTATTTACAGTCAGAATCATAAGCAAGCCTGTTCTAAGTCTGAACAAGGGGAAGAAGAAAATAAAATTAAAAAGAAACTTCCTGAAAGTGCAAGCATTTTCAGAACTCAACTCTTTACTCAATACAAAGTGATGTGCTCCAGATAATTGATGAAAAAGGCAAGCTGTTAATGATCTTGTTAAAGACTCTAGAAGTAATAAAAAGTAACAGTTATTTATTTACTATTGCTTAAGTATTTGATAGCAATATTTCCTTCATGGTGGACTCTGCATTAAACACATTACAAAGTTCTGGTATGTATCTAACCCCAAAACATTCCATTGTTAAAAAGCCAGTACATGTTACTCTGTTTAATTCTCCCTCCTGTAATAGCTGGGTGATTTAATAAGTCAGCACTTCACAAACTGCAAATTAAACTGACTTGGCTGGCCCTGTGTGGAGCCATGAGCAGGACTTGATGGTCCTTATGGGTCCCTTCCAACTCAGGAGATTCTGTGATTCTAAACAGGAACTTTCAATTAAAAGTTCAATAAAACTAAAACATAGACATCTTAAAAAAAACCCAAAACTGATTGTTGTCAAGATTTTTTTGTCAAGCTTTCTATGAATTTCTGAGCCTAAAGATTATTCTATTTCAAGGGAAATACAAAAAGTGAGATGATTATTTATCAAACCATCCCATTTTCTCCCCAGAAAAGGTGAGGAGAAAGCACACAACAATAAAAAATTCCAATATCACCAGTTGCCAACTGAAGATGAAGTTCCACACACAGCCTAAGTAATTAAAACTCTTTTCTTCATAAGGTATATGAAGCAGATTTTAGAGCTGAAAACAGTGTCTGATAGGTAGGTAGGTACCAACCAACCTCTATCCACAAACATTAACTGGACCACTCTCATTGTGGCTCTAAGTGAGAACAACCTGAACCTTCTCTAAGACTTATGTCCCCAAGAAAGCTGATACTAAAAGATCCAAGAGTCTGCAGGAAGTATTATTTCATACAAACACACTTCAAGAGATACTCAGTGAAGGAAGGGTAAACACAAGAACACAAACTTTATGGACAAACACTGAAATTCCATAAGGTGCTGGTGAAGACAGTGTGACTGTGTGTTGCCTATAATTAATTCATCATAGCAGAGCTCTAAATTACTCAGAGTTTGGAAAAGAAACAACTGGGTTGTCTTCATTAAATTCTAGATTTCTTTTTTATGTGGTGGATACAGAGAGGAATTGGTGGGGTGGGGTCAGACATCAGATAATACTTAAAGAAGAAAAAAAATAAATCAAGATTTAAATAATTGAGTTTTATTCCCATGGAAAAAAAAAAAAAAAAGAACAGTTACAAATTCCTACACTGCAAGTGCATCAGTCCTTGCAGCCAGTGATTTCAGAATGTATTTCTGAAAAAATAAACCATGTGTTACTCATTTTCATGTCAGAAGACCCCCAATAGTTCTTAATCTGTAACTTCAGCTTTATAGTGCAAGTTAAACCCTACAGGTGAGAAAACTCAGACAAGGAGATTTTTCAAACACTTTTATCCAGACTTCAGGCTCTGCTGTAGGATCCCTTGGCTCAGGAGCTGGGGTGAGGGGGGACAGGGGACTTTATCATTGTACCCCAGCAAAACTGCTGCTTGCTGGGAGTATATACTGTTACAACTGCCTGTGCTGCTGGCTAGCAAAAAAACCTTAACTGCAAATGAATTTGTATCACAATCTTACAGGGAAGAAAAAGTCTTGCTACATTTTCTTTCACTTGCTGAAGTTCTCTTAGCTTAAGTCCCGGAAAACTTCAGGAGACTGCATCTGCTCTAGAAGTCAATTAAGAGCCAATTACCCCTCCCCTCAAAAAAAATTTTCTTTTTTTTTTTTGATGGGCTTGTTGAGGCTTTTTTTTAAGGAAGAATTTAACTGGCACACAGAGCTGGAGAATTCAACAAATATTTCAGGTCCATTGACCCCTACTGTTTTCTTCTCACCCCTCCCTCAAAGCCACAGCACTTTGATCATAACCCAGGAATATACCTAGCTGATATATTCATTTAAACTGAAGTAAACATAGGATTCAGTTTCTAAATTAACAAACTCATGTAGTACTGCAAGATTATTATGGATACAATTAAAAAATGATTCAACAGACCATGAAAGAAGCACTGCCAAAAGCTGGTGTTGCATGTAAAATAACTCAATCCCTCACACAAGCACAATTAAAATTCCCTTCACAAAGTCATCCTTTCCTAATTTTCATTTCAAACTGAATTACTCAAACTTCAATCTTTTTAAAAAATATATAATATATATGAACATATACAATATATATGAGATCCAGGCATGGTTTTAGGTGTAAATTCATTACAATTGCCAGGAGGCACCAATACAACAATGGAAAATAAGTTTCAATGCAATTAATAAACTAAGAGAGGAAAACATCTCTGAGAATTAAATCAAGGCAGGGTGGAAAGAGGAAAAAAAATGAAAGGGAAGTTTGATTTCACCCAAAGCCACTTGCTGGAGTGAAAGATTTGTAAAGCTGTGAGCTGGCATGCTCACACCTGCTTCCTTCTGCAGGTGAGGGAAGATATTTGGGTGCTTTGGATGCTAAACCAGAATGGATTTGATGTGGTCCCTCAGTAACTTTCTGCATGTGAGGATTACTGATGTCACACAGTGACATCATAAGCCCTCTCAGGAAAGAATGGCTTTAACCCATCATCACCAGTAACTGCAGAATTATCCCAGACCTTCAGTGCACAGGCACTCATTTCTAATTTCCACTTTGCTCCTCTCTAACTCAGCATCAAGGAAAACATGAGTATTTGCCCTTTCCCTCTGAGGAAAGGAGGGCTGAGGAGTGAACAGGGGGGTCTGGGGCTTTGCTTTTACCTTTACTACAAGGTAATGTTACAAGTTTCCAGACAGAAGACAAGTTATGCACTGGAGCTGTGGGTTGTAACACCTCCATGTCCATCAAGCAAGCACAGAAGCCTTGAAAAGCCAGCTCTAGAGAGCCCTGGTTCCTTCAGTAACGGAGAAAAGTAAAAAATAAATCATAATTTTAAAAAGTCAAGTGTTCTGTAAGGCTAGAAGCAGCTGTTCAATAAGAGAAGAAAGTTTAAAAAAAACAGCAATAAAATGAAACTATCTAGGAAAATAGTTATAAATTAAACTGAAAAATGAAAAAAAATATCTTTCTGAAAAAAAATAAGGACAAAATCTGGCATCTTTGCACGGAAAGCTGGTGCCAAGCTGTCCTTAAAGCAGGCAAAATGCTAGAGCTAAATCAGCAGAGGAATCAAAGACTCATTCCCAGGCTGGCTCTATTCAGCCATTACAACAGTAACTTACAAAAACACAGTTTCAGAGATATTCAGAGACTCAAAGGTGAAAAAAAGAGCCCTCAAAACATAGTGAATAAGGAAAGAGGGATTTAAAGTTTAAATGCATGTCTCAAATGCAGTGTTCTGTGTAAGAACCAAAGAAAAAAAACATAAATAATTGCTGATGAGACAGCACATATATTTCAGAATTACAATTTCAATGCCTTTATGAAGTGACAGATATCACTGTAGGTTTGCTCAAAAGAAAATTACTCTTAAAATAACAGAGATTTGAGAGCATTACAGTACACCTTTTTAGTTTTATATGGATTTACATAGAAAACTCGATATCAAAATCAGGAAGAACAATGTAAGCTACCTAGGTTAAAAATAACCACAAAGGCTATTGATTTATTTTTTTTTAATGCATTCTCCCACTAGAAAATAAAAAGAAAGAGGAAACTGGGTTAGAGAGACCACAAGGTTTGCAGCTGATGCCGATACCTGCTCTCAAATGGATCAAAACATGCTCCCTGCCATTTCCCAGGCTACTCACCCAGCTTTCTGCATTAGTGCATGTGGATTTCTGGGAGGAAATTTAAAAAAAAAAAAAAAAAAAGGGAAAGAAAAAGATATCCCAAACCACTATACCCATTTCAGTAATTTTTTGCACCTTTTCAAACAGTGCAGCTTTTGTGTTTTGTGAAATTCTTTTCTTCCAAGACAAATATTTAGTTAAGCACAAAGCAAAGCGAGCATCCAGCTCGCTTAGCAGAGGGAACAGACACACACATTATTTTTCTACAAGTTTGTCATTATAAAACACTCATGAAAAGTTAAATAAAACATTTGCTTCAGAAGGTCTAAACAGCAATAAACTGTTCACTCTTGCTCTTTCTGGAAACTACTGCAGAATTTTTATGATCTTTTATGGAAATGTTTTCTAACTCGTGTAGCTGCCACAATACTTGTTTCAGTTATGCTTCTGTTGTGTTTCTTAAAGACTAAAAGCAGAGGAGAAAGACTTAAAAGCCTAAAAAAATAAGTTAATGGGCCAGGTGTATTGTATTGGTGTTTTAAACCACCCAGATAATTGTTAAGTTCGCTAGAGGGAAGACAGAAAGAAAAAAATCCTTATTTTCACACTTTTACAGGACAATATAAGTAAAACTCAGTTTGGAATGACTTGCACTGATTTTTTTTTAAGCCCAAGAACTGAATATAGCTGAGAACTTTTAGGTAAATCCATATGTGTGTGTCTAAAAATATACTGACAGCTTCTATACTGACATCAAGAAGCATTTTTTAAAAAGACAACACTGGGTCTGAAATGCAATGACAAAGAACTGCTAGAGATATCCCCAATTCCATCCAAATTAGCCACTGATTACATCACCGGGATAAAAAATTTCCTTTACTGGATGAAAGGGCCAAGAAAAAATGTCTTCACAGCAATAATTTCATTTAAAATCTTTACCTCCAGGGTTACACAGTTCCATGCCTGTATCTGTCATTTAAATACCATGGAATACATTTTCCCACTTCATATTAAACACAAAAGGCATGGCAGGTGGCAAAATATTTTGAAACACTGACATGTATCATTCCACACATTTTGTTTGGTGTTGGATCTTGGCACTGTCCCGATTTTTTCATCCTGCAAAGTCCTCTCTGCATTTCTGACACAAAAACACAGGTATTTTTGCTATTGAGGGAGAGTTGAAACGTTCAGAGACACAGATTCCTCTTAGCAAAGCAGAAGACAAGGCAGATTAAGCTCCTGTAACTGTAGTGTTGCCACCTGAAAAGCCAGTCTATGCCCCCAGACCTCATCACTGCTTCCATCCTGTTTCTACCTTGTTCCAGATTTTTGCAGCCAACTCTACAGAGCACACAGACCTGTCTCTCATTCTTCTCTATTCCTTGAAGTAAAACTCAGAGTAACAGCCAGCAGAACATCTGTAGCAAAAGCCACCTCTACTGGCACTGCCTGGCACCTGCACTTGATTCAGTGATACACCAACAGATTTCTGCCCTCTTGGGATTATACAAAACACATGGAGCACTCACCCTACTGACTAATCCTCTGATCATTATCCTATACACTGATCTACACATTTTATCCCAAAAATATAACCAAATACTGTTAAAAGTTACTGTTAAAAAAGTAAAATTAAAAATACAGGCTCCAAAACCATGTTAGAACAGTTACCCAGAGAGGTTGTGGCTGCCCCTTCCATGGCAGGGTTCAAGGCCAGGTTGGATGGGGCTTTGGGCACCCTGGGCTAGTGAAGGTGTCCCTGCCCACGGCAGGGGGTTGGGCCTATATGATCTTTGACATTTGGACAGACTTCTCCAACAGGCAGTGATACACCTATTCTCCACCACTGTATCTTACCTCATTCCCTTTATACTTTACCACTTCAGTCTGCTGAGGTGCCCCCTAATTCTGATTTTTTTTTCCAAAAACTCCAAGACCAGAGTACATATATTACTCAAAAAAGGGGATGAGTATGCATTTACTTAGCACCATAATGAGGTTTTATATCCCCACAGAGAAACACTTAAAAACCCTTCCACAGCAATATTTAAGAGCAAGGATTATGAAGCAACCTTCAATTAGAAAAATCATTTGCTGTTTTTCCCCAAGGCATGAATTCAATTCAACAAAAACATGCTGACATGAATACTCTTAGGTGCCAACACCTCTGCAATAACATCAGTTGCTTGACAGAGCCAAAGAGGTCAGTTTTGAAGCTGCAGCAACTGACCAAAGGTTTTTGAGAGGGTTGAGTACATTTCCAAGGGAACATAAATTTAGACAAACTAAGCGAAAACGGGATCATCAGTAGTTTACAAGCCAATGCAAAACAAGTTGTAGCTTTTATGTCAAGATAGAAAGTGATTAGAACAAGTTTCACTTGCAACCTAAACTGGTTTTAATTCCAGGAGTAAGAAGATACTACTTCTACCTTACCAAATCCCCTACTTAGCAAGAGCAGCACTGAAGATTACAATGAGACTTCCATAGAAAAGGCAATATGCAGCATCTCAGGGGTAACACCAACTTTGGAAAATGTCTATTCCACTATGACATTTCCATCTTGTCTTATTAGGACAACAAAAGTCACTGCCTCAATCAGGAATCACTACTGCATCCCCAAAATGCATTGCAAGACTCTCTACAAAATATCACACTGAATTCTTTTTAATGAACACTATCACTAGTACTACTGCAGTCTCCAGCAGAGATGCAGGAAAAGATAAAGTAAGGAGGAAAATGCAAAATTCAAGAAGATCACTGTCCTGAAGGGCACTGAAACATCAGTCATCACTGATGTCAAACTGGCACTAACTGCCAGACTGCCCAGAAGTTCAAAGCAATCTTTGGTGTCCAGTATTCAATGAAGTCTCTGCCCTGGAAATCATCTATTCCCCTTTCTCACATAAAATCTTAATGAAAAGATGTAGAGAAATTGCATAGGTGTAAAGTCAGGGCCTTCCCTTACAGTAATTATCAGCTTCAGGGTTTGACATTGTTAATCTTGTGAACTGTTTTATACCTTTCCACATTAGCATTATTTTCAAGTAATCCCCCAAATTCTACATCCATTCCTAAAATTGACTTTTCATGTAATAAGGTTATTATGAAACTAGTCTAGCAGCTAATATAGGCAGTCAGTATATTGTAATGCCAACAATCTAAGAATATATTCCAAAAAGAAGTTGTTAACATGTCCCATAACAATTTCTGTTGGATTCTGCACTTAAATATGGGCAGGTTTTCTGAATATGAAGTGTTCAGCCAAATATAAAAGTAGATACTTTTCCCTAAACTAGAAACTTTCCAAACACAAAGTGTGCAGGACTCTCCCTGAAAAGGAGGTTCACCTACCATACACAGATGTATTTGCTTGCACAGATTAAAAAAATAAATTCAATCTTTAGATGCAAATAAAGCCTACTTGGATGCTTGCCAGTTTAAAGCCCACAGCAGACCTCTTACTACCCTGATAAAAACCCTGCATATAGTTCAGAATTTCATTCTGCCCTTACTTAAAGAACAGTTTGGCTCCATAATGTCTACATGAGATATTAAAAGTCTGGAAAAGCGGAAGAAGAAAAAAATTTGAGGTCTTCCAAATTGCATTTTCCACCCTTCATCTAAATAACTTGGATCAGTTTTATCCTACTTGGTATCTTCTGTTCTTAGAAGTGACTCAGATAATTCTCCTCCCACACAAATTCAGTATTAAAAAAAAAAAAGTTCTAATCTATACCAAAAATACATTTTGTGTAAACTATTCTTCAGTTTGATTCCTGAAGGGATCAAATACAAAAAGCTTTTGACTGAAGTGATGGACTTTTAGCACCTAATAACTGTGAATAAAAATACCAGCTAGTCACATGAACACAGAAGATAGTTTACTTGTGTTAAAGGACCTAAAATAAAAGCCATCAGCAGAAGCTTCAGAGAAGATCCTATGTACCTTCTGAAATACTGCACTAATACTAAACAAACATGACTCAAGAGAGAAAGAAGATAAAGACCAAACAGGGAAACACCTATGGCAAGTAACAAGAAGATAAAAATCCATTAAGCTGTTAGCAGCATGAACAGAAATCCTTCCTACTCAACAGCAATTCCCACCTGAGACTTTGCACCTTGAGGTGGTGGAAACTGGAACTGTCTTTAATGCACTTTTACAAGCTTTCCTTTCTTTGACTCCTAATAAACAAAGTCCCATGGGTCACTGAGGACAGCAAACCCAAGCCTACACATAGGTCAGCTGAACCACAAGCTAACTGCTATTCAGAACTGAACTGCAACCAGCCATCATGATTTTGTGCTTCATTCCTCATGATGTAATGCCTCTAGTAAATAATAATAATAAATGTAGTTGCAAACAAAGAGTAAGTCAGTCTATGAAGTTCCTGCCACCCTCTCTGCAGCACAAGATTTTAGAGCAAAGACATGGTGGTATGCATTTTGTATCTAAACATTCAGATATCAGGAAAATAATTCTTTACTGAAAGGGTTGTCAAGCACTGGAACAGGCTGCCCAGGGAAGTGATGGAGTCACCATCCCTGGAGGGATGGAAAAGGTGAATAGATGAGGGGCTGAAGGACATGGTGGACTAGGCTGGGTCAGGCTGTGGTTGGACTCAACCCTTAAGGTCTCTTCCAGCCCAAGTGATTCTGTGATTTGGGCTTTTAAACACATTCATTGCAGCAGATGAATTAAGTTCCTCTTCATGCTAGGTCATGCCTGGTACAAAACCAGTAAACAGATCAATATTTCCTGGCATGTTTCCAATTTTCACCTTATTAGAATTAACCCAATTTATGTCACTTATGGTAAAAAGGGCAGAAATAACTACTTATTGTTGTGAGTCCTATTATTTTCACAAAACAAAGAAAAATAAATTTCATGGCTTTCCACAGCAGCATTGCAGAGATCTCACACAAAGGCTTTCCTTACATTCTTCTGAACCAACAGCTGAAATGATTATATGGTTTTATTACTGTACCTGGAAAGCAGCCACAGCTTGCTAGGTACCACTTCTGCAAGTGTTACTCTCAAGAACAGAAAAATCTGACCCAACAGCTGATCAATACTGAAGTGTTATATTTACAGTAGATAGAAGGGACAGATCTGTGGTAGCAGCTTTATTAATTCTCCTAATGAAAATGTTGTGCCACCTGCCAGAAAAATGGAGAATTGCTGCTTGTTTGAGACCTCACCAGTACTTTTTTATTTGCTGAATACATTAGGATTAGCATCCTATAAACAACTTTTTCTAGTTGAGAGGTATACTGAGCAATGAAATGTGAATAAAACAGATTTTTTAAAACCTTCACCTGTGTAAGCAAGAACAAGAAGTTAAGAAGAAATCTGGAAAAGGTACCAAAGAGCTTTAAAGAAGAAAATGCTTTAGCCATCAAAAAAGCATTTCCATACCATTATCCCATTTCAAGTTGAAATCTCAGTCCCAGACCTCTTTACAAGCCACACACAAACAACAGCTCTATTTAACTCTTCAACATTAGTTTTTTTTAGTTCTGATGCTTCACAGTCCCTCTCCATTCAGCTCAGTTTCCCCTGGGCTGAAGCCTGCAACAGAAGCTTGCTAAAAACCACCACGCTTCCCCTCCCCAAATGAAAAACTCCAGGATTTCAGTATTTATAATCCCTCTAAAAACCACCATTTCCCATCATTTAACTCTGCATCACAAAAAATGTTCTCATAAAGGTGCATGCAGGGCACTGTACCTCATTTTCGCCACAGTCTGAAGGTGTATCCTTGTGTACAGCCATCTGATACTTGGCAAATAAAGTGGCTGACTGGTTGAAGGATGATTTGAACTGGGGGTCCTCAAAGGAGACAGGTACTAACCTCACCTTCAGAGCAAGGGAGATACAAGCATACTATTTTAAGAGCATATAATCAGCTAATATGCTTCTGAAGGTAAGGCTAGTGAAAGATCTCCTCCTATCCACTTCAAAGCCTCTGAAGTCAGTTTTCTGGGAACAAAAAATCCTCCTGTGGGGAAAAGTCTGAAGACTAACACTAAGCTTAAGGTGACTGCTGATACTTTCACCGAAGCACAAAAGTTGTGTAACACAAACACTTCAAAGCATCAATTTGTTCCACCTACTTTATTTTCTTTTTTAACCAAGTTACCTAACAAATCAACCCCAAATTTTAGTTTCATTGTACAGTCTCAAGGACTTTTAAATTATATTATTTTAATGGCGTATCACTCATTGCTCCAGTTGAGCAATTACATATTCTTACTACACATACCTTTTTTCCAAACTCTTGAAGCTTTTCTTTCTAATATTAGAGGTAATATATCAGACACTTAACTATTACACACAGCCTGATCATTACAAGAAGTAGTAACAATGTGTAATTTAGATGGAGTGCACTGATTACTTCTTGAAGGGCTAAACTGTAAATTAAAATGTTTAGAAAACTTCTGTGAACCTTAAACCAACAATGTGTATGTGTGATAGATTCCTCACTCACATGTTGGCCCTGATCATGCTTGTTCCTCCTTATGGAAGCATTAAAACCAAAGCCAATGAGATGAGTTACCAGGGTCAGTGTCCAGTGGGTTTTAGTTCTTATGAGACTTTGATAAGGCCCATAATATTTACCTCCAAAAGCCTCACCCTCTCCACCCAATAGCATCCCCATGTGACTGCCTTAACTTTTCTGCCTGCAATTAAGATCAAATATCTGTGGCACTCAAATTTATCAGAAGTGTTTGCACTTTCAGGACATTGATTTGATTTGAAACAGTATTTTACATGCTCCTAGAGCATACAATGGATGTGTAAAATCCACATTTGTTTCTCCTAGAAACAAGGCACATGAAATGGATGGGAAGCTGAGCTTTGCATAAAATTCATTTGCCCTTCTGACCTGATGTATAGTTGGTTTATCAGGTGGGTCCTTGTGAACAACCATCTGGTAACGCTTATAGACCTGGTAAGACTCCTGAAATGTGGCTTTGAACTGTGAACTTGGTGGAGATGATCTCACCACCTTCACCTTCAGAAGAAGTTAAACACATTTATTATTACCATATCATGCAGTAACTGTATATTTATACATATACAAACATCAAAACAGAGAGAAAGTTTAAATTGTTAGGGCCCTTGTGCAAGAATTCAATTGCTATTAGCCAACAGCCTTCCAATTCTTCAGCTCAACTGAGGCTACTGAGGACTTTTACACTGAATAACACACAAGGTTTTTTAACTGAAAACTTAGGTGACTAAAATGCCTCTTGAAGAACTACACAAATAGTTTCCAGGAAATAATACCAAGAAAATGGTATGCAGATTGACATTTTAATAAGTTTTACAATGTTCTCTTGCACTATCACACTATTCTAAAAAACACTTGAATGACCCACATATTTAGAAGGCTCCTATCTGTGCTCTTTCGAAAAAGACTGGGGGTTTTTGCAACAATCACAAGGGGATTTTTTTATATTTTTCAAACTGAAAGAGAATGAAAAAAAGTTTCCTTATTCAATCATGAATGAATTATAATGGGAAGTTATCCATCTTCCCCCCATCACCACTAGAAATACGAAAATAATTCTACAAAAATCTGTAAAAACTGTTCTTTGCAAATATGATTGCTCCTTATCCAATAGGATGCTACCATATGAGCAACACTGCCTTCCCTTTCAGGCAAACTTAAGGACATGCTCATTTCATAAACCAGATAATTGTCAGTGTGATTTTATGTTCTGAAATAGCATTGGTTCTAATCTACAATAAAAAAAAAAACACCACACTTGACAGCCACAGCAAGGAGCAAAGACTGGGAAAACATCACTGGAACCATCCTCCTTTTAATTCTCCATTTCTCTTACAAAGCTCATCAGAAAATCTGGAGAAATTAGTGAGGAAGATCAATTTCATGACTTCTTGTCTGTTATTGAGAGTAAATCTTGTAAGTCATCATCACTACCTCTCTGACTAATAGTCAAAAGACTACTGAAAAGTCAATTTCCAGTGTCATTACTGATAACAGTGACTCCAGGAAAATGTCAATATTCAGGTAGCTTTCCAGCTTCCAGAAAAAAAATAAATAAAAACAACCAAAATGGGTTTATTGGTTAAAAACTCCAAAGATTTTCCAGATGACTGTCTCCACATTACTAACAGATTTAATGGTAGTCACTATATTAGGCAAAAATTTTCAACTATCACTTTTATAGCTTCCAAAGACTTAAACACATAACAATGACATTTATAAAAAGCTCCTTATCTGTTTAATTCTACGAGTAGTCACTGCTTTCATGTCAAGATTGATTAGCATAAATATTTTAAGCATCTATATACTGCAGAACTAAATATTAAATATCTCTCTTCACTCATCACTGAGTTATTTCAAAGTCTTTCATTTTCAGGTCACACTGTATGAAATCCACTTACAAGTTATTTTGTGAACAGTGCTGGTCTCTGCTACAACTGACTGCAAGTGCACGAGTTCCCTCTTGCGGTTACACACAGTTTAGCTGCACCATGTGGATGTATATAAATACATGCATATATATATCACACAATACCACATATGCTCCAAGATTTAAACTATATCTATTCCACAAATTCATGAATACTCAACACCTAAGCACTTAAACTCCTTAACTAGGCTGTCATGGAACACAGACTGTTCCTTAATTTACCTCCAAGGACAGCAAAGGAGATATTACCTCTAACTTGTGTTGTGCATCATCAGGTAAAGAGGTGAAAATGAAGTCTTCAATGGTTTTAGGTTGGTTTGGTTTAGGTTTGGAGTTTTGCAAGAGGAAAACCTGATCTTCTACTTGAAGCTGAGAGCCCTCCAAGGTGCACATCTGGTTCTGAAGAAGTTTCTGCAGTTTTCTTTCTCTCCGTATGTCCTTCGCTTTTCGACACGGTGGCTTGCTCAGATCAGCCCCTTTCCCTGCCAAGGCACAGCCAGAGAATTAAATTCCACAAACTGCAACAAACATAAGCACTGAAAAGAAATGGTTAAAATCACCATTAATTTCAGGCTGTGGTCCAAACATGACATGGTCTTTCACTTTTACAAACAGCTACACCCAGTGCCTATGTAAGTTGTAATGATTCTTCCTCTGCAGGAGTTTAATGCAGCACTTCAATATGGAAACACCTTGACTGTGATTCCAGCCCAGAGACAAGGTTTGAATTAAAAGTTAAAATGAAAAGATGACTTCCTGGCTGTAAAAAGAAGTCTGAGAAGTCCATCCATAAATCACTATACCACATCCCTCCTTCAGAAACAAAGAAAAGTTCCTGTTTAATATATGGTGTGAGGTTGCACTTATCCAGACAGCTATAGGATCACCATGAGATACTATAAGGGAAAAAAAATCTGACACAAACTACAAAACCTCACAGCCACATCCATAGATGATTGTTCTACTGCATTACAAACCATGGTGGCTACACAACAGACTCCTTACAAGACACACACACAAAAAAAAAGAACATTTCTGTCTGCTAGAATCCTTAATCAGTAAATAGAAATACCACCAATGCCACTAATGTCACGTAAAAGGCCACATAATTGCTACTTACAAGTAGCAATTTCCCTAGACAGTACATTTTTAACAGATACTGATTACAAATGCATAAATCCAAATTAGTACAAATTATAAAAAGCAAGATACATTTTCCAAACATTCCAGGTACCACACACAAGTAGCCAGAGGCCACCCCTCAGTCCAGGAGCTGTGCAAGAGATGTATGAATCTGCTGCACTGCTGGGAGCTAGAAGATCTTTCAAGGTCCTTTCCAACCCAAACACTCTGAACAAAGGTGGAAGAAATAACCAATTTTCAAGGAATACCCATCTCAGCTTCCTGGCTGCTGCTGCAAGTTCCATACAGAGGGAAAGTTGCACTCAAAAGTGCATGAGCTGCTGCCAGTAAATGTAATACAAAGTAACTCTAATTATGCATTTTTTATTACTTTTTAAGGGAGGGGTACATAAATTGGAGGTCAAAAAAAGAGCAAAAGCATTCAACATTTCATAGAGAGGATGAGTGGAAAAAGATAATCCCATATAGAGAAACAGTGATGTATCTTGCACCAAACCAAAACTGTAATAAATTTTATAACAATCTGCAGAGGTCAGCTTTTTATGCCATTGGCTGTCTGCTGAAGTCCATGTATCTGCAAAAGAGCCACTGGCAACTTCTGCAAGACTTAGCTCTTCAAATGGGAAAGTACCCTGAACAGTAAGGTACTTTCATTTAAAGCATTAGGAAGAAGACAGATTTCCAACTCTTAATATTTATAAGAAGTAAAGAGGAATCCAAACCCAGACTTAACTATGGCTTATCCCACTTCACTCTCTTAAAGGCCTGGAAATCACACAGAAATTGTTTTTTCCAGAACTATGAGAACATAGTTAGAGCTTTCTTTCCTCCTCCTCACCAAGAACTTAGTAGCTAAACCTGACACTGCTCATCCTCTACAGACCACAAACCTTCCCGTGGACCACGAGAACACAGTGGTGTCCTTCTGCAAGCTGAAAATGGTGAGAACACCAATATTTTAAATTCTCACTGATGTCTTCAGAGGCACTTCACCTGCAAAGAATCAGTGCTCAGAGCTGCTGCCTGCATCTTTACTAGATAGATGGCAAAAGACTTTCTGTTGTGATAAACTTTTAAGTATTGGTTAGGCTGTAAACTCTCTTTTTATGTGTACACCATACTGAATTTACAGAGTTTGTATAATTAGCAGTGAGCTCTTGGTGGCTCACCCAGAAAAGTCCCAGCCTGGCTATGCCACAACACCACCTGAATGTTGAGAGCATCTCAACACAACATCAAACTACATCCAGAGGAGCGTGGCCAGCAGGTCGAGGGAGGGGATTCTCCCCCTCTACTCTGCCCTCATGAGACCTCACCTGGAGTACTGTGTCCAGTGCTGGAACCCCCAACATAAGAAGGACATGGACCAGTTGGAGAGGGTCCAGAGGAGGCCACAAAGATGATAAAGGGGCTGGAGCACCTCTCCTACGAGGACAGGCTGAGAGAGTTGGGGCTGTTCAGCATGGAGAAGAGGAGGCTGCGGGGAGACCTTCTAGCGGTCTGCCAGTACCTCAAGGGGGCCTACAAGAAAGATGGGGAGAGGCTGTTCAGTAGGGCCTGTTGTGACAGGACAAGGGGTGATGGTTTTCAAATAGAGGGAGGGAGATTTAGATTGGATATTAGGAAAAAGTTCTTTCCTGTGAGAGTGGTGGAGCACTGGAACAGGTTGCCCAGGGAGGTGGTGGATGCCCCATCCCTGGAGGCATTCAAGGCCACGTTGGATGAGGTCCTGAGCCACCTGGTCTAGTTAGGGATGTCCCTGCTTCTTGCAGGGGGGTTGGACTAGATGACCTCTAGGAGTCGCTTCTAACCTTAATCATTCTATGATTCTATGATCTCAGGGACTGAGAAAAGGAGCTGGTGCCATGCTGGCACCACGCTGTCACTGTTCAGACACCCTATCATTGTGCTATCACATTTTGTGATCAACTGTTCCTACATCTCTGCTAAGGTTGGAAGTGCAGCTAAAATTATTCAGCAGAAAAGGACAAATATTAGGAGGAAATCAGATACTATGTGACCTGTCCATGGGCAAACAAATGAGAGGAAGGGTTTATTTAAAATACTCATGATAGATTTGAAGGAGTACTTGGCCTGCACTGGGATCTGTTTCATGTCTCATATATTCTATAAGCTGTAATTTAGCAAGAAAAACTTCTTAAGACAACACATGTGAACACAGACATAAGCAAACCTATCTGAAACTGTGCAGAAACAGCCCATTATTCCTAAAGGAGAATGACTGGTTTTGCTTATAAGAGAATAAAAATTCAATTAAACAATCTTATTACGGAATAAGCCTTCATTTTCCAAGATGAAAACTAAACATCTTTATAGCTGGAAAATTTTAAACTGAATTTGACCTGTAATGCCACCTACCCTTCATTACAAAAAATAAAAAAGGACAAATTAAATAAGCCTATAAAATTCCTGATGCATTTATTACTCACTTTTACATTGTATTTTAAAGTTTTAGAAACAAAGGTCCACACTAGTGCACATTTCTCCTCTATAAAAGTAAATCCCTGTTTTCTGAACAAGAGAACAAACAATGTTTCAGACTTTCTTTACCTACATCTCTAGTGTTTCAAGGTTTACCCAGTTATCCTTAACACAGCTGAAAACTATACATCACCTTTTTCAAAACATGGGCAGGTTTACACCAATAATTGACCTAAGGCTGCCACCTACTGTCAATATCCACTTAGTTTGCTTCCAAAATTAAGTTTACATAACCAAAAAGTTTACAAAGTTTGCCATTAATTACTAAAAAAGCAAGAAGGGTTTGAAAATTTGAGTAACAAGATTCATACAAGCTATAAACTATGTAAGGGCTATAAAAGTTTTTACTTTATTAAAAAAAAAAAAAATCTGCCTTAATTCTGGAATAGTTTCCCAGGAACCTGTACCAGGTACTGCTTCCATGCAACACTCCTATCTTTCTGACCAAGAATTTCTGAACATTTTCCTTTTTGTTTAGATGCAAAATTGGTTTTAAGCAGGTAAAAACCTGATCCAGTTGGAATGACTGATTATTAGGAAAAAACATTATTTTGCCTGAAATTAGACAGCCTATAGAAGGAGACAAAAAAATCTTTGTGAAGGAGAAAGTGTTTTCATATTCTCATAAATACTTGCACAACATGTAAAAGCTGAGAGAAATTAGGAATTACTGTGATGCCTCAACACAGGCAGAAACTCCAAAGCATCCAGTCTCCACTAAGGTTTTAACTAACCCCATACTTAACTTGACACGTGGCTAACTGCAATTCAGAAAACACCTGTTATTTCTGACCAGGCTGCTGTGGAGGCTTTGCAAAACTGGAAACATGGTCTGTACCTCATCCACAACCTCTGGGCCACACCTGCCAGCAATTCTACCTTCATCTCCAGCTCAGATTGTCAATGAGATGACTTATTCTGGCCATGATCCATCCACTCGTTGCTGTCATCCTTCCAGAAATCACCCACATCCCACAAGATAATCAGCACAAAAGCCAAGCTGTAGGAGAGGCAACCCATAGCACACTGCAGGCATGTCCTGGTAGCAGGGGTCTCCAGCACTACCTTTATTCCCTCTCAGGGACCCTCCAGGACTCCTCTCTGCATGTGCAACAGACAGGATGATATCACACAGAGGATCACCCACAAGCAGTGACATACAGTGTCCCCTCACAACGAGCTACATGACAAGCATAACACACAAGCAGATGTCAATCCCAGGGGCTCCTGCCACAGCAAGCAGTACCATAACAGCTATCCCACAAAAAACATTACAGGCAGCTGACTGAAGATGAGAATATCCTTTTTTAGTGTAAAGATTTCATGTTTGAATTCAGCCCACCAGCAGCATTTCCGAAATCTTAACAATTGCCATACTAAAGCTTGACTCAGCAATAACTTCAGTATTAAACAAAATAGCTATGCTATTAAAGTTAGTATTATACTAAAAATTAATTATNTATTACTTAATAATTTTATTTTATATATTTAAAATGCTACCTATACTCCATGTACTTTCACACAACATTCTAGAAGTTACAAACATTTACCTTCACTTTTTGCCCCACGAGATCTGTAGCACTGTACAAATGCATCAGAATTAAACAGAGGGAGACAGCCTTACTTCTTGTACATACTTACTGCACTTCCTCACAGAAATGTAACATTAAGCTCACAGCAAGAAAAATAAGGAGAAATTACTAGACTGTCACATCCTCTAGCAACACTGCTTTTCTGATCTAAAGCTGGCAAAACAATGAAAATTATGAAAGCTCCCAAACAGATGAAAAAGTTCTCTATATACACAGTATTTTCTAGGTGAGCAAGAAGTCTCAGCAGAAAGCTATATAATCTTTCACTCCACAAAATAAAACACACAGTAATAAACCAAACATATTTCCAATGCCAGCTACATCTGTGGCAAACAGACTCTGACAGCATAGGAAACTCAGCCTTAAACAAGGTGTTCACAAGGGTGTGCTCACAGGATGGAAACAACACAACTGGTATCACAGCAAAGCAACCTGCAGCAACGAAGAAATGTGAAGACAATACCTAGGATGCTTTTGTTGGGTCTTAATCTGGTTTCCCACTGCTGCACAAGAGACAAGGTTGACCCTTGACTTAACTCAGTAACTAACATTTCTGCACCACCAACCAGAGCTATGTCCAGCTCTTAGACTTGCACAACCTTGCAAGCTGGGCTTGATGTTCTCAACTGGAGATACTCCATGACTGTGAACCACATCTCACAGTAAATAAAGCCTGAGGCATCATATCCCATAGCAGAATGGGAAAGTTGGATGTGCATCTTATTCTGTACACTAATGTATCCTGAACTGGACACTGGTCCCAGTGTCAATCACTCTGAACTACCTGACTGATTGCAATCTAAGTATCTTACACAAAACTGGCAGCTGTAGTTGTGTATTCTCAGTATCAAAACCCACCCAAACCATAACCTAATAAAATAAGTAACACATGGCACCTCTCAGTTTATGTACTGGAAGCCAAAAAATCTGAGAAAGTATAGGGAATAAAAAGAAACAATTCTTGATTTACTAGGCAAGATAAAACAAAGGGCTTCAACATCACATGAGATCATGACAGTGTGCTCCAATAACTATCAAAAATGTGACTACCTGGCTTGGGTGGTGCATGAACACCTTTAGCTGGCTGTGATGGTTCCCCAGGGACTGATGGGTCTTTGTCTGCAGGTGTCTGAAGAGAATTCAATTCCACTTTCTGCATGTTTACCTCTTCTTCTGCTTCTCTTGTGTCCTGATCTTCTGTCTTCACCCCCTCTGTCTGCTCCGCACTCAAGGGAGTCAGCTCGGATTTACTGACATGAGATTCACTTTTGTATGCAAAACCACATGTGACCATGTCATCTATATGGGAATCCATAGGCTCCTCTGTAAATAATTAAAACCTACATGAGTGAATTTGTTAAATGCAGCTCACACTTTGCACAATTAACACTGAATGAATTCATTTCCAATTTTACAAGTGCTTTCTAACAAAGTGACTGTTTGCAACAGTTCGAAAACAGAAAATGTCCTTTATGACCCTGAATTACTATCACCACCTCATTAAGTTACTAACACCAACTCATTTATGAGAACAGTTTTATTTTCTCCACTGAAACGTGGCTGTCAACTAATGTCATGCTATAACTTCAAAAACAAAACGATGGCCAAAAAAAAATTAAAAAAAAAAATCTAACACACATGCACACACAAGAGTCAAATTCTAAAGATTCAGAACCACAACAGGCTCCACCACCACTGAGAATAGCTGGTTTTGGTGTTGAACAACAGTGATAACTGTTCAATCACCTGGAAAAAAAGTCCTCTTTTCCCTGCTTGTTCCTTCCTTCCCTTAGACACCCACTGCCCTGATTAGACCTCTCCAAACTATCACTTTTATGACAGAGGTAAAAACAGCATCTAATTCCCACCAGCACCCAGCTAAAAATTCAGCAGGTGCCTAGAGATAAAAAAAAATTAAAAATAAGATGGTCTAAGCAAAATAAAAGTAACATATTCTTCAACAGAGCAAGTTTTCTTGTTGGGCTACACAGTACTCTTGATTCAAAATCAACTGTATAGAAACAGCCTAACCAGACCTTTAGAAAGGCTCAAATATACCAAAATCAAAGCACATTAGCCACTGTCATGCTTTAACCCCAGCAGGCAGACAGGTTTTCAAACACTGAGAAATTCTTACCTTCACCTGCTACTTTCAAGACATCTCCTTTGGAAATAAATTTCAACATTTTCTTCAGAACTTTCTTGTGAGACTTTGAGGTCTGAAAACGCAAAGCCTGGCACCTTCAAAGGAAAAAAGATGACCATTTATTTTGTGAGAGATTATTTCAGAAAAAAACATTACAGAACCACTTTTAAAAGTTTCACTGTATACACACTTTCTAATTATTTCTTAAGTTTCCCTATGTTACAGTGGTCAATTATTTTATTAACACTTCTGAGCTAATAACATTATGTCACCTTATGCTGCATAATATTCTTTATGATCGGTTTTGTGCATATATCACTATAAACATTAAAATATGGCACCATGACCTAAAGCACAAAAAAGCTTTCCCACTAGAGTTTTTCCTTTACCCATCTTACAGCTACAACACTGATACCAATAACTATTAAGACCAGAAAAGTGTATCTAAAATATTCACAGCTATTCAATTACAGCCTTTCTTATTTGGGCTACTACAGCAGTGTTTGTGGGGTGCAACCAATGAGCAAGGCAGCAACCCCAGGAGTCCTGCTTTGAACTGCAACCCAGAAGCAAAAGGCATGGGTACATTCCAAGATTGCTCACAGAAAGACATCAGAGCCACTGATGTGCCTCTGCACAAACCCAACACCTATTCAGTGTTCAAAGCATCATTAAAAGGAGATACACTTTTCAAGGATGCTGTATTTAAAGTGGTAAAGACAAAGAGCTGAACATATTTGAAGCAGTCAAATTATAGTAGGACATTTTTTAGCTTCTTACCTTATTGTGTACTGAGGACAACACGTTTGATTCATGATAGGTTTGTAGACATATTTTCCACTTCTAAAAATAATAATAAATATGTACCGATTTTCTTGTTGGTTACACAAAAAAAGTCTTTTTTTGTTAAAATAGTATCAAAATATTATATGAAAACTAGCAGAAGTCAAGAAAAAAGCTTTTTGCTGCCATACTAAAATATTATCTAAAATAGCCAAGTATTTTCCTGTTCAATATTGTCACATTAAACAACAAAAAAAAATAAAATCACAGACAATTGAACAAATGTTTCTATTTCAGTTACTTATGGAATCTAGGTAACTGTATTTACAACCTAATTTTAGGTCATGTTTTAAACAGAATCTAAAGTGACAACACAGCTTTGTATTTTCTTTTTAAAATTACCTTCGCCATCCTCTATCTATGAGATCCTGGTAGTCTTGAACTGTCATTGAATGTGCCCACATACCTGAAATAAATAAAGTAATATGCCTGACCACAGTCATGCTTTAGAACATTAAAATACAGCAAGTCCTACAGAATTTTTCCTGTAAATCTGAGCAGCTAATGGTGAGTTCTGAATAGATGTTTTGCGAGAATTCGTCATATTCAGAAATTTAATAAATTACAAATTTCAGCATCCATGTTAAGTGTATAAAAACCAAACCAGCATAAATCTTGGGATGCAATCAGCTATACTGTTTCGACAGTACCAGTTAAAAAGCCCAGCTCTCCGCTTGCTATCTTTCCCAGAGATGATACATCAACAAACTACCATCACACCACTCCTTAACTTTGTTAAATTGAGTCAGACACACTAAGCCAGCAGAACTCTTCCCAGAGGTGCCAATACAACCCAGACCATCCCCAGGGACCTCAGAGAGCATCTGGCACTGCCACTATAGAGCCGAGCAGGGCTCGAGGACAGTCACCTCTTCCCCAGGGAGAACACTCCCCACCACCCTTGAGCTGGCCTAGGAGAAAGTCGTGCAGCCGCAGGTTTAGGGCCGTCGTGCCCACGATGGGTGGGCTGGGCAGGGCGCTCTCACATGAGAACTGTACCGAGGGAACGCCGTGGGTATGACCCATACCACGTCTTTATGGTATATATATATATATTACTACAGTGGCAATTTGACCACCTGCCCCCACACCGGGAAGCGCTCCGGGCCACCACACAAGGTTTCCCGCTGAGCCTCCGGCAGCCCCAGCTCCACACCGAGCCCGTCTCGCTTGAACCGTCCGCTTTCGCCAGGGCGGTGACACCCGCGGGGACCGGCTCGGCGGGTGTTGGGACTCCCGGGGGAAAGGGCGGCTGCCCGCCCCCGGCCAGGACAG
>VXBZ01000779.1:46826-60510 GCA_013399135.1 Heliornis fulica
CCGGCAGCCCCTGCCGCCGCAGCATCCCTGCCCGGAGCGCCCCGCCCGGACGAAGCGGCGGCGGTTGACGCCTCCAATGGTGCGGGCCGTGCCTGCCCCGTTAGCTCTACCCGAGCCGTGGCTCTCGGCGTCGAGACACACGAGCAAAGGCGGATAAACCGCGCTACCGCGTACCCGCCCGGGCCGGGCAACGAGTTCGCAGGGGGTTGCTGGAACAACCCTGCCCGAGGAGAAAAGGGAGGGAGAAACGCTAAAATCTCCACAGCCATCGGGCCTCAGAAGGGCGGCTCCTGGAGAGGCTGCTGGGCTTTTATTTATTTGGAAGAAAATAACGACTCAGGAGAGCTGTCCTGCCTCACTTACAGGACCAAGTACACAAGAGGGAACAAAAAAGGAAGAACGGATATCTGTAACTGAGACCAAGTTTCCCAAGTCAGGCCCTGATTTCCAGAATAAAAACCAAAACACCGTACCAAATCCGTGCTGCAGCAGCCCAGATCATCTAGATAAGATGCTGAGGTGATAAATCACATAAATTCCACTTGCAGGCTGCTACTGCCAAGAGACTGGGACAAAAGCTGGGGAATTTTCCAAAAGCAATTCCTTCCCACAAAGTCAGCAAGTGTAAGTTTTTATATAAAGTACTAAACATAGCCATAATAAATAGAAAGTATACAGTAGTTACTCTGTGTATGAGCCAAATAGCTTATATAAAATGTCACGATGTTCCAATAAAAATAAATTTAATTTTACAATATATACATATAAAATATTTTCTGGAGGGAACATTTTAAAATATTTTCTTTAAAAGGCACCTGGGGGAGAAAAAGAAAAAAAAAAAAAGAGAGAAGGCAATAAGACAATATGCATTAAGATTTGGAAGATACCTAACAACCTTGGCAATGAAATTATTCAATCCTATCATTTAAAGGATAAGATGAAACCAGACTATCTTGTCTTCCCTTTCCTCATTTTCCTAAATCCTTCTTCAGGACTACTTTATCCTTTATTAAATCATAAGCTGTCAAGTCAGCTTAAAAAAAAAACCAAACCAAACCAAACAAACAAAACGCAAACAAAAAAAAGTACGAAAAATAAGCTACAATTCTTCAGACCACTGTATTCTAAGTATAAAGTTAAAAAAAACCCCAAAAAACAATTCTATCACTTGACTGACCATCAAATGTAAAAACAAAGGCTTCTTTCAGTTAAATATTGCACAGTCTAGATGTAATTTTGTTCTATGAAGAGATCAAGAATACAGCAATGTTCCAGACACTATACAATTATCCTCCTTAAAGTTTTTCTTCATTTAAGTAGTTCTTCCACATGCATAAGGAACTCATGCACTGTACCCTTATTTAGTTTGAATTACTCAAAGAAAATACTTGAAGAATTAATCAATCTCCATTTCATCTTTGTTTCTGTCATAAGGAGGGCTAATCATGGGTTCTGTTATTTCATATGTTTCTACAATCTCCTGGGTAGAGATGGCAAGAGTAAGTTACAAGAGCAGTAAGTACTATTTCAATGTAAGTGCAGTTACCATCACATAAAGTTTCCCAAACTACAATGCTGTGTTCAATTACTATGTTTCTTCTGCACACTGAGTAAGGGACAAAAGAGAAAGGCTGATGTGACAAAAACTACTTTTTGTCTACAGTTTGTTGCAAACTGTGAGGAAACTGTATGGAGAACTTTCCATACAGTATGACATATAAGGGAAGAAACAGACTCCAGCCTTATGCAGCCCTTGTACAAAATAGTCAAGGCAAATCACTGCACAACTTAAAAGCACTTCAACCAAGCAGGCCTCAAGGATCAAAGATAAAGCTGCTATCCTAATTATCTGTTTTCTTGCAGTTAAAAGCATTCATTAGATTTGTGATTATTCTAGAATCCATAAAATTAGATATAGCAAGAATATACACAGGAAACATGTACATTCATCAGAGTACATAACAGCAAAGCTCTCTAATGCATTTTTACACTTAAAATAATAAAAAAGTTAATTGAAAGTACCAAGTGCTATCTATTATACCTTCCATTCCTGATGACTCAGAGATAGGATGACCTGGTTCCGTGCTCCAGCACCATGGTCATTCTCTCTTCCCTCATTATTTTTTGAAGGCTCTGTTCAAAAGAGAGTATTTTCACCGTCTTTACACTTGCACAGTCAGTTTCCTCCAGGAACACAAAAGATTCACAAAAAGCAAGCCAATTATCCATAACCTTCTAAGCTAATATGTTGATGGTCTGTAACATATGTTTCCAAAAATTTCTTTAGTCTTACCTCACTAAAAATTTAGAAAGTAACTTTTCTCAAAGTCTCAAAAGGACTTAAATATTCAATTGTTTATAAAATCCCACCAAAGTCTTAATCCCATCAATACCCTGTGGGAATGACAACCAGTGACCTTATATGTAAACCAGCATTTCTTTTTCAACTGTTGGGAAGTTGCAATACCCAACTCAGATAGACAAAAGAGGCTTATTGCACACAAAAATATCTCTTCTTAGCAAAGCTTAAATATGACTTAAAAGAAAAGGTAATAACCCTTTACTTCTATTACTATAATTAATTTGCACAGATCAGCATAATAGCCTTTTTCCCTATTTTGATATTTAAAGGGATTCAACCCTCTCAATTACTCATAAAACTTCATGTCTTCACTTACATCCACTGCATACCCCAAATCTCTATTCTTGCAGCTAAAAATATACCTAAAACTTTGCAGACACAAAAGATGCAGATACTTTTCAATGCTATAATAAAAAACAATTAGTCTTTTAAAGGTAGATTTTACCTATTATTGGCAATTTGTCATCATCCAGCTTTATTCGTGCAAAGCCATCCTAAAAGACAGGAGGATTTAAAGTATAGATCTAATTAGGAGAATGCACTGAGATTTCATACCTTTAATTAGTATATTATATACATGTATCAATAATATTAATTGACAAACCAAACAAATTATTTAAATAGAGCACTTATTCATAAAGAAAGCAGCTGATATAGGACAGCTGGTAAATGTTGATTATTAAAAAAACAGATTTATTAAAATCATTATAATTCATTAAACATATGCTAATCACATTGTTATTGACATCACTATTCACTATAAACCTGAATTCAGCCAAAATATTTGGTTTTGCCTTTTCCTCAAATTCCTTTTATTTGTTAGACAAAGTATAGTTTGAAGTTGAAATCTTCAGATCCAAAGAGAACAGAAAACACCATACTGCCATACTTTCCTACAATATCAATAACTCTTCTATACTCTATGGCTACTTTTCTACAATCTAAAATAAACCTAGAATCCCTTTTCAAAAAGTGCATTGACAGCAAATTCACTATAGTAAACTGCAGTAGAAAAATCTAGTAAAAGAATTGGCCTGTCATCTCTGTTTTTTTTTGTTTTATTCCATTACCAAAATATTACAGACTGATCGTAGAAAACAAATTATGATTCCTAATATTCAAATCCTAAACTGTCAGTATTAAAGAGAAAGCCAACAGATTCGTTTTTTAGATATTGGAATTATGTAGAAATAAGATTTCAAGGACATGTCATGCCTTACCCTTATAATGAAGGACACGTGAAAGATGTTTTCCACAGTTCGTGCAAAAGAGTTTGGATCAATCACAAGATCAAAGAATGAAATTGGTGTATCCGCTAGAGATACAAAAATGGGTTAAAATAAAACCAAACAGGAGATATACACAGAGCTAATACATGTAAAAACAAACCTAAGTCACTCAGTACTCATTTATTTACACTTCTGAAAACACAGTTCCTCGCAGAAAGTTTCTAGAGAATATTTTCTTCCCATATTTTGCCACACACATACACAGTGACTACTCGATTGCCTTCTAAAAAGCTGGCACACCCTAATAAGATGGAGACAATCTACTTTGTAATAAAACAGCAAGTGCTTAGGGTTCATTAAAAAACATATCATCATTGTATATCCCTCAACATAAAGATTTCTAACTCATTTTGTTTCTATAGTTTAACCACTCACAGCTGCAGAAGATAGTTATTTTCTCAAATTAGTGCTTTAAAAGCTTAATTGAATCATACTTACGATCATTTTTAAAATGAGTCTGCAGTAATCCCAAGATCCTCTCTACTTCTTTCTCTGTAGCTTCCTGATGAGACTCTTCCATTTTTTTTAACTGGAGAAAAAAAAAAAAAACACCCCATAGTTTCACCTCAACTCATCACTGTTTTAAGACAAGAATTTGAAAAAGGCTTTTTATGAACATGTAAGATAAAGTTTTTCTCTCTATGCCACACATGCACAGGTACAGACACACTTATGCAAACATGAGACAACTCAGAGGAATTAATTCCCATTTTACAGTATTGAGCTGAAAGGCCACAGTTTGCACATTTTGAGCTTATTTACAGGTCTACAGTCAGTTTCCAATAGTTCTGTTGAAATGGGTAATCCCCAGTAGTACAGTCTGCCAGTTTACCAAAGAAGTTTATTTATAAGTGTAGAAGGGCAGTTCATTAAGATTATTTACCTTTTTTTTTATTATTATTATTCCAGAAAAGGCACCTAAGTTTATGCATAAGAAACCTGACAGCATGAAGTCTGACATGGTCAAAGGACACAATTGTTGTGATTTTATTATCTCTAAACCAGGATACTCCAAATTATCTTCCCATTGGCAAATTCATTTTTCAAGGAGAGTCTTCAGTGACCTGTTTGCTGCTCCTGTTAACCCCCACTTTCCCTTTAGCCACCTGGCAACAAAGCTACAGCAACTTTAACATGTAACCATGTATCTAACACAGATTAACATTTAGGATGATCATCAGCGTTTACCTAAACAAACCACAAAGAGCAGCCACTCACTTCTCGAAGCAACTCTCCCAAACCCTCCAGCTCCTCTTCTTCCCAGTACAAACCAGAGTAATTTCTATCACTGTTTGGGTTATCATGAAGTAGGCTGTATTTAAAAAGACACACTCAACATTTTGCCTCTATGTAACAGCATTACCAGCCAGATGTTCCCCATAACAACATGTTTGGTTTTTTTTCAAAGTTTCAAATATAAACCTCTTGTAAGCAATCTCTTACTTTTGCCAGACAGAAAGAATAGGGAAATAGAAGCCAAGGATAATAGTGGTTAAGTGAGCTAATGTAGTTTGCTGCTGCTAAGCACTTTAGCATGCAAATGCCACATGCTGTTTAATAAACAGGTTTTAAATAAAAGTTGGTAATACATTAAGGTAAAGATGTTTCTTTTTTGTTTCCTTTCAAAGCAACAAGCATCAGAGCAAATAAGCTAATTTGAACTTAAGAAAAAAAAAGTCTGTAAATCCTATTTCCTTTCACTCAGTGAAATACTGCAGTCCACACCAGACAAAAATCAAGAAGCCTAATCATGAAGTCTGGATTTTTGAATACTCCACGATTTGTAAACCACAACCAGTGTAAACAGCAAGATTTAAAAGTCACTTTTAAAAGTCACTTGTAATAACTGCACCATATCAAACCCTTAACAAAAATAACACTCCACAAACCTGAGCAGGCATCACCCGTTTTTCTTGTCCTTCTGTAGCCTTCTTCTGCCTCTCAATCCGTTGCCTTTGTATGGGAGGATCAGACCTGAAGGTTCCAAACCTAACCAAAATATATATATGGAAATATGTTTGAAACTCTACAATAAGCAGTTTATTTACTGAGCAATTGATCTGATAAGTGCAAAGTAATGACTGATATCTAAGAGTCTTGTTATATTTAGAGATTTCTGTAAACAACCATCCTCAAAAATAGCTTCTGATATGTTGGCAGCCTCATGCCACAACTAAGAGCTGTATAAATTTTGATACAATTCTTCCAACTTTTTTTTCACTACTGAAAACTTACATTTACTTTTCTTAAGATTTGTTAAAAGTAGTGAGAGTATATGATTCTTATCCTCCCATATCTCAATTTGAATTTATTACAGACTTTTCCACTTGAAAACCCTCTCTGTAAATATTTATCTTTCACTCAGTGTTTTAAAAAAGCTGCTATTTTTTAAAAATACAATCAAACAATAGGACATTCAGTACACTAAGAGGAGATCTAAACTTTCTCATTAATCAATGTGAGTGTAATATATGTACTAGATTTAGGCACTTTTATAAAGTGCTTACCTCTCTCCACTGACTATATAAGGAACTTAAGCTCCTAACTTTTGCCTTGAATGTCGAAGTTAGATGCCTAAAGGAGAGAGTGTGAATCGAGACTCAATTCAAGGTTGTTCAGCAGGTACCCAGAAATTCTGCAGTACATATATCTTCCTATCTTGGGTGAGCTGTGACTGCTCAATTTCAGAAGGCATGAACTGATCATGATGAAAACAACTCAGACCTCAAATAATATATGGAGTCAGAAATAATTAGGATTTTTCCTAAACCGAGGGCTGCACTTTATTATTTAAAATTAAAAATCTGCAAATATTCACACATCCTCTGTCAAAAGAAACCCACCATTAGTTAAGATGTCAAAATGCAACTGATGAAAAACAAGTAGCCTCTCTTAGTCAGTTTCACATTAAGATCATAAAAATCACTGGAAAATTTGTTTGTCTATCTCACAATTAGCTATCCCACATTAAATATTGGATACTCTATGATCCCAACATTATATTGAGCAACTTCCTTACAGTGATATGTATTAGGATGGAGTAGGTGTAAAAGCACAGTCAACTGAATAATAATCTATCAGCTCTACTGTCAATAATTTAAGTAATCCTGCTATTGTAGGCTGACTTAAACCTTCATAATAATACAATCACCAGGTAAAAGCTATAGGTTCTGATGGTCTGACTTTCCATAACTGTCTGGGAAAGGGGGAAAAGAGAAAGAAATAAAAAGGGTAAAAAGAGGTTCCTCCATGATTTTGGCTGCAGCTTGTACATGGGAGAAGGATGGAAGAGTCAACTTTTAAAGGAAAGATAATCACTTCTACTACCTTTGGTCCGAAACAGGTAAATTAAGAATACCTTGCTATCTCTACTAAACACAAGGTATCTTATTTTGTAGCCAAGCCACATCAAAATCAAAGAGAGAAATATGAATTATTTTGTAGACAAACTTCTTGTACCACAAGAACAGCAACCACACAGAAGTCCTTGTTGACACTCTGTGACCCAAGATTAAACTCTATTCAAGCCTAGGGCATTAAAGAAAAGAATCAACTAAGGCCATTACCTTGTGCTGCAGTGTATGCTATTAAATGAACTTACATATAGTGAAAAGAAGGTGCTCTTCTTAAGTACTTTTCTGTTTCTTCTCCCAGTTTATGCCAGGCATTACTAGGTAGATAGCCACCTGACGTGCTCTCAGAATCACTATCATTCTCTTCTACTCCAATGCGATTGATACCCATGAAGGTTAGCTACAAGAGATTAAAATAAAAAAATCAAAAGCTGCAATGAATATTGTTAGAGAAGATCAGTAGATACATTGACAGTGAAATACTATATTATGCCATTTTTCCTGCTAGTAAGTGACTTTTCTAGAGATACTGTTTCCTGTGAAACCAGAAGAGCACTCTCACATACAGACCTTGTGTTCAGCTTACACCAGCAAGCAATGATAAAAGAGCTCTAAGTAAATAAAACTGCCTATATTCCAACAGAATTTCAATTATGCACAAAGTAGCAAAGCATTACTCATATTGTACTGGAAAACTATCTTGCCTCACTGTTTCTGAGCACACACACTTGCAGGAAGCCTAGCCCTCAAATAACTTCTTTGGCCCAACCCCACATCCAGTCTGTATCTGAAGTAACTCAAGAGAAAATTTTCAGGGGGCTGGGGAGAAGCTATTCCAAGCTGACTCTTCTACCCACTCACAGTAGAGACAAATGTTATGTCTAAAACCACAAGTAATCCAAAGTCCCATTTCACAAGAGTGGCATGAGGTCTGAAGAACTCCACCCAAAAACAAAGAGGGCAAACCTCTAGCAAAACTGTTGTCAAATTCAGAGTCTAGGACTTACCAAGTCTTCTGCAAATGCCAGTGAATCAAATGCTGTCATCTCAGAGTGCAACTCATTGGCTTTCTCCTTTCCTAGATTTGATGCTAAGACAAGAAACTGTGCATCCAGCACAGCCTCTCGTGCACAGGAAACTGTCACAGAGAATATTTTATGTTAATAATATGAAGTTATTGAAAACACAATAACATCTAGCATATCCTGGGTATAGAGTTTTGTAAATCATTTCATTGCAATGACCTCTAACACACTTACATAGTCCTTATAATTTTTATTTTTTAAAAATACAAATAAAAAGAGAGAAAAGTAGGACACTCAAAAAGGCAAGCATGGAAAAACACATAATCATAAACAAAAAATGCATTTTATTCTTTAAATGTTTTCCATCTCTCAGAGTGAGCTGCACCCCTCTATGCTAATATCTGTTATATGTACTACTTACACATTGTTCTACAGAGTCAGGATAAAGCAAGGAGTAAGTGGAATAAACACTAAGAATACTTATTTTCTTACATCAATTTAATCAAACTATACCTCTTCCACTAAACATACCTGTTTCAGGTTATACTTTAGCAATTATGATAAAGTTCTCAGACCTCAACATCATTCATTTACCCTTTTTCATTTCTAAGGCATCATCACACACTTGGCCAACTAGCATGTAAACACCTCTAATAAGGACCACAGAACTTGTTTTACCTCCACTAAACAGTTTATTGGCTTCTTCCAAAGCTTCTGTCAGTCTGTTGCTTTTTGAACTCAGCACATCCTCACGATTTTCTGAAGGGAGACAAATGAAATCCTAAGTTACTTAAGTACCATAAAAACATTTCATAGCCCAGCATACACACAAAAATATAGAATACAGTTAAAGTACATTAATTGCAAGATTATGTAAGCTCTGTTTTTATTAACGCTTATGTATTAACTCCATTTGAAGTAGTAGTTTTCCATTTACTTCAATGAAGTAAGATTTATATGGCTGAATTTATGTTAGCAGACCCCATATTCCTCTTGGTTCCAGTCATAGGATCATAGAATGATTAGGGTTAGAAGCGACTCCCAGAGTTCATCCAGTCCACCCCCCCTGCAAGAAGCAGGGACACCCCCAACTAGATCAGGTTGCTCAGGGCCTCATCCAACCTGGCCTTGAACGTCTCCAGGGATGGGGCATCCACCACCTCCCTGGGCAACCTGTTCCAGTGCTCCACCACTCTCACGGGAAAGAACTTTTTTCAAATATCCAATCTAAATATTGTCTAATATCCAATCTAAATATAGTCTAATTCCTATGTCTGTGCCAATACAGATATTAGTTCCCATAGCTTTCTCTGTTATTCCTCTTACCTGTAAGTTATGATGGGTTTTCATGAAAGGAAAAGAACAGCCCACAAAAATACGTGATTTCTGAAGATCACCAGGCCAAACACAGTTACTTGTATGTAACAGTATATGCATGATTTAACAAGGCTTTCTGATGTCCAACTCTGAACAGCTACTCACAGTGCTGCTTTTAAGCACACCATCATTATGCACTGTCATACCACTGCTGTTTCTCTGCATAAACAGACAGGGTCATCCAGAAAACACACTGCTCTCTCCTTCAGAAACTCTTACAAGATTAGCAAGAAATGACACAGAAAACAAACAACAGCACATGCCACTGAACTTGGCAGTGCTCTGGCAAGCAACCATCTTCATGATTTCGTAAGAAAAACAGCCTGCTCCAGGCAGACAGGGAAAAAGTACTGACACACCTATGGAAAGAGATGCTAAACCCCCCACAGCACTTTCTGGAGAGCCTAAGGGTAACTTTCTGGTCCAGGCATATTACCGGTAGCTGCAGTTTAAAGCTCAACCACCACGAACACAAAATTAAAGCGTACGCCCAGGTCTAACGGTGACCTCTGGCCCGGAACAATGCGGTCACACGAGTTATGTGCGGACAAATCCCTCAAAACCTTCCTGTGCTTCCTGGCAGGCACATTTCCCTCTAGCTACAGCCCGAAAAAGTCAGGAAGCCGAGCATCGTGGGAGCTCCTACGAAAGCTTTAAGCGCTCCTCAGACGATAAGGACAAGCAACCAGCCTGGCACCTACGCGACCGGCCCGGCACCCGCTCGCAGCCTCCATTTCCCCGGCACAAAGGAGCATCCCCGCCGAAGGACCGCCATGCCGGCCCCGGGGCCGTGCTCAGGCTGGGCCGCCCTGAGAGGAACCGCACCCCGGGCTTACGCTGCACGCTGTTGATGAGCTCCCTGTACTGGTTTCGGATGATCCTCCTGCTGCGCTCATCGCGGGCGCCCTCCGGCTGCCCGGGCTTGGCGTTGTCCGCCTCCTCTCCCTCCTCCACGGAGGCCGGCGAGCGGCCCGACAGCCGCGGCTGCTTGTGCTGGGACACGGCGCCGTTGCGAGAGGTAGACGGAAGCTCCCCGTCCGAGTTCCATGAGGAGGACAGGTCGCCGCTCCCGCTCGCCTCCGACATCGCTGGCGGGCGCCCCGAGCTTTCGGGAACCGCCGCTGAAGAGGCGCTAGAGGCCGCCGCCCCAGGGCAGCCCGGCCCGGCGGGAGGCGCCAAGGCCACGGAGACGCCGTTACCGACTCACGACGGCGGCCCGAGAGGGCCAAACAAACGGGGAAGAGGCGGAGCGGCAGGGCGGGGCTGAGGCGAGCGCGGACTGAGCGCTGTTAGCGCCGCCTCGGCCCCGTGAGGTCGCTGCTGGGGTAGGAGGCGAGCGAAGCCGGCGCTTCATTAGCGGGCGGGAGAGCAGCCGCTCAGTCCTGTGGAGGCGGCGGCGCTGTGCTGAAGCGGCGGGCGGGAATGGAGCCGCCGAGCCATCCCCAGCCCCAAAGATGGTGCTGCCGCGCAGGTAGCCGCCCTTCCCTTGTTCCAAAGTAAACCGCGCCCCAATGAGTGTAACAAGTTCCCTCACATACGTCCGGGCTGTGAGATTTTACCCCTTGCACTAAGCACGTTTTCTGCTTGTAACAAACATAGCAGAAAAGTCCTGACCCTTCACCTTTGTTAAGGAGCCTTAATGTAATGATGAACCTGACCGTGGCAAATCTTCCATCCACTACCAAGCTCCTCTAGCATCAGAGGAGCAGATGAGGTGAAATTAGCGGCAGAGGGATGACAGACTTGACTGAGCATCTCTAATACATATATTTCCATATAATGTGTACAGATTAACCGCTAAACAGGGATTTGTGTTCTGGCAAATAAAGTAATACATGTATACTTTGAAGTGGAATACACTCCCAAGTTAATTAATCATGACCAGTGGCGTTGTTTACAAAAACAACAAAGCTTAAGCTGAGTTCAATGAATGACTGTGTATTATGAGTTTACCGGGAAGTTATGTGCCTTCAGTAATTTTAAGTTATCCCATTTACAAGTCTGGAATATTCAGCAATATACAAATTGTCATTCTATGGTGAACATTTTGTATTAAAAACTGTAAAAAAATAAAAGTCTTTAATCCGTAGTTTCTCCTCTCTTTCTGTTCCTTCCCTAGTGCCAGTGTCATTAGAGTCGAGGTTAGTGTAATGGTGCATCTGGTGTCTAATTTGGAGCAATGGGCCGTGTAATGTTCCTCGTTGCCCTTATTTTCTCATGCTTCACCCTCCATAGAACTCCTGTATAAATATCAGTAGTGGACATGTGCTGAATGATTATTTCTGACAACCCAATTATCCTGCTTTAAGAGTTCTTGAAATAGGTTTTTGCTTTATGTTATCGCACCAATATCCAGTAGAATTAAAAAAAGCTTTGGGTTGGAAAGGACTTCAAAGATCATCTAGTTCCAACCCCACTACCATGGGCAGGGACACCCTCCACTAGATCAGGTTGCTCAAAGCCCCATCCAACCTGGCCTTGAACGCTTCCAGGGATGGGGCTTCCACAACCTCTCTGGACAGCCTGTGCCAGGGCCTCACCACCCTCAGAGTAAAGAATTTCTTCCTAACTCCTAATCTAGCCCTGCCCTCTCTCAGCTTGAAGCCGTCACCCCTTGTCCTGTCACTATCCCTGATAATCAGTCCCTCTCCCACTTTCCCACAGGAGTCCTTTAGGATCCAAACAAGACCAAGGCTTATTGTACAATGCACTGCACAAGCATGTAGTAAGAAATATACCCTGTTCCAAATGCTTTGTAATACAGTACAAACTGTAGATCTGGATGGGAAGCAAAGTAGTAAAAGGTTCAATGTGAGGTGAAAGGTTCAATACCTTGCTGAAGAAATGCTGCTGTATCCAGTCTCATAAAAACAGTAATCTTGCATGTCTGAAGATGTTGCTTGCGTTCTTGAAATCTGTTTGACCTTCCTTGGTGCTTAGTCAAGCAGGGCCTTTTACTTGTTGGGTGAAAGATCAAAATATCCCACTGACTGTTCTTTGACTCAAATATACAAGAGTAGCAAAGTAAGTAGCAAGCCCCATTAACCAAACATTAAACACTAAAAAGCACAACGCTACAACAAATACTATGCAGCATATAAATTCACTTTCAACAAGAATGTTGTGCACTATAAAATATTTCAACAATTACTGTTGTATTCCTACAGTAGCTTGTACTTAACATGAATTAAGACAACTCTGCATAGATTGGCAGAGTTTAATATGAATTCCGTTTTGAGTTTCATCACGAAACCATCTTTTCCTGAAGCTGCACTTGGAAGTGGTAGAAATGAGAGGAAAAGCAGTTCACATGGAGCAGCCTGTCATCATGCAGCTATGGGTGAGACAGAAGGTGGATGCTCTCAGGACTCCAAATTCCTATTCCATCTTCTTGTTGCAGAGAACGGACTGGAAGTCTCAGACAGCATAACTGTCATGTCACCTTGAGTCATCTGGAGAAACTGAATCTGGGAGCACTGAGTGTAAAGGTGTAACTGCATCTTTCTGCAGGAGGACAGAATTTCAGGGGTGGAAGTGTGAGCCAACACAACCTTCAGTATGCTGTCACATGACTGGAGGGTGACACAGGGCTGTTGTGCCAGCACTGATTATCCTGCAAGTAGGTAGGCAACCAGCAGATTCTGCCTCCTATGCCACTAACTGTTTAAGAATTACATACTGTATTTGAAAACTAATTTACAACACATGCGGTATCACCTCTCGTGTCCCAGACCTCACCTTCCAAAATAATGCATTACCTTCTGTGAGCTAACTCACAACACACAGCTTCAGAAAAGGGGGAAATAGAGGGGGATATTAATAAAAACTACATATATGTTCTTAATATATGTCGCCCTTCTCCTCCCAGTGAGTCAAGTTGTCAGGATGCAAATATAGGCTTAAGAAATGATCTGTGTTCGGTTCATTGTGAGATTTTCAAAATGTTTTTACTCCCCAAGACTATTTTTTCAGCTGACATCCATACATGCACATTGTTCTTATACATGCATATATGCAAAACCTTATTAACTTTATTTAAAATACGTAACATTTATTAGGAGTCATTTGCTGTGTGCAGATTTCACTATTCCCTCTTCTTCCTCTGCTTAGAGTGCAGAAATGCACATAAAGTTCCTGACTTTTATCAGAAGATCTCCAACGGAGTTCTGACTCTTAATACTGCTGGCTTTGTACACACCACTATACACAGCAGCTCAAATAGATCCTGTGTTTCAGCAAGCAACAGGTATTAAACTGGAGAATTCCATGGAGGACTGT